>PVHT021183705.1:1156695-1263914 GCA_004024745.2 Catagonus wagneri | reverse complement strand
GCGTGGGGTTTTGACGTGAGGCTCAGAACTCTCAGTCCTGTAGCTGAGTCTCTGTGATGCAGTTACTTTCCAGTCTGTGGGGCTTCCCACCCAGGAGGTATGGGGTTGCTTCTATCGCGTAATCGCCCCTCCTACCTCTTGATGTGGTCTCCGCTGTGTCTTCTGGAGCAGAGTATCTTTTTTGGAAGTTTACAGTCCAGTTGGTTGAAGGTTGCTCGGCATTTGGCTGTATTTTTGCTGTTATTTGGGAGAGAAGTTGAGCTCCAGTCCTTCTATTCCGCCATCTTAATCCAGTCTTCAGTGTCACACTATTTTAATGCTTATAGCTTTGTAATGGCTTGAAATCCATTAACCGGAGTCTGATGGTTGACAGAACTTTCTTTGAATGTCACGAGGGTGGTGGGCTTACCTGCCCCATCTCCAGGACACGGTTCTCAGTCTTCCAGGCCACAGGGTTTCCTTGTGAGCCACGCGTTGAGCTGTTTTCCGTGTTTCCTGAAGACTGGGAGGCTGACCCGCCTGGATTTGGAGGCGCGAGGCTGCAGGTTGCCAGCGATTGTCCCCATGCTGTTGGTGGCCAAGTGCGGGGTCTGTGATGCTGACTCCCTTCAGCTTGGCCTCAGTCACGGTTTTTCCACTGGAGGCCATGGATCCTGGGAGGTTCTGGAAAGCTTTTCGGGGCCGTGAGGTGGGTTCTGACCTGGAGGCCCCCTTGTCACCCTTCCCACTGTACCTACTGCAGCCCGTGACTTGGAGGAGCTTTTTTCGGAAACTTGGCTTTAGCGTGTTTGGGACCCACGGATTAAGGCTCCCGGGGCCTGCACATGAGGGGATGTGGCTCTTCTGTTCACGCTGCTGGGAGGCCTCGGGTGCCCACAGAGCAGGCCCTGGGGGCTGGGTGCCGCTGACCACCCTGCCTGGTGGGCGCCGGTGGGCACCGCTCTGCTGGAGACCTCACGCGGGCGTCTCAGAGGCGGAGGGACACCCTTTGACATGCTGCTTCTCACTTTCTGATGTTGGCGACCGGAGGTGGCATGTCGGTGGACACCAGTGTCACTTCTTCACGACATTCTCTTTTTGAAAGACACCTGGGTGAGTTCCCTGATGGCTCAGCTGGTTGAGGATCCAGCATTGTCACGGCTGTGACTTGGGTTCGATCCCTGGCCCCAGGACTTCCACATGCCGCAGGCACGCCCCCGCCCCCAAAGAACGCTTGTATAACAAGTCGTTAGTGATGGAAGAGACGTCCATGTGCTAAGAGGCTCCCGTGCGCTGTCCCCTGTGCCTCTGGTGGGTTCTCTCCGCATCTCTGTGGGGCGGGGACCAGGACCCCCACCGGAATGTACATTCTGGCCTCCAAAGCCGGGGCCTTTTCACTATTTCCTAGGTGCTATGGTAGAAGCTGATTTTTTTTTCATTTGTGCGTTTTCATGGTTCCCAGAGCAAATTAAGAAATCTCATTTCAGCACCTTGGCTTAGAGAGTCTTCACATGAATTTTTTAAAAATCAGAATGAATTTAATGTGGCTCAAGATGTTTTCTGAGTGTCTTGGGGGCAAAGACACGTGGATGGGTCAGTCTGGGCTGATGGGCTAGTCTTCTCCACGAGGCTGACCTGTAAGAGCGTCCCTGTGGAGGAATGTCTGTGCTCGATTCTGGGGGGAACGCAGCATAGATGAGGCCCGTGGGGCACCTCTGTGGAGGTGACGGGTGCCATGCGGCAAAGCCCGTCAGGAATTCCCGCCACGCTGCATCTTTTCCTCCCAGACGGTGTGACCATGCACACTTCATCGTCCGTTGTCCCTGGGGGAGCAGAGTGTATGGATGGCCAAGGGACTGGGAGTGGCTCTGAAGATGTAGGAGCAGTGAGAAGGGAGCATGGGGCCACTGGGTGGCAGGGCTTAGGTCCTGCCATGACGTGTCCCCATGGAAATAACAGCAACGCTTACTGGGCCCGAGCATCAATCATCCTGCTGCCCCTCCCAGCGCCCCTGAAAGGAGGTGCCCCGCCCCCTCAGCTTTGGGAGAAAGGGCCTGAGGGGTCAAGCGATTATCGGGGTGCCCGGCATCGCAGGGCTGCTCAGTGGTGGGTTAGCGCCAAGCCTGGGCTCTGCATGTCACCAGAGTCATCCAGGGGCCAGGGTGGGGTGGTGCCAGCAGATACTTCCATTGTGAAAGATCAGGAAACCGAGAAAGCTGATGCTTTTCCTCAAGCCAAATGATGGAGAAGGTTTCCAATTTATGTTTAAAAGGAGGCATAATTTTGTTAAAGATAAGCAGAGATGATGTGTGCTAGAAGCTTTTCTTAGACCAGAAGAGTCTCATTTCTTAGTCAAGACACGTCTCTTCCATCCACTTCCTGATGTGATAGTGTTATTACCCCTCGTTAATCACATTTGTCCTTTGAAAAAAGGTCTCGCTTTTATTCAAAGTACAGTGGGACGTGCACTTTATTTTGAGAGGCCCGTCACCTAAGGTAAAAAGCCAGCACTTGGGAGAGAGGCGGACTCGGCACCCAGGCCACTATGTTCCAAAGCAGAATGAACCTGCCTTTCCACAGAAAGGGGCAAGCGTTTGGCTTCTAGCTGGAGCCTTCGCAGCAGGACTGCCGTATTCCTGTGCTTTAGATGGGGTCCCCCCACCCCCGGCGTCCTCCGTAAGCTTTAAAGGACCATCTTACTTCAAGGGCACTTGTCTTTTGCATCTCCTGGAGGTTGCAATAAACTCTGGTGTCTTTGGCGTATTTCACATCTGCGCCCACGTGGGAGAGCCTTGAACTTGTGCTGTAGAATGGTTAAGATTGCAGCTTCGGGAGGCGGTTGAGCCACAGGAGGAAGAACCGGGACCGTGGGGTATGTTTTGTCAGTAAAACCTTTTACTTTGCATCCCTGCTGTGGTCAAGGTCAAATGGAAAGCCCCTTAAGTCGATTGAAGCCGCAGGATTAAGAGTCGGTGTGATGAAGGTGGCCACCGTCTCACCTTTCTGGTTCTACAGGCGCAGAAAGATGCCTGTTAAGAGCTCCGGCGAGTGGGCAGATGTGTGTCTGTTAAAATTAAGACCGTGCAGAACTGGACAAAACATCTGTTAAATTGTGATTAGCTACATTCCCCAAATTCCACTTGCGCTGGTGTTAAAGGACGCGTTTGCCAAGTAATGAGCACAGCAGATGCCCCAATTACAGGATCGTATTTGCGAGAACAGTTTACTTAAAGTCAGGATGTCGTTAGAGAGAATGGAAGTGAAGTGACACGTAACCCCGCTTTCTACCTTCGGAAGCTGCCGTGTGGATCACCACGGAGCCAGCGTGTCGTCATTTCTGGTCTGACTGCAGTGTTTTTCATGGCTTATCGCATTTTTGACGGCAACCTCCCAGTAACCACAGATCTAACCCCTAACATGAAATAAATGCACAAAAGCAATGCAAGTCTCCATAACATTTAAACTCGTTAGAATCCACCTCCACTTCCTGTGAAGTGGGCGTCAAGAAACCCTGGCAGTTTGTGTTGCCAGCATTTTAACTCCAGACCATAAGCCTGTGGTGTGGTCAGCGGGCGGTGAGCGCCGAGCCTTCCTCCTGGGTGACGCGCGCTGGGGACTCTGAAAGGGACTTGGTAAAGGAATTGGGGGGATTCGACACCCTCGTTTCTCAACCCCGCCATCTGCAGCCCTGCGGCCACTCTGGGGGGTCCCGGCGGCTGCAGCACTGTAGGCGCGGCCTGAATGTCACCCGCTACTTTCACTGCCTCCCAGCATCAAGTGGGCGGGGCCATGGCGGGGCCTCAGCCCGGGGTTGGGCTTTATTTGGGAAGGTGTGGGGGCAGAGATGGCTTGAGTGCCGGCATCTGAACCAGTTCTGGGTCCTCGCCCGCTCTCCGGAACACGCCCTGCACGCCCAGCTAAGGCATCTGACGGGGGTGATGGGCTGTTGGGGACCCTGGTGGGTCACCTATTCAGCAAGAGAAGCTGCTTTTCGTCTTCACAAACGCCAGCTGGCTGGGGCGGGGGTGCGGGTTGCCTCCTCCTCCTGCCATGTCCTTGGAGGGCGGTGTCTGGAGTAAAGCGAGCCCCCCGGTCAGAATCCACCTGCTGGAGGAGGAGGCGGCAGGGAGGATCGGCAGCCAACAGGACCATGGGTGTCTCAACAAGCCCACTCGTCAGGGTGGAGGGCTCCTGGGTCCCCCATGTGTCCGTCGTACCAAATGCTGCCATGCTTCCATTGGAAAATCGTGGCTAATATAGTTACCGGTTGAATTTAAGAGAAGTCACTGATGATTTTCAAAATTTGTATTGTCTTATGATTATAAAAGGAATATATGGAGTCCCCGCTGTGGCTCAGCGGAAACGAATCTGACTAGCATCCGTGAAGATGCAGGTTGGATCCCTGGCCTCGGTGGGTTAAGGATCTGGTGTTGCCATGATCTGTGGTGTAGGTCCCAGACACAGCTTGAATCCTGCGTTGCTGTGGCTGTGGTGTAGGCCGGCACCTGCAGCTCTGATTTGACCCCTAGCCTGCAGGTGCAGCCCTAAAAAGACAAAAACAAAGCAAAACAAAACAAAAAACAATGTAGGCTGGCTGTGGGAAACAGCACAAAATTTAATTTTAAGAACAGCATAAAAGGCAGTAAATACCCATCAGAGCCCCCATTCCAGCCGTCTTTCTGCCCCCGGAGAGCGGCGCCGCTGGGACTGATTTCCGTTCTTTACTTTACAGGAAATGTGGCCCCGTCACGGTAGCAGAGACCTCCTGTGGGCGGTGCTCAGGCCCACTGGGGCCCAGAGCAGGAGGGGCCCTGGGGACAGGGACTTGGCCAGGGTTGCAGCACTTGCCGGCTCGGGCAGGACCAGGCGGCCTCCTCACTGCCACCCCAGCCTCCCTCCTCCTTCCCTGATGTGTGAGGCCCACCGAGCCCCTTCCTTTGTCTCTGGTTCCAGAAGAGGTGATGGAAAGAAGGAGCGTGTCACTCTCTGGCCGTGGATGAGAAGGTCCCATCCAGTGGACGGCAGAGAAATGTCCCAGCCCCTCTCCACAGCCACGGCCCGTGCATCTGCCGGTCTTGCCCTAATCACGGGACCGCTTGCTGCAGAGGCAGGACCGACCCAGGACTGCTGGCCTCCACACCGTCTCCTTCCCCTGCTGGCCTGCCTGCCGCCACCCAGGGCGATGGTTCCTTTGCAGTGGTTTCTTCTTGGCTTATACCTCTTGTTACCTGACCTTGGGTGGAAGAGGGGTGACAGGTGACAGATGGCAACTATAGGGACGTTCACACAGCACTTTATATTTTCCAAAGCATCACCCTACCATGGAATAGGCAGTGCTCTGAGAAAGACAGGGTTCTGGGGCCTAGGAAGAGAAACTGTGTCTGGGGGAAGATCTGGAGGGCTTCCTGGAAGAGGTGCCTTTTAAGGGTAGTCTTCACCCTTCTCTAGAGGGCTCGGGAGCATGGCTTTTCCTTCCCTCTAAGGTATCAGAATTGCATTCTGGTTTGAGTTTGTTTTTTTTTTTTTAAACATTATTTATTTAAAAAATATTTCAGGGAATGTGTTTTAGTTAAATATATTTGACAGCTTTTCAGAAAACAAGATCCAAAGTAAGTTCATTTGAGCTCAGGTGGCTAAGAGAGCCAATTCTGGTTTCATGCGCTGTTTCCAGCACGTGCCGAGATTAGGTCCTGGCTTCACTCGGCAGCCTCGGAGCTTCGGGGTGATGGGGAGTGAAGTCGGGGCTGCATTCGGAGGAAATTAGAGGGAGAGAAATGACCCAGGCTGTTGTGGTGGTGGCGATTCTTTCGAGTATGTGTTAAACAGTGATAATCACCTTTATCTTATTTGCCTCTTCAGTAAGTGGACAGGCGATTGATATTACGAATGTGCCCTTTTGCTCAGGGGAGGACTGGTGGTGGGAACCCGGAAGCCCGGGCAGGCGGGGGGGGAGCCCAGGCTGACCGCGCGGCTGGAGGTTCCTCTGAGTTTCCGTGGCCGCGCCACTGTCGGCCGAGTTTGTCATTACTCTCGGGGTCTCGGAGGGCTCCCCAGCACCTGTGCTGGGGTCTGGCCCGCAGGACGCCTGCTCCCTCCCGTTGCCCCCACCCCGGCAGAGTCTCGCCTTGTCTTGCTCCGTGTCCTAAGTTCCTCCTTCCGTGGTGCCGACGGGGCTGAAATTCTGTTTCTCTGCTCCATTCAGACCACCTGCTCCGCTCCTGGGGGCAATCCCAGGAGCGGCTCTTCATTTCACTGTCAGTAAGTGACCGGGGGTGGGGGTGGCAGGCCCCCGGGGTGGCACGAAGGCTGAAGGCGGGTATGGAGGAGGCAGCATGTGGTTCCGGAACCGGATTGGATCGGGCTGGGCATTTCAGCCTGGGGTGGGTTAGGACACAGCTCTGCTCGGAGCGCCCATCCGTTTGCCTGTGGGTTCCTCCCCTGGGGCTCCCGGAGGTGAGTGACCCCGGAGATTCCCTGGGCAGGACGTCACACCAGTTGTGAGAATGTTCAGCTTCATCTGCAGCTGCTTGGAGCCTGGACTTAGAGCCCGGGATCCTGTCCACCGTCTCTGTAGCGGTCCCGCCAGGCTCCGGGTTCCACGGAAACCCTACCTGGCCAGCTCCCTTTTTGCACAGGGACCTCTGAAGCAGAATCACACCTGGAACACACTCCCTGGGTCCCCTCCCTGTCCCCATGGCACTTCTCGCCTTGGGTGCAGCCTTGGTGTGTCCTCAGCCTCCCCCCAGACGTCACCCTCAGGTCCACAGGGGGTTTAGTCTGGGCAGCTCACGCCGGCTCTGGGCCTCCAGGGTCTTTCCTGGCACAGAGCAGTCACCTCGTAAAAATGATAGAACACTAGAGAGTTCCCGTTGTGGCTCAGCAGTAACGAGCCCGACTAGTATCCATGAGGACACGGGTTTGATTCCTGGCCTCGCTCAGTGGGTGAACGATCCGGCATTGCCGTGAGCTGCTGTGTAGGTCGCAGATGCGGATCAGGCATTGCTCTAGCTGTGGTGTAGGCTGCCAGCTGCAGCTCCGATTCACCCTCTAGCCTGAGAACCTCCATATGCCACACCTCTGGCCCTCAAAAAGAAAAAAAAGGCAAAACAAATATAAAAGTAGAACATTATGTATTTTTCTTTTTATGGCTGCAGCTGCGGCATGTGGAAGTCCCCCTCCGTCCCTGCTCGCCCAGCGCACGAGCGCCCTATTGACGGCTGGGTGCCACCAGTCCTCTTCCCACTGCCCCGCGTGACCTGAGGCCACAGCTCGGGACCTCGGGCCACACCCCACACGGCACAGGGGAGGAAGGACATGGTGGGAGGTGGGGTCCCCGCCTCGTGCTGTCTGGACAGGGGGCCATCCGAGGTGTCCTCGCCTCTTTGAACTACACGTCCCCGTTGTATCGAGGTAAACGCTGATCTGCGTCGGGTTACAAGGTCCTTGCCATCCGACTCCACCTCCGTGAAGACAGGGGCACCCGCCATGTCAGTCCGCGCCTCAGTTGGCCGGACCTGGAACATTCTTCGTCCCTCCTCCCGGGAGAGGAGGGCGGCACCCCTGGGGTGGTGCGGGAGCGGCCTTGGCTGCGCTCTGTGCTTGAGAGGGGGTGGGGGTGGGGAGCAGAGGCTTTCGCCCTGGCCAGTGGCGGTGCTGGCACCTGCTGGAGCCCAAGCTGTGCCCCAGAGCTGCAGGGACAGCTGCCCCGCGTGAGGGGACAATGGGCCAATGGGATGACGGGAGAGTGGTTGAGAGAAGGCCTGTCCCTTCGTTGTCTGCAGGATGCACAAGCAGCACTGTAACTGCTTTGAAATCCCTTTGGTTTTCCGGGCTGTGTCCTCATCACCTGGGTTCGGCTCTCAAGTGGCCCTGGTGCACCACGTCGCCAGGCGACGGATCAGAATTTACCCCCCTGTGTGCGCAGGTTAACTGTGACCATCTCCCAGGTGGAGCAGCAGGTGACGTGGCTTCGCTCTTACCTCCCCGTGCTCTCCAAGTCCTTCACTTGGGAGAGAACAAACCAGAATAGCCTGCTGTCTGGCGTCAGCAGCCGGGCGGTCAGCTCTCAGTGGTGGTGCTCGGGCTCCGTGGCCACTGGGTGTGGAAGGTCTGGATGGGTCAGTACCTGCCTTCCCTCCAATTATGGGCCAACCGAGAGCAGAGCCGGCTGCCAATTAATTCATAATATGAAATATTTGGTATGCTAATCTAATTTCGTAGCTGTCAGCTTTTATTTGCCAATACGGCAAGCCTTTATTGGTTTCTGTTGTAAAACCAAATCCCTGAAACTCTAGGTTCTTAGTATTTTGAAATTTCAATTATCCGCCGTGATTGTATCTCTGTTTACAGACACATTTGCATGCGGTTAGAGCTTCTGTAAACAACAAGGCCTTTGGAAGTGAGGAGAGCTGTTTGAACCTCCAGTGAGAGTCGGGGGCTGTTGTTTGTGGGAGAAAAATCACTTTCCACGAGGAAGCCAGAGCTAGGAGGGGTGGCTGGAGGGCGGGGGCCCTCTGGGAGCCCACAGGCGGTTGTTTGGGCAGCAGCCCGGCTGCGATGCCAGCCCCGTGCTGGGTCCGGGCGTTGTCTAGCAGCCTTCTGGGGTCGGACGCACCTCCCACGTGCAGCCCGCCTGGGTGAGCCCTTAAGGCAGAGTCCCAGGTCTTTAGAATCATGACATTGGCACTATTGTGTTATAGGAAGCACGGGAGCATATTGAACGGCCAAGAAGCTCTATCTTTCTGTAACGTTCTACATGCTGCCTTTGTTTAAAGCATCTTAAATCTTGGATGGCTCAGTGAGCAGCGAAGGCAGTGCTTAATTGCTTTTTCCTCCACTCAGGGGATGTTTGTTGAGCGCTGTCCTGGGTGCTGAACGTCCAGCGACAAGCCGGACAGAGCCCTGTTGGGCAGAGGCACCCGGACTCCTATTTGTCAGCGTGTCCTTTGCCGACAGTGCTGAGGATCTGCAGCCTAAGGGTGGGCAGGTGGCGGGTGCAGGGGCGAGGAGCTGCTCTTTTGCCCACAGCAGGGACCCGGTTTTCCTGCTAAGGTGATCTTGGAGCATGTATTCGAATAGCTGTTTGCAAAGTTTAGTGGCTGCACTTTAAGCCAGATGAATGCACTTATCTAAACAGACTGACAAAAGCTCTAAGGACAATCAGTGCTTGGTTCCAAAAGGATTGGGCCTGTCTTTCGAGTACCTCTCATTCCTCCACCCGCATCCTTGCGGCATGCACAGGGTGAGGGTGTCACACCCTGCTCCTCTGGGAAACGGGGGTGAGGGGCTCCACGTGGGAGCAGCACCTGTGATGCTGAGGGGTTGCCCCTGAGGCGGGTTCCAGAGTGGAAAATGGGGGTCCTTGGCAGGGTCAGTGCCTGCTGATGGACCGACTGCCAGGAGCCACCTGCAAGGTCCTCAGGGGCACTCTCCCTGCCGCCTCCCACCCCCCCCCCCACTACTGGCATCAGCGCTGCAGTGCCCAGCTGAGAATCTGGGTGGCGGGAGAAGGGGGCAGGGGTGCGGCCGTGAAGAAGGCGCCCTGGGAGCAGAGCCTGCGGGGGAGAGACCCTCGGGGCACCTGGCTCGGGGACTTCTTCCTTGGGGATGCAGAGCTGGTTCCCATGGGGACTTGGGTTCCTGGGGACCAGAGGATTGATCTGCCTACTGGGAAGCAGCTGCAGAGAACAGGAAAATGCCCGACCTTCTCGTTTTCTTCTAGAATTTAAACTGACGGCGGGCCAAAGAGAAGTGTGTTCAGGGCACACAGTCCCTTCCGGCCACGAAGAGGTGGTGTCTGCAGCCCCTGCGCTGGGCCCCGTATCCTGGCGGAGCGTGGGCGCGGGAGCACCGCGCCTGATCCCGGAAGATGGATCTTTTTCTTCTGCCGATGGAGCGCTTCTGTACGGCTTTTTCTTTTCCGTGTTTGTTTGCTTGGTTATTTGAGAGTTTCTTTAGCATTTTACCGGGACTGGTACATTTCTTTGTTTTCACTGTTTTTCCTCTGCGCATAGATTACATGTTTCAGTGGCATCTGCTGTGAATTTTAATTACGATGCTCACCTCCAAGGGAACATGGTTAGCAGTTGTTTGGCAGCTGGACCCGCGTTCGTGACACAGAGAGAGGGCTGCAAATGGGTGAGAAGACGCAGACCCAAGACAGGAAACGAAATCCTGCAATTCTCCTCTTGTCCCCATTCTGTCTCTTTGAGGGGACAAGGGACCGATATGCATAAAATAACTTCCTTTTTTTCCCCTTTTTCCAATAATTGTCCTTTGGTTCTTTCAGACAATATTACAAACCCTCCGTATCTTTTAAAGGAGCAATTATGTGATTTGTAGCTCGACTAAAATGGAAAATGTAGTTCTGTGTTCGGTTACTTCAAAGTGCAAAAAGAAGTCTACAGGATGTCACAAAACTCGGGCCGCTCTTCCTTAGCAGCCTGGCAAGATTCTCCCGAATCCAGGGAACCCACCCGGGGGTCACGGGGGCTGGAGCCTCTGCGGTCAGGGGTGGATCAGTGTCGCTGAGCACGTAATCCTTGAGTCCCTTCCACAGTGAACGGGTCGCCGGGGTCTGTGTGTGTCCAGGGCCTGCGAGGAGACGGCCCTGCGGTGGGGCCTGGGCTGGGCACTCTGCCTTCATCCAGCATCGTCCTGCCCAGCGAGACGGCGTCTGTTCCTCCGCCGAGGGCAGCCGGCACTGCGCCTGCATTTTATTTCTGAAGCAAAACTACGGATCTGTGATTATGTGGTAATGACTTCGCTGCCTCCCGAGGGCAGGGCGCATCGAGAGCCAGGGCTTGAAACATGTCCCCCTGGCCCTCTGTTCCAGGCTGGATTTCAGGCTTCCAGGTGGGGGGCTGGGTGTCTGCCTGCAGATGTCCTAAGAATGTGCCACCCTCGGGCACCGTGTCTGCCCAGGGTGTGGCGTGACTACCCCAGCCCTGCCTCCGGGGCTGCAGAAGGTGAGCACATTGGCCCAGGGGCTCGGACGTGCCCAGAGCAGGAGTCAGGGACTCTGGCATATTGCCTATGAGGAGTTCCCGTTGTGGCTCAGCAGTAAGGAACTCGACTAGGATCCATGAGGATGCGGGTTCACTCTTCCTCCTCGCTCAGTGGGTTAAGGATCCAACGTTGCCATGGGCTATGGTGTAGGTCGCAGACACAGCTTGGATCTGGCGTTGCTGTGGCTGTGGTGTAGGCCGGCAGCTACAGCTCCGATTCGACCCCTAGCCTGGGACCCTCCTTATGTCATGGGTGCGGCCCTAAAAAAAAATTGCCTTTGATTTTCTGCTGTGCCTCCTCCAGCCCCATGCTCCCGGCTGCCCAGCACCAGCTCCCCACGAAGAGGGGAGCTGCTGTGGTACTGGGGCTGGTCTAGGAAAGCAGTGGTGTAGTGCCACCTCAGCCAGCGCCACCCAGGCGAGGGCTGGGATCACCCATCACTGCCTCTGCCGGGAGGGGTGCCACCCTTAGGGAGAGGCCCTATCTTTCGTGGACAGTGACAGTGAGGCCTGGAGAAGTTAGCCATCTGCTTTTGCCGGGTCTCAGAGTTGGGACTGGAGTTCAGGCCCAGCTTGGCCAGGAGGAGCGCACCTGGCGACAGAGGCGCTGACTCCTGCTTCCCCAGGGCCTCTTCACCAGGGACGAGGAACTTTGCAGGAACGAGGCAGCAGGGGTTCTGCTTTATGCCCGGGAAGCAGGGAAACTTGACAAAATTGGTCTTTTGACGGTGGCAGTGAAAGGGCCATTTCCAGGGCCTGCGGCGGGGCTGGGGTGTCTGTCCCAGAGCGGCATCCTTTGTGGCTGTCTGGGAGCAGGGTGCCCCAGTGCCCTGTGTGGAGGGGGTAGGGGGACCCCACGGGGCGGACGCCCAGGAGCACAGCTGGCCTGACACTGGGTCAGAGCCCAGTTCCCATCCACACGCTTTAGATGAGCAAGTTTCCTCAGCTGGCACATCTGTGCAACAGAAACGGGATCAGTCATCGCCCGGCCCCCGGCTAGCGATGAGTAATGGAGTCGTTGGAGGGTGAATGAACATTTGGAAAAATCAGCCCCGCGCATTTCATTAAATGCTGCACTTCTGATACAAATGTGTTTTTATGCTTAATATGTGTTTATGGAGATATAGATAACATTTATGTGGTTTGGATTAGTTGTGCACTGGAAATAATGTAGACAAATTCAATCCAGAAGAGAATTATTTTTAACACTTAGAGTCTTCTGGCTCCTGGAAATAAAAAGTGTGTATGTATTTCATATCAGTATTCTTGTGCAGAGATTTATGACCGGGTGATGGCACAGTTTCGAGCGTAAACACTGAGTCTGCTGGGATGACGGTCCGTGGGGTCAGGGGCGAGGAGCACACGCTGAAGAGGAAGAAACAGAACCACGGGCGGCGTCTGTGTTAGAGAAGCACCTGCTTGTGAACTTGTGAAGTGCGAGATGGTGGGTGTGGCACGCTTGCCATTTAGATTCCATGTGACGCATTTAGTAATGCCTAATTGTTTCATAAAACCTGTAATATTTACAGTATCCCAGAATTTACATCCTTGCCTGCATGGCCTGTATGCGTAGTTGTGTTATGTGTGGATTGTGTGTTGTATGTATGTGTGTTTGTGTATTATCTGTATGTTGTGTGCCTTCTGTGTTGTGATGTGTGCATATGTGTACTTGCATTTGTTTATATGTTGTGTCGCCTGTGTATATGTGTGTTGTGTGTATGTTGTGTTGTGTATATGTTGTGGGGTGTGTTGCAAATGTGTATATTGTGTGTATGTTGTGGAGTGTGTATATCTGTTTTGTGTGTATGTCACATTGTGTCATATGGGTTTTGTGTGTACATGTGTGCTTATATATTGTGTATATATCGTGCTGAATGTGTATATGTGTTGCATGTTTTGGGTTATATGTATATATGTTGGATTTTGTGTGTATATTGTGTATATATATATATGTGTTGTGTGTTGCATGTCTACTGTTGTGTTATATGTATAATTGTTTTCCATGTATATTGTTCTGTGTGTATATATGTGTGTTGCATTGCATGTATATATGTTTGTGTTGTGTTTTGTATGTATATTGTATTGTGTGTGTATGTGTGTTGCATGTGTATTGTGTTATATGTGTATTTGTGTTTGTGTGTTGTATGTATATGCATGTTATATGATGCATTATATGATGCATGTTGCAGGTATATTGTGTTGCATGTATATGTTTTGTGTCGTGCTTTGTGTATACTGTGTTGTGTGTGTATATGTGTGTTGTGTTGCATGTATATGTGTTTGCGTGTCCATTGTGTTGCATCACATGTGTGGTGTTGACTGTGTTGTGTGTACTCATGTGTTGTGTTGTATGTTTGTGTGTTTGTGTGTTGTATGTATGTTGTGTATTGACTGCGTTGTGTGTACATGTGTTGTGTTGTGTGTTTATGTGTTTGTATATTGCATGTATATGTATGTTGAGTGTCCGTTGTGTTGCATTACATGTGTGGTGCATGTATGTTGTGTGTGGACTGTGTTGTGTGTACACGTGTGATGTGTTGTGTGTCTGTGTGTGTTGTGTGTTGTGTGTATGACCTCAGGTGGAAACACTGGGGAGACATCGACCTCAGCGGACCCAGCCTCTTGTCACTGCTCCCTCCCTGGAAGGGGGCAGGCCCGCACTCCCTCCACACACACACACCTGCCCCACAGCCCAGCACGCTGGCTCTGGGGCCGCACGGGCCTGCAGGAAGCAGGGAGGAGACAGCTGGCCCCATGGGGTGGTTCTGGGAGATTCTTGGGGACCCGCATCTTTCTCTGGGCCCCGAACTCCCTGCACCTGCGGCCCAGAGCCGGGCCCCTGGCCGGGCCTGCTGCTGGCCCCTGGACTGGAGCCCAGGCATACCTGCCTTCTCCCCCTGCCACAGCTCCACAGTCCCGCCAACCTCAGACCTGTGCTGTCCTGTGCCCTGAGACCCCACTGCTCCTGGGCCTGGCTGGCTTTGGCCCCTTTGTCCCTGCTCCTGGCCTGGGACTCACATGTCCATGTGTCGTGTGAAGCTGTGGGCCCAGGACTTGTGGAAGGCCCTGTGCCCCCACTGCCCGCTGTCCCCCCGTGCTGCGGGCTGGGCCTCTGGGCTCCTGCTCCGTGGCTGTGGCCCAGGTCTTTGTTCCATCAAGGTTTCTTCTGGAAACTGCCTCGAGTTCCCTGCAGTGAGTCTCACCCTCACCACGCGGCTCCCGTGGCTGATTAAGCTCAGAATAGCCGCCTGCCTTGGCCTTTGGGATCAGGCGTCCAGGAGAGTGACAAGGTGTCCAAGGGTCCCCTGGTAGCTGTGCCAGTGAAATGGTCATAAACTTCTGCCCAGAGTGCTGCAGGTGCCCACTTGGGAAGCAATTTCAAATTGAGCTTCCGTGTGTGTGTGTGTGTGTGTGTGTGTGTGTGTGTGTGCATGCACGCACTCTGAGTATGTGCAAAAAACCTTGAGCCCAGCCATCTCCTGCTGACCCTGTGCAAAACAAGACTATTTTCATCAAATATACCCGAGCCCTTACAGTGAGAGTGTTTGGAATTTTGAACGAGGCACGGCAGTCTACAGATGCCTTTCTGGAATGACCTTCAGAGGAATTTATAGCCTCACCGGTCCAGCCCCGTAACTCAGGTCCCCTTCAAGGGCCAGGTTCGGCCCCCAGTGGGGACACGCCCTTGGCTCCTCGGACCCACATCAAGGGCACTGTGGTTGGGCATGTCTGTGAAAGGTCAGTTGTTTTCTGGATGCCGTATTTCACTTGAATTGTGATGATGATTTTTCTGTGTGTGGGGTGGACAGCCATAGGCTTGGGCTAGAATAGTTGGGAAGACTTGTCACTGATAAGGAAGCGGACCGGCGACATGCCAGCGCAGAGGCGGGGAGCACAGCGGTTCAGGTGCCTGCTGGGCACCGTCACGTGGTACCCGGGATGCAGCGTCCGGGGAGGCCAGGCCATCCTCAGAGCGCTTTCTTGGGCTTGTTAAAAATACTCAGAAACCTACAAATAATGTGATTTAACAAAAGCCCTTTTTTGATGTTGACTTCATGATAAATCAGTACCATTGCCCTAGCTTGTTCTGTTTTTCGTTTTATCTGTGCCATAGCCTAAGCAAGAACAAAAAACCAAACCAAACAAACAAACAAACAAAAAAACAAATCCACGCCCAGGCACAGCTCTGCTGGAAGTCCCTGCCTGGGGACTGTGATCCTTTGTGCCGTCAAGGAATGTTCCCGAAACAGGCTGTTGCTTGTGAACAGCTGGAACTGTTTCCTGGGTCCTGCAGGAAAATAGATGGTCGTATTTTGCGGTTATTAACCTCCTGTTACTAAGTTCTCAGTACTCTCGTGCCACCGGCACTGTGATTTCTTACTTGTGAATATTCAGTGTCGTTCTGACTGTGAAGATATTTTTCTCCTCATGAGCATCGTGGAAGCTCATGTCTTCAGCAGCTGGGTGAGTGAGAGACGTGGGTGCTCTTGCGTGGGGTGGGGGGCGTGATTTGTTTCTGCTGCAGCGAGGGGACCCTCGAGGATTCCGTCCACCCGAGGCTTTCCCTCGTCTCCCCGGGGCCCCCTCGGTGGGACCCCAGGCGCCCCCTGAGGAGGACTAGGGCAGGAATGGGACAGCACAGCGGCCGAAGACAACGTGGCTCTGCAGTTCCCCGCAGTCTGGCTGCTGTGGGCTTTCTCCACTCGACACGTGGGCCAGGTCCCCACTCCTCAGTGCCTCCTGCCCCCCACACCCTGAAAAGTGTTTGGGAGCAGCGAGCACGTGTCCCAGGCCGGACGTGGCAGGGTGTCCCCTGCTGGAGTCTCATGACAAAGACATCGCGTGGGGCGAATTACCTGCCAGCACTCCCAGGACAGGGGCCCACTTCCAGCTGCTCGCCCAGAGTGACACGTGCACTCATACTGAGACCTCTGGGAAACGGCTTTTCCTCCCCCGAGAAAAAGAATTAACATTGTTTTCTGTTTTGGTAACAGAAGGTCTTTTTGCATTGTTCCAGTACTGAGCTGTGAATCTTACAGTTCCCACACAGACCTATGACTTCGCCAAGCTCTGTGCACATTGTGTGTGTGTGTGTGTGTGTGTGTGTGTGTGTGTGTGTGTGTGTGTCTGTGGGGGGGCACTGATGGGGAGGGAGGCCACGTGGGGACCACTGCAATTCAGAAGAAGCCCAAGCGGGCAAGGGTCTTTCCTCTGAGACGAATCTGGGACCCGCTGTCACAGGGCCTCGTGGGGTGGGCTGGCTGTGGGCTCCAAACACAGTGGATTGTAAGATGAATCCATTGTTATCTTCCTATTTTTTTTTTTTTGTCTTTTGTCTTTTTAGGGCCTCACCCATAGTATGTGGAGTTTCCCAGGCTAGGGGGTTGAATCTGAGTTACAGCCGCTGGCCTTCGCCACTGCCACAGCAACGCGGGATCCAAGCTGTGTCTGTGACCTACACCACAGCTTATGGCCACACCAGATCATTAACCCCCTGAGCGAGGCCAGGGATCGAACCCGCGTCCTCATGAAGGTTACTAGTTGGGCTCATTACCGCTAAGTCACGACGGGAACTCCCATTGTTGTCTTACTTTGACGCGGACAGACACCCGCGCCTTTCTGATCACTCCAGCAGCGCTCACCTCAAAACTGAGTGCCCCGTGGAGAAAACAATGTCACTCCAGAATGCTGATTTATTGACTGATCCAGTGATGGATTGGTTTATTCATTCCCTCGAATGTCTCCTTTGCGGCGCACACAGAGCCTCCTCGCACCGGGAGAGTGAGATAAGTAAGAGAAGCGCCTGTGGTAACAGAGCTTCATCGATGGGGGAGGCAGAGCTGAATCAAACAGATAGTAAGTCGCAGTTTAATTAGAGGCGGGAGAAGTGAAGCGCGGGACCATGTCATGAAGTTGTGGTGGGGACCTGGGATGTGGTTCTGAGTTATCTGAGAGTCCTGCAGGCAGTCCTCTCCTTCCAGGCACGCCCACGCCCAGCAGCAGGTGGATAAGGATGCTGGGCATCACTTTCACCGGTTCATCACCGGAGGGGCAGGTGCCGGAGGGTCTGCCTGGGGGGAGGGGCAGCCTGTGGTTTTTGCCCCTGGACGCTGTCCCTGGAACCGTGTGATTTGCACACTTGCAAACGTTATGCTTGGGGAGCGCTGCCTCAAGGTTTGTTGGATTTCTAATCAAACTAACGAGGAAAGGTGGCTCTTCTGGCTAAATCCTGTCATCACGGCTTTGAAGTGTCTCCTTAGAGGGTACAGAGCGCGTAGGAAATAGCATCAAGTCCAAGATGTTCTCCCCAAATGAACACAAACTGATTGCCACCTGCTTCAAAATCAAAGCTGATAACGTTGCAGCAGAAAGAGCATTTATTTCCATACTGATTTCTTTTGGGAAAGGATTTGGGGAAGTCCCGATCCTGTCATCCTTTATGAAAAACGAAGGCGAAATTGTTAGACGATGTAAAGTGAAAAGTGGTCCCCAAAGCCGGAGGACCTCGCTGTGCACATGGTCACTTGTCCCCCAAGGGCTGGGCGGCAATCAGACACTGGCCCAGGGCTGTGGGCCACTGAGCCCCCCTCACCTGATGGAGAAGCTGAGCTGCGTGGAAACAGAAGGTGGCCCTTGAGCTTTCAGTCCTCCTCCAAAGTGACCGAGAACTGCTTTTTCTGGAGAGAAACGTGGCACCTTTTAAACCACACTTCCTGTCAACTAATGGATCCTATTTTCATTTTGGAGAATAGCTCAGTCCAGGGGAATTTTTCAAAGCTCGAAGGGAGTTCCCACATGGCTCAGTGATTAACGAACCCGACTAGTATCCATGAGGACACAGGTTCAATCCCTGCCCTCACTCAGGGAGTTAAGGATCCGGTGTCACCATGAACTGCGGTATAGGTTGCAGACGTGGCTCAGATCCCATGTTGTGGCTGTGGTGTAGGCCGGCAGCTACAGCTCAGATTAGACCCCTAGCCTGGGAACCTCCATATGCCGTGGGTGCAGCCCTAAAAAGACAAAAGACAAAAAAATAAAAAAAAAGGCTAGGACATGTGGGGCTCATCGCCTGCAATTCTCTTTTTTTCACACATCTGAGAAATTGGGAGGAAAAGCTGCTGAGTGGCCGAGAGGTGACAATTCAGGCTGCGGCCTTTCCTCTTCTGGCTGGCTCAAATATCTTGTGCCACTTCCTTCTAAAAACCTCTTTCTTTTTTGATAATGAAGTTTAACCTGAGTTTTCTGCAGCGACAGAGGTGTGGACCTAGGGGTCTGTAAGGAAGCCCCCGGCCCCCCAGCCTGCAGAGGCCGCAGGCTGCAGAGGCCGCGCTCTAGGTCCCCAGGCCCCCCAGCACCTCCGAGGGCCCTGGAGGTGCACGCCCGGCCCTGCTGCTCTGCCCAGCACCAAGGGCACAGGGGCTTGAGGGCTGACCCTGAGAGAAGGTTCCAAGACTGTGTTACCTGGGAGAGGGCACTGGGAGCTGTGAGCTGGTAGCAAGGTGTCCGCGTTTGTCACCGTTTCCTGGAGGCGGTGCCTCAGGCTCAGGGTCACATGCGAGTCCTGGGGTCACTCCCTCCTGCTCTGTGGCCGGGAGGGGTGTCCTAGCAGGAGGGGCCTTGTTCCCAAGGTCTCCTGTCCACCACCACCCGGCCGCTGCATCTTCATCCTCTGCCTATTCTGAGTGAATTTATATCGAGCGAGACACCATGTTTATGCAATAGGACCTGCCCCTGAATTTTCTGGGTGGAAAAACTCTGAGAAGACAATAACTCTCCTTGAATTTCCATCACCAGTGATACTGAAATCGGAATCTCAGTAGGTATTAACTCCCACTTTAAAATATTCCTTGAAAAGAATCTGAGAGCAGATGGGTTTGTGTATATGTATGACCGGGTCACTGTTGTGCAACAGAAATGATCACAACCTTGTAAATTAACTACACTTCAATAAAACTGAAAAAAAAATGTAAAGCAAAACCTAAGTAAAATGTTGCTCAGTGGAGAGAGAGGCATCGCCCGGTGGGGACCCAGACAGGCTCTGAAAACACACTTTCCCTTGGCACTTGGCTGCCCTGTGGGAGTGGAGGGTGGTCCTTCCATGTGACTCTCCCGTGGAGTCCACTGTCACTGAGCTTTCCTTCAAGGTCACACATCCCGTGTCCTGTGTTCCTTTTGGTTGAACCCATGATGAAAAGGAGCTGGGTTTTCAAAACTGTTGCGTGCTCCTTGGGCCATTCCAGTTCGGTAAGGTCTTGTAGGTGTGTCGTATCTGTGAGCATCTCAAAGTCCCGCCAGAGCGAAGGGGACCCTTGGCTCTGGGGACAGAAATGGTTCTCGTCCAGGGGAGCGGCTTCGAAGGTGCTGCGCAGTGAGCTTGATCGGCTGGACCCGAGAGTCAGGAGTCAGATGGCCTGATGGCCAGGTCTTCTCATAAAAGCCCCCAAGCTGTGGGATGGTGGACGTTGATGCTGGTCTTCCATCTGTCTGTCTGTCCGTCCATCCGTCCATCCGTCCATCTTTTATCAGATGCTTCTACACCCCCACCTTCTGCCCTCTGTGCCCAAAATTCGATGGAATTGGGGATTGGGGATGAGGGTTGTGGCATTATTAACTGGTTAATTCTCCTACCTAAAATCTTTGTTTGCACTTGAAGTTAGAAATCCTGGTCTCTGTGTCTTTTCAAGGTTAAAACTGCACATTTGAGCACGTGACCCTGAGGCTGACTTTTGGTGCCTTCATTTGGGTGGGTTCCCTGCAGACGAGCCGGTCCCTGCTCTTCTCCAGGATCTGGGTCCCCCTGGATCTCACGCATTGGGCTGGGAACCCCTCCTCTCCCTAAACATCAACTCCCGTTCTTTCTGGCATCTTCAGCCCACTCTCATCCTAGCTGCTCTCTTGCTGCTGAATTGGGGAGGAGGCTGTTGCAACACGTTCAATAGGATTAGAAATTGCAGCTCTTCTTGTTCTCATTTGATAAGACCTGGGAGGTTAGCTACCAGCATGGTGAATTTCTGAGGATGGTTTCACAAAGACTAACCCTCTTCAGTAAGACTCAGGTGATGAACTGTGCCCCCACCCCCGCCGCCCCAGCCCCGAACCCTGCCCCTGGCTCACCTCCCAATTCCTGAGCCTCAGGAAGCACTGTCTGCTTTGCAGCCTCGGCTGTGCCGTGGCCACGCAGATGCTCGCCCAGGCTGATGGCCCACTTCCCTGGACATCACTGCTGTGTCCCCGTCTTGGCTCCCAGACGTTTCAGTTGTATTTGCCCTTGGCCTTGCTGTTAAATTTGAGGGACCCCCCACCCCGCCCCGATGAAACTCCAGTTTGTGTCACTAATGTTGAGCTGGCTGGCGCTGTAGTTCTTGAAAATAACCAGACTAGTTTTACTTTTATCAGAATTCAAGAACATAAACTTCCATATTCTTCTTATACTGGTTTTCAAAGAAAGCATGTGGAATTGGAGGAGGCCGTGGAGGTGACTTGAGATTTCAGTCCCTAAGCCTGAGTTGATCTGGAATGAACTGCCCTCAACACGTGAGAGCCTCAGTGGCAGGAAGGTCTCACTGACAGCGTTTGGGCTCCGGCAAGCTCACGGCCACCACATGGGGTCACCTCTGCAGACTGAGCCTAGGCCGGGGACGGGCGTGCCCGCTGGACGGTTCTGCTGAATTCAGGAGGTTGTGGGGGAAGTGTCCCGGGTCCCGGAGCAGAGGACCCCGCAGTGCGTGGCACTCCCACGAGAACAGCATAGACCTCAAAGGCAAAACTAGAATCTCTTTCTTATTGGTGCCCCAAGTAACCCATCACTTGCCTTCCATGTGGAGGGATAAAAATAAGAAACGCTGCCACCAAAACCCCGCGGCGACTGCGGACATCACTGGAGTAAGCCAGCGGTGGCCCATTGTCGTGGTCACAGGGGCCTCAGTTTGAGGGTGGGAAGATGACCGGGATGTGAAGCCACGTGGCGGGCAGGCCGGCCCACGCGCTCCGGCCCCTCCCCCCACAGCGCCCTCCAGGCGCCACTCCCCGGCCAGCGCCGCGCCCTCCGGCCTCTGCCCGCCTGGACGCTTCCCCCGTGCTTAGCCCTCTGCTTGGGAGGCTCTGTGTCCGTCACTACCCCCGCCCCCTTGGCTCCGGTTGCCCAAGTGTCACTTCCTAAGGCTCCATCAGATGCCTCTAGGATATGTTTATACAGGATTCGCTTGAGTGTCACAGAAGCGCTCACCCTTTAAAGGAAAAGCTTTATTTGTGCAAGTGTTTACCCTCTCTCTGCTTCGCCCGCTGGGCTGTAAACTGGCAGGAAGAAGTGTATGACCTTGCTTGCTCCTGTGTCCCTAAGCCCTGCCTAGAGGAGCCAGAGGCTGAAATGCTGACAAGCGGAAGGAGGTCACCTCTGTCCCCCACCCCCACCCCCACCGGGATGGTGTCCTGCTTCCTGCTAAGCTGTCACTCCTTCCGGCCCCTCCCTTTGTCAGGCTTGCCTGCCCCACTGGAGGGGAGCGAAGGACGGCTGGCCGCCGTCGGGTGGCTTTGCGTCTCTAGGAAATGACCTTTGGTGCAGCATCTGGGGCCCCACGCCGCGGGCTCAGATTTCATCGGATGTGCCTCTCACTCCCCGTTTCTCATGGTGACCGTCAGAAAGACAGTTTTCTTTGGAAAGTTTATGGCCTCAGTGGCTCGATGGCAGTTGCTGTGCCCCTAGCAGCTGTTACTCCTCGCAACAGCGAATCCGCAATGAAGCCGAGCTCGGGCTTAATGGAAATTGTCCCTTGAAAGGTTTGATTTCGGAACATTTATTCTCCATTAATTTCAAGTAGACTCTAAATTGAGCAAAACCGTCTCTGTCTCTGCTCTGAGTTGCAGGTTTTAGCTGCCAAATGGATGCCAGGCTGCCCGACTTGGGAGCTGGCTTTGTGATGTGCAGATTTTTAGGGGACATACTCACCCACCCAGCCGATTCCGGACCCCACTGGGCTTAATCAGTGCTGGGGTGTCGAGTTGATTTGATGTTTCATTTAACAGCTCGTGCAACACAGAGGGGGGTGTGGGGGAGGGGCCGGGACACTGCCTGGACGGGGAGCAGGTGGCTGAGCGCCCCACTGCGCGTCACCCTGCACCCACGGCTCTCCTGCAGGCTGACCTGACTTTGGGACCAGCAGCAGCTCCTCCAGTTCTCCTGAGCATCGTCTGGGCCGTGCTCCCGTTGGTGGGGGCCTGAAGCTGCGTTCGCATCAACTTCTGATGCGAAAACACCAACGGTGATTCATGGTCAGAGAGTGCAGGTTGTCTCGTGTTGATGTATGTGACCCACCTGAGACCACACCCTGAGTGGAAGGATGGTGGCTGTGATCTGAGACGTGGCCGTCTGGCTCCAGAAACACGCCTTTCCCGCTGAGCCGTCCTACCTCCAAACCCTGGACAAACCTGGGGTGTAGGCGGGCACCCGCAGAGGTTCCTACTCACCTGGACAGAATGCTGTTAACGCCGTCCTTTGTGGTATCTGTGCAAAGTGGAAGCTTGACATTGGCCTGTAACTAAGTCCGTACACTTGGAGGAAAAAAGATGTAATTATAAGTTGTTTCTACGATGGTGTGAAGTTTATAAGGCTGTGATATGCCTTCTTTGCTTTTGCTCCGTGTCCACCGGGGCTTTGGGCTTTGCTGCAGGAAACCCACAGCCCTGTGCTTGGTGCGCTGGCCCTTTCGTGGTCGCCCAGCTTCCAGGCCCTGGCGCCGGTGACCCCCGACGTGCCTCTGCTTGTCTGGTTCCTTTTCCAGTCCTGTCCACCAGTGATCCAAACGCTAATATTTGGCGTATCCACCGCGTGGAGTCCAGACGTGGGACGACTTTTATGTTTTCTAGGAATCGTCTTCCTCTGCCTGTCGTAGCCGGTTTCTGCCTCTCCAGGCAGCTTGGGAGGAGATCTCTGGTCACTTTGTTTATTAAAAGCCCGAGTGAATCCAGCTTGAACTCCAGCGTCACCTGCCTCCGCCCCCCGCCACCAGAGGTCCCCATGAGCTGCAGGGGGAGAGGTGGGGTCCCAGGTCTCCTGTCCACAGGTCTGTGAGGGTGGACAAGGGACTGAGTCCTGTCACAGGCGGCTGTGGGAGCTGGGAGTTGCCTGTGGGTTGTGGCTGCCCCTGCAGGTGCCGCGGTATCCGCTGCTGCCCTCCTCAGGTGCCTTTGCGAATTGCATGGCAGGCCCCTTCCCTGTGCTACAGAGTTCCTTCCAGCACCTTCCCACCCTGCCTCCGAGCCCCTTGCTTCTTAGACCCCTACCCCAGGGGGCTGCACCTGGGAGGGGACAGCAAGATGGCTCAAGCCCGGCACCGCTGCCCAGTGTCTGTTGACCCAGTGGCAGCACAGGGGCTCCACTGACCCCCTCACCCTCCGCTCTGCCATCTCCCCACACAGGAAGAGCAGGAGGCCGCAGGCCAGCCTTTAGAGAAGCCCAGGCGGATCCCTGTGTCACTCTGAGCCGGCTCTCTCACTCTCCTGGCCTGGGGGGCAGGAAGGAGACCTCAACTCTGCTCTAGATGGAGGGCACGAGCTGTGCTCTCTGGGCTTTCCTCCATCCACCTCTACTGCAGCTTCTGTGGGCCTGGGCGGGAGAGGGGGCTCTCTGGGGGAGGGGCTGCACAGGGGAGTTGGAGGCTGGGAGGGGATAGGGCTGGGTAGAGTTTGGGCACTGGGCATGGGATGGGGCTTGGGGGCTGTGGTGGAGGCCGCAGAGCCACGGGGATCACTTCCTGGTGAGTGTTGAGGGCACATCCGCCTCCCGGTTGCTGGCACCACCCATGGGACATGGAACATGAAGCTTCCCAGGTCTCTGGTCCATCTCCGTCCTCGGCTTTGGGTTCTGAGAGCCGAATTTAACGCAGCAGGTAAACTTGCACTCATCCTCCTGCAGGTGCTGCGCTCTCCCAACCCCTGCGGCCGCCCCACTCCGGGGGCCAGGCGCCGTCCCTCCCTGCTCCATCCAGCTGCCGGAGCCTGCATGACCTCTTCCATGGCAGTGTCTCACCTGCTCCCGTCTCCTCTGGATCTTTGTTTCATTTACTGCTTTCTCCTCTTCCTCCTCAGTTGTCACGGGGAGTCGTCAGACGTTTGTCAGCTGTGCTGCTTAAGCGATTGGAAAGTTCTCACTACTTTTCAACTTGGAGGAGCTAGTGTGTCTTGGCTGCCGAAATGTGAAAGACCTCAATGAAACTTTCTGAGACTAGACTTTTTTAAAGGCAGTTAATTGAAAACATTGGCCTGCTTATTTACTATTTATTGGACTAGTTGATTTTTTCATTTTCTTTTGAGTCAGTTTTGTCCTCTTATACATTCTAATAAGAATTTTCATGGTTCTTTGATAATATTTTGTTGGATTCTTTGGACATGGACTCTGCCAGACTGTCCTTTTAAGCTTTCCTTCTGCCTGTCACAAGTGCTTTGCTGTTTGGTTTTAATCCTGTCTGGACACTTGTAAAGTGTCAGCTTTGTGTTCAACTACGGGGCTTTAATAAACTGAAACACTATTTTCCAGGACTATTAAAAAAAGGGACATTTATAGGAAGAAAGAAAACCCTCACAGACCCTCTAAATCCTTAGAAAGACTGGCTTTTTAGTGATTTGTTTCTTCTAAAAAATAAAAGTCACCACATTTGTATACTTAAAGTGAGAATATATTTAAATGATTACAAACCAGATGCATTTGCAAACCTTTCAAGAGCAATAGCTCCATCAAGAAAGTGCTTAAATAAAAAACAAATTATTGCAATTTTCAGGTTGAGCAATAAAGTGTGTGTAATTGCTGCGGCTAATATATGCATTTAATGAAGTATATCTGTCTTCCTAAAGGAGCGCCACCAATCAATTTGTGATGAAGTCAGTGTAATGAGCAAACACACACTGTTCCATATGGTTTGAAATCCCCACGTGTCTTACATTAATCAGACAGTAGTTAGTTTCATCTGTTTGCCCTTTTCTGTGCTAAAGTCCCATGGGACTTGTCACTTGTAGAGTCCAGTTATGCCCCCAGGAGCTTGCCACCAGGGAGAGGAAGGGAGGCTGTGGCCCACAGAGCTGACATCGCACAACGCTTCACCTGTGGTTGGGACTGAGGGCTTTGGAGTCAGACAGTCCTGGGTTTGAATTCTGGCTTCTTTTCACTGCTGACAGATTTGAGAAATTTTCCTAAGAGTTCTGAATTTTGATTTTCCTATATGTGAATAATGATGATAATAATCATGGCCATAGGCTAGGGCCATTGGCAGGCTTTTAAAGGCATTGAAAACATCCGTTGTGGTGGTGGTGATGGTGGTGGTTGTGATGGTGATGATGACGCTGATGATGGTGATGATGGTGGTGGTGATACCAGCCAGTTGTTTAATTGGTGCTGCTAACCGACATCTTGCAGTCTTTCAGGCTGCAGACGTAGTTGCGGAATGTAAGGTGACACCTTGAAAGGAGGGGGAGGCTTGAAAGGTTGATCAGATTTGAAACAGGAGGAAAAGGGGCATTTATGTCTTATTGGTCCAGACCTTGTGATCTAGTCCCTTAACTTGACTTCCAGGTAGGCTACTTTAATCTTGTAGCTGTTTTATAACATTAGATGCATGCTTTTCTAAAACAGTTTCTGTAACCTAATGATGTCGTGCCCATAAGTTTCAGAACAGTGTTCAGAATTGCTTTTGCAAACACATTTTCAAATATTTCAGTTCTTTAACTTGCATTTTTCAGAGAATGTAGAGGAGACCAGACCCCTCTTCTCTCTCACCATTTCTCTTACCTGCTGTTGCTTCCAGACCTCTCTCAAAACTTCCCTGAAAACCTCCCTGAAGCCTGCCCAGCACATCTCTAATACTTTTAATTTTCTGCCTCACCTGACCTGACCTCAAAGACTCCACCCAGAGGAGCAGCGTGAGGCTGTGGGAGACGTGGTGAGAAAGAGAACGGTTTGTCTTCGGCTAGAGGGGCGGGTGAGCTCAGGCAGTTCTCCCCATCAGTCAGGTCTGCGTGTGCATAGCAGCACATGACACCCCACCTAGCTGATGTAAAACACTGGCCCTTGCAGATGTCCTGCAGAATGGCTCCTTCGTGGGCATCCAGGCCATCTCAGGTGGTAGCTGCCGTGAGCGGGATGCTTACCCACCAGGTTGTGCGTGCAGAGTCTGAGAGCTCCCAGGGAGATAGGCTGATGCCTCAAGGGCCAAGCTGCTCTGCAGAGCTGACCCACCTACGCCGAAGACGTGTCCTGGCTGTGCTCTGCCTCCTTCGTGACGTTAGCAGTGAACACAGGATTCATGGAAGCAACAGACGTGTCCATCGACAGAGGAATGGACAAAGAAGATGTACATGTACAGAAAGGAATTTTACTCAGCCAGAAAGAAGAATGAAACATTTTCATCAACAGGAGTGGACCCAGAGATTCTCATACAAAGTGAAGTAAGACAGAAAAAGACAAATATCATGATATCACTTATCTGTGTAATCTAAAAAATAGATAAAAACCTGTTTCTGAAACAGAAAGAGACTTAAAGACATAGAAAGCAAACTTATGGTTACCAAAGGGGAAAGGAGGAGGGGAGGATAAATTAGGAGTTGAAGAAGAACTTATACACACTACTATATGCAAAGCTGACTAGCAGCTAGGACCTACTGTACAGCACAGGGAACTCCACTCAGTATTTTGTAATAATTTATGAGGGAAGAGAATCTGAAGGATAAATATATGTATTTATATATACACACAAATGGCTGTGCTGTACACCTGAAACTAACACAGTACTGTAAATCACCTCTATGTCAAGAATAAAAGAAAAGGAGTAGAAATATTTATCCTATAGTGACAAAAAACAAAACCCAACAGCCAGCTTCCGGGTCTGCACTGCTCCCCGGTCTGTGCTGCGCCCGTCCTGTTATCTCCGGCCGCTGCTCACTGCACTCTTCCACGTTTCCCTGTTATTTTCCTTATGTAGTCTCTATCTTTGCAGTGTTTTTCTAGCTCCTTCTGGAACCCCACAGCTGCTACCATAATGAGAATGAAGAGTTACCTTGGCCCACTGGCTGGGACCTATGTACAGTCTTTGAATCTTTCACCATTTTATTTATTTATTCATTTTATTTTGTTTTCATAGCTGCACCTGCGGCATATGGAAGTTCCTGGGCCAGGGGCCAAACAGGAGCCGCAGCTGAAGCCTACACCACAGCCACGGCAGCCCCAGATCCTTAACCCACTGAGGAAGGCCAGGGATTGAAACCGCATCCTCACAAAGACAACGTTGGGTCCTTAACCTGCTGAGCCACAACAGGAATTTTAATTGTCAATAGACTCTTGCACCCACCCCAGGAGATTCAGAGAAATTTTGGGCCATTGAGGTTCCCTGTGTGCTGTGCAGGAAGTGAGTCAGATCCTGACTTCTGTTGTCTGTTGTGGACACATCTGACAGCCGATGATGGAAGAGGTCACTGCTGTGCAAATCGGGCTGGTGTGGAAGGAGAGCCATAGAGAATGCAAAGTGTACTATCCAAGGTCAACCCTGAGGTCCTTTTAGGAGTCTGGTAACCCTAGCAGCTAAATGAAAGGTACAGGACCCCCAGGGAGACCCATAACCAAAACACTTTCTGAATGCAATCCGACACGCCATTTAACATTGATGGCATTTCCAGGATGGGTCTTGGCTGCAGGTGGGAACCCATGCGGCCTGGCATCGGGCTTGACGGGGCCCTGTTGACTGAGGGTAATGGGGCAACGTCCACAGGGGAGCTGGACAAATGGGACAAGATGGAGGGCGCTGAGTGCCAGACATGAGAAGCTCTCCCCGGGGAAGGGGGGTAGCCAAGGGAAGACGGAAGGAGGGTCGGGTGTGCTTTATGAACCATCGCATTTTTGACAGCATCATATATACAACATACATGACTGGCAAAAGTAATGCTGGTGATCCAAAGACCCATGTACCCACCACCCACGTTACGAAAGAGAACAATAGTGATTCTTTCAAGTCCACTGTGGTCCCCCCGCCCCATAGCAGCATCCTCTCTTCCTGTCTGAGTTAATCACGCAGCCTGGTTTTGTGGTTACCACCCCTGCTTCTCTCGATTCTTTAAAATCGCATGGGCACCAATCCCTAAACAATATTTTACTTAGTTTTGCAAAATTGTGGACTTTATATAACTGTGGATCATTCTGTATGCATTCTTCTCTATAATTTTCCTTCTTCCTGAATATTATCTTTGTGAGATTCATCCATAGTGATGAACGGAAAGACCCATAGTTCATTCATTTTTACTGCTTGTCAGCGCTCTAGTAAATGGAGATGGCGCTTCTTATCCGTTCTGCTGTCAATGGGTTATGTTCAGATCTTTTCTGTTACAAATGCTGCTATGAATATTCTTGAATTTGTCTCCTGGTACATAAAAGCAAACATTTCATATATTTTGTCATATATATATATATAAAATGTATATGACTACATGTATATGAATACATGCATATATATAAATACATAAATGTTTATATCTTCCAGAGCATAGGTTTTGCACTTCTTTCCGTTTAATGAGATAGTGCCAGCTGGTTTTCTTTTTCCCTCAGTTCTATTGAGATGTAACTGACATATAACATTGTGTTAGTTCAAGGTATACTCAGTGTCGATATGATCCACCTACATATTCTAAAATGATTACCATCATAGTGTTAATAGCCAACATACCTAACACCTCCGCATGTCACATAATTACTGTTTCTTTTTTGGGGTGAGAATATTTCAGATCCACATTCTTAGCAACTTTCAAGTGTGTAACATAGTATTATTAAGTATAATCACCATGCTACCTGCACATTAACCCTAGAACTTACCCCGTTTTCAAAGTAATGGCACCATTTTACACTCCCACCAAACACTCAAGTGCTCCCATTTCCTGTTAGAAGTTACAGCCATAAGATTTCTTGGTTATTTCTCAACTGGTGAGCGGGAAATGGTGTCTCATTGTGGTTCTGGCTTCCGTTTTCATGATTATTCATGAGGCTGAGAATCTTTTCATAGGTTTGGGAAACTTCTGAGATTTTTGCCTACTTTTCTATTGATTGGTTGTGTTTTTGAATTTGATTGGAGATTTTTTTTTAACATATTCTGGATACTTTTGTATACAAAAGTACACATCCAGGAAAACTTTCGTTGTTTTTTAAAAAAATGTTGCAAATATAGATCATTACATGTCTATGGTGTGTTTTATGAACAGGTGAACAGTTTTTTTTTTTTTTTTTCTTTTCTCTTTAGGGCCGCAGCATATGGAAGCTCCCAGGCTAGGGGTCGTGGAGCTACAGCTGCCGGCCTATACCACAGCCACAGCAATGTCAGATCTGAGCCATGTCTGCGACCTACACCACAGCTCATGGCAACACCGGACCCTTAACCCACTGGACGAGGCCAGGGATCAAACCCCTATCCTTATGGGTTCTAGTTGGGTTTGTTACTGCTGTGCAATGAGGGGAACTCCTAGGTGGTTTTTTTTGTTTTTGTTTTTTTTTTAAACACAAATTTATCTGTCTTCCCTTTGTGTTTGTGCTTCTTCCTCGTGTTTAAAAATCATGTCCTACTTCAAATTCATAAAGATATTTTTCTTACTTCCTTCTCAAGGTGTTACAGCTTTGCCTTTCACATGTAAACTGCAATCTTCAGAATTACACAGAGGTCGGTGTGAATCAGTCTGTGGACTATAACTGTAATGTGTTCATTTCATGCCGTATATTATTTCATTATGTAAATAAGCCACCATTTATGTATCTGTTATTCTGCTGAAGGACACCTGGGTTTATGTCTAGCTGAATAATGTAGCAGTCACATTCTTATACTTTGTCTGTGGTTTGTGGGCTTGCATATCTCCTGGGAACACACCTGGGAGTGAAATTCGTGGATCACAGGGTACTATATATTTGATTTTGGCAGATGATGCCAATGGTTTCTCCTCAAGTGCTTGTAATAGTTTAACCTCCTACGAGCATCGTGACCCACTTTTCCAGGTGCTCACCAGGTGCTTTTGGTCAGTTTAGTTTCAGACCTTTTGGTGAGTACATGCTCAGTAGTTTTAGTTTGCATTTCCTACTATGCATGTTGCTGAACAACTTTTCACGTGTTTAATTACCGTTTGGATTTCTTTTGTGTATTGTGTCTCTGTCCTGTTTTTTCTCCTACACAGTCTTTCATTTTCATATTGTTTTGTAGCTCTTCATGAAACAGTAGTTGGGTTTTGTCTAGTCGGTTTGGAGTGCTAGAACAAAATTTTCAAAGGTTGGGTGGCTTTTTTTTTTTGTCTTTTTAGGGCCACACCCGTGGCATATGCAAGTTCCCAGGCTAGGGGTCTAATCAGAGCTACCGTTGCCAGCCTACACCACAGCCACAGCAATGTGGGATCCGACCCACATCTGCGACCTGCACCACAGCTCACGGTAATCCCAGATTCTTAACCCACTGAGCAAGACCAGGGATCGAACCTGCATCCTCATTGGGTTTGGGTTCCTAGTTGGGTTCATACCCACGAGGGGAATGCTGGGTGGCTTTTAAACAGCATTTATGAACATTTATTTCTTACAGTTCTGGAAACTGGGAAGTCCAAGCTCAAGATGCCAGCGGATGTGGTGTTTGGTGAGGACCCTTTGCGGCTCACAGATGGCTGTCTTCTCGGCATCCTCAGGTGGCAGAAAGCTCTCTGCGGCCCCTTCTAAAGGCACTGATCCAGCCTCATGACGGAATCACCTCACAAAGGCCCCCGCCTCCACCACTGTTACGCTGGGGGTTAGGATTTCAGCGCACGGCTTCCGAGGGGGGACAGTTTCGTCCACGACATCATGGAGGTTGTCAGTGTGTTCTGCCACCGCACACCTTGCCTTTCCCCTGCCGTAAGGATGACTTTAAGGGACAAGGTTCATCATTTTCGTACAATCAAGCGTAGCCATCCTATCTATCGTGTTAATGATTTTTATTTCCTGTGTAAGAGAATACTCCCCACGTCAGCTCTGAGGATAGTCTCCTATTTTATCTTCTAGAAGTTGTACTGCTTTTCCTTATTTCACACTTAGGTCTACATCGCAGTCCAAGGCTGTATCATGTAGTGAAAATACCCACCTTTTCTCACTGCTCTCCGTGTCATTTTGTCATCGACCAGGGCTCTGGATCTGGGTGGGACTAGTTCTGACTTTCTCCCTGTCCCAGGGGTCTGCGTGTATCTGTGGCCGTTTGGTCTGTGTTGTTTCCTTTTGCTTTAGAGTCAGTCTTGAGGTCAAGCTGAGCGAGTCATCCCGGCTTTGTCTGTATGTAACCGCGCCCATTCCCGGCCCTTTGCACTTCGCTTTTAATTTCAGCTTAAGCTCGTGAAGCTCGACAGAAACTCTGGGATTTGCTTGTTATTGCTTTGATCTCCCTGTTGAGACTTGCCTTCGTTTCTCCTAATACAGCTGCCCCCGCACGGAGATCTTGCGTATCGTGAGTCATTCCCAGATGTTGGAGGTACCGATGCTCCTGTAAATGGTGTCTTTATAGCTGCGGTTTTAACGTCGAGGCCAGATAGCGGGATGGCTGGTTTTCCCAGACTGAACCAGCGCGCAGCCCCATTTCGGAACTCTCCGCTGACTCTAATGATTTACCTGTACCTTCCCTTGGAGTTTATGGAAAATAACAGCTTAATTTCTGACTCTTGTGTTTTTGCCATAAACGTTTTATCAAAGCAGAAAAGTGGTGTCAAGTTCAGGGAGTTTCTGCTCTTTCCGGTTCGCCAAGATGGATTGATTTTTTTTTTTTTTGCACAGCCCCACACTCTGTCTGATGACTTGCTCATCTTTGTAGCCTCCTTCCCTGGACGGGGTATGAACTTCCATGGGAAAGAGGGTCCTGCACCCAGGACTCGCCTCCCTGGTGAGTCCACTTTCTTCCTCTCACTTTGTTGGATACCAGTGTCTTTAATGCATTTTTAAAATACATTCCTAATCTGCCATTTCCAGAAGTAGAATCCCACGTAATACTATTTTTCAGTCTCAAATTAGTGTTAATATCATTTGGAAGGATACAGTCAACGTGTCTTTAAATTTACCCACATTTACCGTTTTCCTCCTCCAACTCGGAAATTCCTGCTGGAGTCACGCTCCTGTCTTCCGTCGCGTATCTGCAAGGGTCCCCGTTGTGAGGATCTGTGCCAGGTGAATCCAGGATTTCTCCTTCTCAGCCTCTTGGATTTGTCCTCCTTCCTGGTGTCTCGTGGGGTCCAGACTGAGGCGGTGCCCTCTTGGCTCTGTTCTCTAGGGCACCTCTTGGGGCTGAGCAGGCACCTGTCAGGTGAACTGTGCTTCTTGTAGCGTGTCTTTCTCTGAACTCTGGCTGCTCTCCCGAACTCTGACTTTAATATTCTAGTTTCTCTCCAATAGGCTGTCATGTGTATTCCTTGTTTATTCTCTGGGGTTCAGTGTTTTTGTGACTCTGAGGATTTACATTTTTCCTGTGTATGGAAGCATCTCAGACATTATAATGTCAGATATTGCCTCTCGCCAACCTGTTTATCCTCTCTGAATCTTTGCTGACACGTGTGCCAGATTTCGCCATCTCTCTGATCATTTCTTTCATATTCTCCACACCTTTATCTCCACTCTTGGTGCTTTTTTTCAGATCTCTCCCCACTCATCAGTTCTCTCTGCGTCTGGTTTAGTAGCTGTTAATTCCATGCATTTTAATTTTATTACCTCTCTTTAAGAGTCTTCTATTTATTTTTTAGTTTGCATAACTATTCGTAATTATTCATCTCTTGCTTTTTGTTAATATTTTATGTCTGTCTTTTGTTTGTTCATAGTTTGTATAATTATTTTATATTTTGAATCTAATAGTTTTTGTTAGTTTTCTAGTTTTTCTTAGTTTTTTTTTTCTTTCTTATAATTAGGACATTTGGGGTGAAGTATTTGGATTTTTCTTCTCCCAGGAAACTCAGGGACTTTTGACTTACTGCCTGGGACCATGTCAGTCTAAAGCCTCAGCTTGTTGGTTCAGGCAGACAGTGAGATGCTTCTCAGACCTGCGTCAGGTGGGGCAGTGTGTCAGCATCTCAGGGGGACACCTCCCTTTGCACCTGAGGGAGGGCCGGGCCAGCAAGTCTCTTTGCTGTCTTCAATTCACAATTCATTAGTGAATTGGAATTTTTTTTTTCTGTGAGGGAAATTCAGGGGTTCTAGCTTTACCTCCTGTCACTCCGCAGGGGTGGGCACTAGCACCTAGGTCCCTGGAGATCCGTCTTTGAGCCTGGCATCCACCAGCTTTGGAGCTCACCTAATTTCATATATTAGCTTACTTTGTAGCCTCTGAGTACTTTCATACTTTTTAAAAAGCTCTTTCATGTGCTTGAGATAGTGTCTTTTGTATTTTCTCAGCATTTTTAGGATATATATGTATACACACACACACACACATATATATACACACACTATATATATATATATATATATATATATATATATATATATACACACACACACACATATATAGGAAATACGTACATATATACAGGAAATATATACATATATACAGGAAATATATATATATTTGTAGCAGAAACACTGTGCAGCGGTTTTGCTCTGTGTTGACGTGGCTGAAATGCCTTGGACCGATCCCCAGCACCCCTTCCTGGTAAGTTCCCAAACGGCGGCGTCCTGAGCAGAGCAGCGTGTGCCTTTGAGATGGTGCATGGGTGGCAGCCGCTGTCAGTGTCCGGCGAAGACGGACGCGGCAGTGCTGCAGTGGCAGGGTGCGTGGCGGTCCCCGACACGGCAGGTTTCTGGTTCCCTGGTCGCACTGATGAGGAAGATTTCTGAGCCGTCTGGGGGGCTCTTTTGCCCCAAAGAGAAACCCTAATGCTGAGATTTTTACACGGGGCCATTCAGGGGCTTCTTGGCAACTCTGATGAAACTTAGGGATCTTCATTTCAGAAAAATAAGCCAAAGTAACCGTCAGCCACATTTTTCTTGAATTTTAGGGAGTTTCAAGTCATAAGTAAAGAATTTCTTTTTTTTTTTTTTTGTCTTTTTGCCTTATCTAGAGCCGCATCCGCAGCATATGGAGGTTCCCAGGCTAAGGGTCTAAGAGGAGCTGTAGCTCCCAGCCTTCGCCACAGCCACAGCAGCGTGGGATCCGAGCCACGTCTGCAACCTACACCACAGCTCATGGCAACGCTGGATCCTTAACCCACTGAGCAAGGCCAGGGATCGAACCCACAACCTCATGGTTCCTAGTCGGATTTGTTAACCACCGAGCCACGATGGGAACTCCGGTAAAGAATTTCTGATGACTTATTGGCGGTAAATACCTTTTTGATTTTCGTCTAATAATGAAATAACAAACCAGTCCTTTGCCATGAAATATTGTGTATACGGACCTTTCTAATAACTGAAGAGTGCCTCTTTCAAAATATAAACTTTCTTCTTTTTTTTTTGTCTTTTTGTCATTTTAGCACTGCACCTGCGGCATATGGAGGTTCCCAGGCTAGGGTTCTAACAGGAGCTATAGCCGCCGGCCTTCACCACAGCCACAGCAACGCGGGATCTGAGCCGCATCTGCAACCTACACTACAGCTCACGGCAACACCGGATCCTTAACCCACTGAGCAAGGCCAGGGATTGAACCTGAAACCTCATGGTTCCTAGTCGGATTCGTTTCCGCTGAGCTACGATGGGAACTCCCCAAAATATAAACTTTGAAATGAATGATTTTTAGAAATCTTTCTAATGTGGAGTCTATATTTTATTACTCCTTTAACCATCTTTGACATAATCTTTACCTAATATTTCATAATTACTTAATGAAATATTTTAACTACATAATATTTACCTAATATTTCATAACCATCTTTGACATAATCTTTACTTGATATTCAATTTTATTTATTTATTTATTTATTTATTTATTTATTTATTTATTGTCTTTTTGTCTTTTCCAGGGCTGCACCCACGGCATATGGAGGTTCCCAGGCTAGGGGTCAAATCAGAGCTGCAGCTGCCAGCCTACACCACAGCCACAGCAACGTGGGATCCGAGCCGCGTCTGCAACCTACACCACAGCTCATGGCAACACCGGATCCTTAACCCACTGAGCAAGGCCAGGGATTGAACCCGTAACCTCATGCTTCCTAGTCAGATTCGTTAACCACTGAGCCATGATGGGAACTCCTTTTTTTTTTTTTTTTTTTGGTCTAACTTGATGTTTTATAATAAGCGTGAAATTGTAGAACTTAAGTGTTAGAAGGAAACAGTGATCATATTTGATTACAATCAAAGTGTCAGCAGGGAAAGTCCAGGTCCTACAGTCCAGCTGTCTCCGGTGCAGGCGCTCTCCACCTCCTGGGATTCTATTTCATTCATTCGATGACCTCACTTCTGACCGAGTCTGCTGAATTTTTCCCAGGACAGCCCATGCTGCCCCCTCATGCTGGCCGCCTCTCTCCCTGTGACCTCCCTTCATCGGCCTGGGCACTTGGTCTTTCAGATGACAGACTTCTGGGTGTTTACTGTCGGTTCCAGTACACTTTCTCATCTGTTATTACTTTTTAAGTTGAAGTGTAGTTGATTTAGGAGTTCCCTTCACAGCCCTGCAGAAACGAATCTGACTAGCATCCATGAGGACGCAGGTTCGATCCCTGGCCTTGCTCAGTGGGTTAAAGATCCAGCGTTGTCCTGAGCTGTGGTGTAGGTTGCAGATGCAGCTCAGATCCTGTGTTGTTGTGGCTGTGGTATAGATCGGCAGCTACAGCACTGATTTGACCCCTAGCCTTGAAACCTCCATATGCCACAAGGGTGCGACCCTAAAAAGACAAAAAAGAAGAAGTATAATTGGTTTGCAATGTCATGTCAGTTTCAGGTCTATAGCACAGCACAGCGATGCAGTTATATGTATAATATATGTATTACATGTACATTATATATATTTTATATATTCTTCAGATTCTCTTCTTTTATAGATTATTACAAAATATTGAGTAGCGTTCCCTGTGCTATACAGTAGGTCATTGCTGGTTTTTATTTTATATACATTAGTGTCTGTGTGTTAATCCTAAACTCCTAATTTTCCTTCCCCTCCTTTCCCCTTTGGTTTGTTTTCTATGTCTGTGAGTCTCTTTCTGTTTAGGAAATAAGTTCATTGGCATCTTCTTTCCACATGTAAGTGATACCACGTGAAATTTGTTTCCATCTTCCTTCACTTAGTGTGAAAATCTCTAGATCCGTCCATGCTGCTGCAAATGGCATTATTTCCTTCTTTTTATGGCTGAGCACTATTCTATTGCATATATTTGCCACGTCTTCTTTATGCCGCCCTCTGTGGATGGACACTTAGGGTGCCTCCATGGCTTGTCTATTGTATGTCATCCTTTATTCTCTCCCATGCTCCCCAAGCCTACCTAACCCCCAAGGGCAGGGTTTTTGTGCATGTAGCATGTGGCTTGATCCTCTTTGACTCCTTCTCAGTTTGGGAACGGCCCATCTGCAGAGTGTGGTCTACACCCAAGCTCCATTATTTCTTATTCATTTTAACCTCAGACAGAACCTCAGATGATGGCACTGAAATTGGCTGTACTTCCCACAAATGCAAGGGAAGGCTCGCTCCCCAGTCACATGCTGGCAACGTGAGTGGAAACCGAGGGAGACCAGTTTCTGCCTGGCTGCAGGATATTGCTTTAAAACCCACTGGAATTCAAAGGCAGTGAAGAACAAAACCCAGATATTAATGATTTCAAGAAAGTTTCCGAGGAAGGATGGCATGAGGTCATGATTAAGGGGAAATTTTGAAAATAAGTTGAAGTGGCAGTTCTCTCTCTTCTAGAGATCTAAGCAGGAAATTGTCAGGAAGGGAAATTCCCTTTGTACAAGCTGCTATGAGCTTTGATGTTGCAAAAAATTACATCTTTGATGCATGCAATGTATTTGCATCGGAACAAGACATTTTGTCAAAATCAGATGCAGGATGGCCACATCTATCACCTCTTAAATGCCGTGCTGGAGTTTTCAAGTGTCACACACCTACAATTGGCAGATGGCTCTGGTTTTCAAACAGTGAAGTGAGTTCAGTCACCTGCTGAATGGTTTTGGCACAGAACATCACACTGCCATATCCCTCTTGTCACATTGGTAGGTTGTGCTGTAATAGGAAACACCTTTGCTGCATAAGGAATGTCATGCAGAAACCCGTATCAAAGTTTATCAAGTGTCACAGCAGAGTAGATGGCTATGAATAATAGCGAGAATTACCTGGGGACCCTAGCTTCTCTCTAATGCTGCCTGATTGCATGGAATTGTTCTCTTTGGGGGGAAGTGTTTTCTTTGGGAGCTAAACTAGTACATGAGCTTTTGAAATGCATCTTGATTCACCTCAGATCAACTCTAAATCCACGTGTGTTTGACTGAAGGTGTCACAGACAGGTGTTCTGTTATTTCAACAGTGTCATTCCCACATAACTGATCTGTCCTTCGTAGGACTGTTGATGTCACTTCCTAAATGCAAGTTGGGTCTTCCTAAAATACAGTTTTGATCACAAGTCCTCAAAAGCTTAGCATTTCTTTGAACCGCTTGTTTCTTTAAAAAAAAAAGTCTTAGTTGAGGCATATTTTGCATATCAGATATGTCATCATTTTAAGTGTGATTTTCCTAATGTAAATTTATTTTTCTTGGATTTTTTAGTAAATTGTCCCAGTTGCACAGCCATCACTATAAATTAGTTTTCAAACATTTTCATCACCTCTGTATGATTCCTTTTGCACATTTATGTGCTCTGAGCAACCATTCATCTATTTTTTTTGGGGTAGCTTTGCCTTTTCTGGGTCTTTCTTATAAATCAACTCACACAGTATTTGGGATCATTCTTACAAATCGACTGACACAAGACATGGGTTCCTTAACTCATCGTGACAGTTTTGAGGCCCCTCGTGTTGTGATGTATCTGTAATCCTTCCTTTTCATTGCAGAAGGTGTTTTGTTGTCTCTTTACCAATTGCTGGACATTCAGATTATTACCAGTCTGGGGATATTATGAATAATACAGCAAAGAAATATACAGAGGTTTTTATGTGGACATGTATTTTCACTTCTCTTGGGGTGGATACATAAGAGTGGTATTTCTGAGTCATGCGGCAAATTTATGTTTCACTTGTTGAGAAACGGACAAAGAGGGGTTCTCGTCATGCCTCAGTGGTTAACGAATCCGACTAGCATCCATGAGGATGGGGGTTCGATCCCTGGCCTCGTTCAGTGGGTTAAGGGTCCGGCGTTGCCGTGAGCTGTGGTGTAGGTCACAGATGCGGCTTGGATCTGGGATTGCTGTGGCTGTGGCGTAGGCTGGCGGCTGCAGCTGCAACTGCAGCCCTCAAAAGACAAAAAAAAAGGAAAAAAAAAATGACAAAGTGGTTTTTGAAGAGGCCACACCATTTTGCATCCTGACAACTATGCCGGGTAAAAAGTTTTTGTATATTCTGGACACAAGTCCTTTTTCACCATGTGTCTTTTGCAAATATTTTCTACTAATGTGTTGCTTGTATTTTCATTTTCTTTTTAGTGTCTTCCAAGTTGCAAAAGTTTTGCATTTTAATGAGGCCCAGTTTATCGATATTTTTCTTTCAAGGACCATGCTTTTGATGTATCTAAGCAGTCTTGGCCTAACTCAAAGGCTTGAAAATTTTCTGTTTTCTTCTAAAAGTCTTATTGCTTTAGCTGTTACATTTAGGTCTCTGATCCCTTTTAAGTCAATATTTTTTGTGTGGTATCTAAGTTGTAGTGTTTCATTAGCATTTTCCGAATGGCTGATGGTGTTCTTTTCATGTGCTTATCAGCCATTTCTGTATCTTCTATGTGGAGATGTCTATTTAAATTTTGTATTAATATTTTGCTTAGGTTGCTTCTTTATTATTGAACTGTAAGAGCTGTGTGTATATTCTAGACACGTCTTTGATTAGATCTAAAGGTGTCTAAGTCCATTTTTTTCGCATATTGTCCCAGCCCCATTTGTTAAAAAGGTTATCTCTGTTCTAATCAGTTGTTTTATCACTTTTGTCAAAAATCACTTGCTGTAGAATTTATCTGGACTATCAATGCTGTTTCATTGACCTACACATCTATTCTTAAGCCAGGATGACATTGTCTTCATAATAGTAGAATTAGAGTAAATGTCGAAATTGGAAATAAAAGTCTTCAAGCTTTGCTCTTCTTTTTTAAAATTGTTTTGTCTGTTCTAGTTCACTTGCATTTTCGTATAATTGTAGGATCACCTTGTCAATTTCTTCAGTAAACCCTGTTGGAATTTTGGTAGGCATTGCATGGAGTCTAAAGATCAGCTTGGAGAAAATTGCCATCTTAGTATTAATCTTTTAATCCACTGATTTTGGATTGTCTTTCCATTTGTTTAGATTTTTATTTTCCCTCAGCATTATTTTGTAATTTTCAGTGTACCTCTCTTATACTTCTTGTGTTAAAATTATACCTAAATATTTTTTCTTTTTTGATGCTATTGTGAATGGTATCATATTCTTAATTTTGAGTACTTCATTGTTTGTAAATAGAAATACAGTTGATATTTGCATAGCGATCCTATATCTTGTGACCTTACTATTGCTTATTCATTAGCTCTAATTTGAATCCTTTGGCTGACATACAAAGAATTGCACATATTAAAAATGTAAGTTTTGGAGTTCCTGCTGTGGCACAGCAGGTTAAGGATCTGGTGTTGCCCAGCTGTGGCATAGGTCATAGTTGCAGCTGGGATTCAGACGCTGGCCTGGGAACATGCATACATTGTAGGTGCACTGAAAAAGAAAAAAAAGTGTAAGTTTTGATGTATGTGTAGACTTGTAAGATCGTGAACACAGTCAAGCAAGGGAATCTGTTCATTGCCCCACAAATTTCTTCATGTCTTTTTATAACGTCTCCTCCTGTTTCTACCTGCACAACCCCCACCAAGCACACAGCAACCTGCCTTTGGTCCTGATTATGCTAGAGTTTTATGTCAATGGATATCGTACAGAATAGACTCATTTTTATCCACCTGCCTTCACTCAGCGTAACTACTTTGGGGGGGGCCATTCATGTGCCGCACTTTGAAATTCTCTGAAGATTCTGGATGCAAGTCCTCAGTCACACATGGGATCTGCAAATATTGTCTCCGGTCTCTTTTCTTTTGTTCTCTTCGTGTGTTTTGGAAGGGGGACGTTTATAGATGTATGACTTCCAATTAAATTTTTTTCCTTTATGGATTGTGCTTTGGATGTATCTAAGAGTTCTTTACCTAAATTAAAATCACAAGTACTTTCTTTTACCTGTATTTTCTTCTAGAAGCTTTATAGTTAGTTTTGGTTTTACAAGCAGGTGTGTGAAACACTTTGACTTAAACTTTGTAGGTGGTACGCGTATAGGCCATGTACATGGTTCAGTTGTATCAGGTAACTTTCAAAGGCTTTTTTCATATAGAAAACTGATTTTTAGCACCATTTGTTGAAAAGACTATCTTTTCCCCTCTGAATTGCCTTTGCATCTTTGTCAAAAGTCCGTGTCCATATTTGTGGGTCTATTCCTGAAATCTCTACTTTGTTTAACCTGTTATAATTTTGAAAATTATAATGCATTGTTTTGACTATGAAAACTTTATGTCTTTTAAGTCAGATAATGTTATACTTCCAATGTTGCTCTTATTTTTCAACACTCTTTTTCTTATTTTGAGTCTTTTTGCAATTCTATGTGAATTAGAATTAGTCATTTTCAAAAAACAAGCATTAATGGAATTCTGTTGAGGACAGCATTGGGGGGGTCTCTAAATTAATCTGGAGGAAAGTGACATCTTAACACTGTTGAGTCTTTTGACCCATGAACAAGACGTGTGTGTATATATATATATATCCATTCATTTAAGGCTTTAATTTCTCTCGGCGATAATTTGTGGATTTTATACACACATAGTTTGTTGGATTTATCTATTTGCTATATTTTAATGCTACTGTAAGCAGTGTAGTTTTAAAATTAAAATTCCAATTGTCTTTTGATATATACATAAAGTTGACTTGGGGGTATTGTTGTTATTTCTACTTTGCAACCTTGTTAAACTCACTTATTTGTCCTAGTAGCTTTTGCCGATTTCATTGGATTTTTGTCATCAATAATGTCATCTCAGAATAAAGACAGTTTTCCTTCTTCGGTGCCCATCTACATGCTTTTTATTTCTTTTTCTGTCCTGGATGCCCTGGACAGAACCTTCAGTACAATATTGAGAGAAGTGATGAGGGTCGACATCTTTGTCTTGTTCCTTGTCTTTGGGGAAAATACTTTTCATTGAATTTGACCTTAGCTGTAGTTTTCTCATAGATGCTTCTTATTGGGGTGAAGGAGTTCACTCTTATTTCTTGTCTTCTGAGAGTTTTTAAGGGGAACAGACGTTGGATTTTGTAAAACATCTTTCTGTTCAACTGAGATGAACAGTCATATGGTTTTTATTTTTTAGTTTGGAAATGTGGTGAACTACATTGATTTCTTTTCAAATGTTAGACAAACCTTGCTTTTCTTGAATAAAGCCTGCTCGGACATGAGATATCATTCTTTTAATGCATTGCTAAAGTAAAAAGCGTTGTTAGATTTTTTCATCTGTGTTTACGAGAGAGATTGGTCCCTAGTCTTCCTTTCTAATGCCTTTATTAGATTTTGGAATTGGGGTAATGCTGGCCTCAAAGAATGAACTGGGAAGTGCCCCCATCTTCTTCAGTTTTATGGGTGTGTTTGTGCAAAATTGATGTTTCTTCCTTAAATGTTCAATGTGATTCATCAGTAAAGCCATCTGGTTCTAAGGGGTTTGGGGAGGGTGGGGGTGGGGCCAGGGCAAAGATTCTTAATTCAACTATTCTGCTTCTTTTATAGATATAAAACTATTAATATTGTCTGGTTTTTGGTAATTTATGTCTTTCAAGAAATCTTTCACTTCATCTATGTTTTTGAATTTATAAGCTTAAAGCTGTTCATAATATTCCCTTATTATCCCTTTAATACTTATTAAATCTGTCATGATGCCTCTTCTCTCATTCTTTTTTTTTTTTTAGGGCTGCACCCACGGCATATGGAGGTTCCCAGGCTAGGGGTCGAATCAGAGCTACAGCTGCCGGCCTACACCACAGCCACAGCAACGCCAGATCCGAGCCACATCTGTGACCTACACTACAGCTCACCACAACGCCAGATCCTTGACCCACTGAGTGAAGCCAGGGATTGAACCACAACCCCATGGTTCCTCGTCAGGTTCTTTTCTGCTGCACCACAACGGGAACTCCTCTCTTTGTTTCTTGATCAGTGTATCAGTTGTGTTGTTCAACGAACCAGATTTTGACTTTATTCATTTCTGGTTTTTCATTGGCTTCCATTTTTATTTCTGCTGTTTCTTTTATCCTGTTTAGGTTAGATCTAATTTGCTACCCTTGTTCTAGTTTTTTCAAGAGGAAGCTGAGGTTCTTGAGTTGAGACCTTTCTTCTTTTCTAGTGTGGGCATTTTGTGCTATAACGTCCTTCCTAATTACCGCTGTAGCTGTATCTCACAATTCTGATGTGATGTCTCTGAATTTTCATTCAGTTTAAAATATTTTCTAATTTCCCTTTTGGTTTCTTCTTTGACCTGTGGGTTGTTGAGAAGTATGTCATTCTGCATAGAGAACAGACTTGTGATTGCCAGTGTGGGAGGAGATGGGCTGGGAGTTTAGGGTTAGTGGTGTAGACTATTACATATGGAAGCGATGGGCAGCAAGGTCCCACTGCAGAGCACAGGGAATGATATTCAGTATCCTGAGATAAGCCATAATGGACAGGAACATCAAAAAGGATACACACACACACACACACACACACACATCGGAATCACTTTTCTATACAGCAGAAATTAACACATTGTAAATCAGCTATGCTTCAATTAACTTAAAAAAAGAAGCATGTCATTTTGTCCCTAACATCTGGGTATGTTTCAGATATCTTTCTATTATTATTGGTCATTAAATTCCATTTTGCTCAGAGCACATACCTCCGTGACTTGAATCCTTTGAAATTTGTTTCATCTTAAATTATGGTCCAGGATATTATCTGTCTCAGTCAGTTTTAGGTGTGTGTTTGAGAAGAATGTGTATTTTGCTTTTGGTGGTGGAGTGTCTGCAAGTGTCGGTCAGGTTTGTTGATAGCCCTGTAGGAGTGTCCGTGTCCTTGCTGGTTTTCTTTGTACTTCTTCCATCAGGTCCTGAAGGAAGGGTGCCGTCATTTATATTTTCTGTCTTTTACTTTGCAGTGTTATCTGTATTCCTTGATGTGTCGTGAAACTCTGTTATCAAGTTCATAAAAGTTTAAAATTGCGCTGCCCCATCAGTTGAGCACTGTCTCCTTAAGAAACTGCCTTTTCTAAATTTCTGTGAATAATCTTGACCCTGAAACCCTTCTGATGAGCTAAGATAGTTAATCAAACTTTCTTTCAACCATGGTTTTCTTTTAACTCACTCTTATGTTTCTCTTTAAAGTGCATTTCTCATTGGAAGCTGATGATTAAGTCTTGCTTTTCCATGCAGTCTGACAGTCTCTTTGTTTTAACTGGAATGCTTGGTTAAATTACATGTAATGTGATTATTGCTTTGGTTCAAGTTCTTGAGCTTGCTGTTTTTTCTAGTCTCCCCATTTCTTCTTTGCCGCCTTCCCCTCTTTTTCTGTTTTCTTTTCAGTTAATGGTATATATTTGTGATTCCATTTTATTTCCTCTGTTGGCTTATTAATGATAATGCTTTTTAAAGAGAAGAGTGATGCCTTTGGGGTATATCGCATGCGTCTTTAACTTACCTCAGTCTGTCTGGGTGTGAGACTACGCAGCGTCGTATGTGGTAGGAGAGCCTTACAGCGGCTTATTATCATTTCTCTCCTCCTGACCTTTGAAATTTGTCGTCATTTCCCTTTCTTATATACATGTTATAAACTCTACAATACTTGTTATTTTTATTTAAACAGTCAGTTGTTTCAATGAGTTTTAAATAATAAGGAAAAGTCTTAAATATTTACCAAGGTAAGCACCACTCCCAAGCCTCCTCATTTTTTTCCGCAGGTTTATTTCCACCCAGTAGTGTCATTTTATTTCTGTACAGAGAACTTCCTCTGACATTTTTCTGTAGTTCATATCTGCTCAGTAAAAATCCTTTCAGCCTTATTGCTTCTGCACGTGTCTTTATTTTGCCTTTGAAAGATTTTATCTGAGTATAAAATTCTAGGTTGATTTTTTTTTCATTCAGTCACTTAAAGCAGTTGCTCTGCTGTCTTGCGTTGTTTCTGTTGAGAAGTATGCTGTCATTCTTTGTTTTTCTGTATGCAGTTTCTTTCTGTTTTTAAGATTTTCTCTATCACATTTCACCATTTTAATTATAAGGTGCCTGGGACTCACTAAGTTTCTTGTATCTGTGGATTTATTGCTCTTTAGATTTTTCTCTTTATCACATTTCACCATTTTAATTATAAGGTGCCGTGGACTCATTAAGTTTCTTGTATCTGTGGATTTATTGCTTAATCAAACTGAAGGATTTTTCTGCTACTATTTCTTTAATTCTTTTCTCTGCCTCCCTTCTGCTCCTTCAGGGACTTGAATACATGTATATTGTAGTTCTTGAAGGTGTCTCACAAGTGACCAATGGCCATTTTATTTTTCTCTGTTATTTAAACTCCGTATTTTATTTTGGATAGTTTCTGTTGCCATGTTGTCAGCTTCGTGAATTCTTTATTCTCCAGTGTCTAATTTGCCTATCCACTGTAACTTTTTTTTTTAATGGCCTCACCTGTGGCATATGGAAGTTCCCAGGTAGGGGTTGAATTGGAGCTGCAGCTACTGGCCAACACCACAACCACAGTAACACTGGATCCGAGCTCCATCTGTGACCTGTGCTGCAGCTTGTGGCAACACCAGATCCTTAAGCCACTGAGTGAGGCCAGGGGTCAAACTTGCAGCCAGGAATCGAACTCACATCCTATGAACACTGTGTTGAATTCTTAACTGCTGAGGCACAACAGAAACAACCTGTACTTTTCACTTCAGACTTGTAGTTTTTGACTTTAAAATTTTTATTTACTCTTTATTTTATATATTTCCTGTCTCTAAGAAACTTCTGGTTTTTGTTTTTTAAAGATTTTTTTCCATTATAGTTGACTTATAGTGTTCTGTAAATTTCTACTGTAGAGCAAAGTGACCCAGTCATACATATGCATACATTCTTTTTCTCCATCATGTTCCTCCAACATTATCCTCCATCATCTCCGTCACAAGTGCCTGGATATGGTTCCTGTGCTATACAGCAGGATCTCTTTGCTTATCCTCTCCAAATGCAGTAGTTTGCATCTATTAACCCCAGACTCCAAGTCCATCCCACCCTCCCGCTCGGCAACCACAAGTCTGTTCTCCAAGTGCATCAGTTTGTTTCTTTTCTGTAGATAGGCTTATTTGTGCCATGTATTAGATTCAAGATATAAGTGATATCATATGGTATTTGTCTTTCTCTTTCTGACTTACTTCACTTAGTATGAGTCTCTAGTTCCATCCATGTTACTACAAATGGCATTATTTCGTTTTTTTTTATGGCCGAGTAGTATTCCATTGTGTATATATACCACCTCTTCTTAATCCAGTCATCTGTTGATGGACACTTAGGTTGTTTCCATGTCTTGGCTATTGTGAATAGTGCTGCAGTGAACATATATGTGCATGTGTCTTTTTCAAGGAAAGTTTTGTCTGGATATATGCCCAAGAGTGGGATTGCTGGGTCATGTGGTAGTTCTATATTTAGTTTTCAGAGGTACCTCCATACTGTTTTCCACAGTGGTTGTACCAATTTACATTCCCACCAACAGTGTAAGAAACCTTTGAACATATGGAATATATTTGTAATAAAGATTTTTTTTTTCTTTTTTGGCTGCACCAGTGGCATATGGAAGTTCCCAGGCCAAGGACTGAATCAGAGCAGCAGCTGTGATCCATGCCATAGCTGCAGCAATGCCAGATCCTTTAACCCACTGCACCATGTTGGGAGTTGAACCTGCGCCTCTGCAGCAACCTAAGCCACTGAAGAAACAATGCTAGATCCCTAACCTGCTGCACCACAGCAGGAGCTCCTTGTAAAAATTTTTAATGCTCTTGTTTGCTGATTCTAACATTTGGGTTGGCTTCAATTGAGTGATTGATTATTCTCCTCTATATGGGTTGTGTTCCCTGGTTCTTTGTGTATCTTTGTTAATTTTGGTTGCTGGATAGTTCTGTGTTCCCACAAATATCATTGAGCTTTGTTCTTGGACACAGTCAAGTTACAAGGAGACAGTTCTATTCGTTTAGGTCTTTTTTTTTTCTTTTTGGTTTTTAAATGATTTTTATTTTTTCTGCTATAGTTGGTTTACAGTGTTCTGTCAATTTCTGCCGTACAGCAAAGTGACCCAGTCACACATACATAAATACATTCTTTTTCTCACATTATCCTCCATCATGCTCCATCACAAGTGACTGGTTATAGTTCCCAGTGCTATACAGCAGGATCTCATTGCTTTTCTATTCCACAGGTCTTGCTTTTCTGATGTTTTATGTGGGGTCATAGCAGTATACAGTTTAGAACTAACTATTCCTCATGGTGGACACAAGACCTTCCTGAGAATTTTCCCCAGTGCCCTGGGAATTGTGAGAATTCCCAGTCTGGTTGGTGGCAACAAGCACTGTTTCTAGCCCTTGTGATGCACTGTTTTCTAATTTTGGGGGTAGCTTCTCTCCTTGGCCTTGTGTAGATACCCCACCACCTACATATGCTGATATGGACCTGCTTGAGTTTGCTGAATATTCCAGGACATCTTTCTGCAGAACTTTGGGGTCCTCTCTCTTTGCAGTTCTCTCTGTCCATACCCTGCTCTGAAAACTCCACGTTGGTTTCCTGGAGTCTCAGTCTGTCTCCATCACTCAGGGGACCTTCCAGGCTCCACCTAGGTTCTCAGGTGCTGTGGCTCTCAAGACAGTACGGGAGGCACTCAAAGGGCTCATGTGCTTTGTTTTTTGTCTCCCACAGATCACTGTTTTTTCATGATGTCTGGTGTCTTGAAAATTCTTATTTTGTGTGTTTTGTCTTTGTCTATCTTTTCCCCCATGATTCTTTCAGGTGGGACATTAATTCCTGTTCCTCTCCCTGGCTGGTATCAGAACTCTTGTTTCCTAGCTCTGTAGCCTGGCATTCAAAGCCATCTAGGACCTGACCTTTCCAGCTGAACTTTTCATGATATGCCTTTGTTTATAAATTCCCTATAAAGTGTACATGCCTTCTGCTTTTGAGCCTTTGCACACAGCTATGAACTGAGTGTTTGTGTCCCCCCCCAAACTGATATGTTAAAATTCTAATGCCAGTGTGATGGTTTTAGCAGGTGGGCCTTTGGAAGGTATTTAAGTCATGAGGGTGGAGCCCTCACAAATGGGACTCATGCCCTTTTAGAAAGACCCAAGAGAGATCCTCACCCCTTCTGCTCCGTGAGGGCAGGAGTGAGAACTGCCAGCTGTGAGCTGGGAAGAGGGTCCTACCCAGGACGTGACCACCTTGATCTTGGACTTTCCTGTCTCCGGAACTGTGAGATATAAATTTCTGCTGTTTGTGAATCACTTAATCCATGGTATTTTGTTTTGGCCCCTTGAATGGACTAAGACGTACATGCCCCTTCCTGTTGTCTTCCAGTTATGGGTTATTGATGCTTCACAGCCCTGGTCAGTGTAAAGCCTTCCCCACCCCCTTATCTATCTATCTATCTATCTATCTATCTATCTATCTATCTATCCATCCATCCATCTATCCATCCATCCATCAAAATCTATCCATATATCTATCTGTCATCTATCATCTATCAATCTATTATCTATTATTTATCTGTTATCTATATCTATCATCCATCTATCATCTATCTATCAATCTATTATCTAATATCTCTCTCTGTCAATCATCTGTCTATCCATCCATCCATCCATGCTCAAGATGTGTTATGGATCAGGCACTGCACTGGGTGCTGGGGACAGTACTGGTGTCTGAGCAGACATGTCCCTGTTCTCTGGAAGCTCCCCGCATAGTTATAGACAAACATGCTGCAATGCGGGGAGTCACGTGATAGTCAAGTGTCAGGGGCTGTGACGGACGGAAGCAGGAAGCCACACAAAGGTTTGGGCTCACACGGGAAGTGACCTCCCTGGTGAGAGGGAGTGGAGTCAGGAAGGTAGGAGAGGGCTGAGCTGAATGATGCAAGGGCTTGGACACGGGCAGGGGGAGCCGAGGGAGTCCTTACAAGCCCCTTGAGAGAGAACTTTGGACTTAATCTGGAGGGCCAGATGGAGCCACTGAAAAGTTTTAGCCCAGATCCTGACTTGATAGTCAAACTTATATTCTGTACATTTACTCCAGCTTTGGTGTGGTCGGGGACCAGGACTGGAGAAGGGGCCCGTCCGCGCGGGTGGAGAGAGGCGGCGTGCTGGGGAGCAGGGTCCAGTGATCAGGACGGCGCCTGGGTTCCAGCTGGGCCGTCGGTGGACCCCGTGCCCGTCTTTGGAATAGAGAGTGGGGCCAAGGAACTTTGCAGAGAAATGGCACTTTGCTCTCTCTCTGCCCAGATCTTTCTCTTCATTTCATAGTTAATTGCTGTATTTCCTCAGCTTCCATAATTTCCCACTTAATCCTTAAGACATTTGACCTTGAATTGGAGTTTAATGAAGTTTAATGGGTCATGTGCTTCTCCTGCTGGCCTGTGATTGCCACGGGAGACAGGGCTGCATGTTAGTCTTTGTGTTCCAGCTGCTATTATGTCCCCAGAACAATGCCTTGCACACAATGGGAGATTAATAAATTTTGGTGACTCACATTAACAAAGGGGCTCCCTTCCCTGTGACCTAATATATGCAGGATCGAATGCTTTTCTGTCACAAAATACAGCACCGTGTGTCCTGCTTTCTATTCTTGAGGACTCTGTAGGTGTGCAGTTTTAATTTCGAGATCAAATAGATGTGTCAACAGCGCAGGGTCATCCAAGAAATTCTCAGCCTGGCTTTTTTCACTGTCATAACATTTATCATCCCGTAGAACCACAAGTGATTTCCTCAGTAAAGAAGTAAAGAGAGGAACAGAAGCCCGAGATGACGATACGGCCGCCCAGGTACGTGGGCAGCCACAGCCTTGTCAGATTGGATGCCGATGAGGGGCAGGGACCTGGAGGTGGCCTAGCAAAGTTCCACGGGGAATCTGTTTTCTGCAGGCGTGGTGGCGGGAGCCACTGCCCACAGAGACTTGGCCGAAGGGTGTCTGGAATCTCAATCTGCGAGCAGAGCCGGAGGCAGCTTCTATCGGCAGGGGACGTGCCTGCCGTTTATTGCTCCCGAGAGGTCTGCCGGCCGCCAGGCACCTGTGGAGGGTGTGTCAGGACATCGGGGAGGAAGTACCAGCTCCCGAAGGAGGGTCTTTCAGCGAAGATATGCGAGCCCCCCAAAAATCAACATCCCGATACACCGATGCTTCTGGCGGTGTCCTTTTGAGAACGAAGAGATGGCAAGGTCTTGCCAGTCCTTCCTGTCTTAGAAACAGTATTTCTAAGAATTGGATCTAAAGTGCATTTGCGGCTGTGCTTTAGAAAATACAGACAAAGCCACTTACCTCTTGCTGCGGGCGCTCCCGGGCATTTCCAAGCCCAGCCAGGCCCCAGGAGGGAGCCTAGATCTGCCCCCCGCGCCGACTGTCACCATAGCCTGTGCCGAAGTGGTCAAGACACACTGACTGTTCTATTCCCACGCCCAGCTCCAAATGTTTTGGGGGGGCCTGATGTGTCCAGTGAGTTCCAGAACCTTGCCCCTGTTTTTGCTTCCCTACAGCCTAACCAATGAAGGGTATTATATGTTCCGTGATTTTGCAGGTGGGACAGTACTGTCACCTTGCTAAATTTCACAGAGATGTAATGACGTGGCAGTGACGTGTTTTCGTGCATTTGTTTTCCATTTGTATCCCTTCCTTTGCTCATTGACTGTGTCTCTTCTGTACTTCTCCTCCCTGAGCTCCGGAACAGGCCGCGTGGTAAATACGGTGACTCTGTGATTTCCTCTGCCGAGGGCTTCTCTGCTTTCGGTCGGTGAACACATCTTCCTCAGTGCTTGGAAGGCAGCTTTACGGTGGTTGTTTCCCTTTTGAACACTGGGAGGAATCGATCGTTTTGAGGTTTATTTTTCTTTTGTTCCATTACGGTCCTTTACTTTGCAGAGTTAGGGAGCCTGGGCGGTCCCACCGGGGGCAGAGGAGGGAGCGGGCGTCCCAGGACGCCCGGCGGCTCCACGATGCCCCAGGGATTTCATTGTTCTCGGCACATTGTGTCCATCCTCATGTCGCTTCTGAGCTGTACAAACGTCCAGGGACTTGCCCAGAGCCCACTCGGGCTTTCCTGAGGCTGGACCAGGGCCACAGCAGCAACAACGCGGGATCCTTAACCCCCTGAGCCACCAGGGAACTCCTGTCCACCGGAGTCTTTAAGTTCATAGACAAGAAAACTGCACGTTGCTTGAAAAAGAGCAGCATTATTTTCCAGTGGCCGCCACCTTCTGCGGCACTACTGGCCAGTAGACTGTGTGCCCCGACACCCCTCCACGATGCCCTCAATTCTTAGGTCTTGAACGCTTCGTTCTGTTTTCTTGGCTTGCTGTTTTCTTCAGCATCTGTGCACAGTTTTACATTATTCAAGTCTCAGCTCAGACGTCTGCTCCTCAGAAACCCTTCCCGAGCCGCTCCAGAAAAAAACACCCTGCTCTCCCGGTCACTCTCTATTTGTCTTAATTTTCCTTAGTGTATTAACCACACTCTGAAATGATCTTATTCATTTACTAGTTTTGTATTTATTGCAGAACCAATAGTTCTGAAACAGACCAATAGTGTGTGCACATGTCTGAGGTGTGTGTGTGTGTGTGTGTGGTGTGTGTGTGTGTGTGGGATCTGTGGTGTGTGTGTGCTCTGTGGTGTGGTGTGTGTGATGTGTGTGTGTACTTATTATAAGGAATTAGGTCACATGGTTACAGAGACTGACCAGTCCCTAGATCCCCAGTCAGGAAACTGAAGACACAGGAGAGCCAATGTTTTAGTTCCATTCTGAGTCCGAAGGCCTGAAAACAAGAGGGTGCAGTTTCAATCCAAAAGCTGCAGGCTCAGAGGGGTTCCCGCTGTGGCGCAGTGGAAACAAATCCAACTGGTTTCCATGAGGTTGTGAGTTCGATCCCTGGCCTCGCTCATTGGGTTAAGGATCTGGCATTGCTGTGAGCTGTGGTGTACATCACAGATGTGGCTCGGATCCCGTGTTGCTGTGGTGTAGGCCAGCAGCTGTAGCTCCAATTCGACCCCTAGCCCGGGAATCTCCATATGCTGCAGGTGAAGCCCTGGAAGAAAGGAAAAAGCCGCAGGCTCAAGTTCAAGGGAAAACCAGTGTTTTGAGGGAGGGTCAGCTTTTTATTTCTTCAGGCCTTCTACTGCTTGGATGAGGCCCACCGCACTGGGGAGGCCAGCGGCTTTAAGCAGTCTTCGGCCTCAGGTGTCAAGCTCATTCGGGAGCCCTGTCACAGATACAACCAGGGTCACACCTGACTAAAGGTCTGGTCCCCTGGGGCCCAGTCAGGTTGACGCAGAAAATTCACCATCACATTTTCTATCTCCCCCAGAGTATAAGCTCTAGGGCTTCACTCCTAGAAATCAGAACAGTGCCTCCTATGTGGTAGATTTCAAGCAGATGTGTTCAACAGTGAACTCAGACGGTTTTAGTTGTACTTAGAGACTATCTTTAAATACCTAATGGAGTTGAATCCCTGTCCTCATAATTGCAGTCTTTAAAACTTTTTAAAACATGTTCTTATGCCCCCTTTGTACATAGAACAAAGAGGAGCTTCCCCACGTGATGTTCGGGCCCTCCACGCTCTGGCCCCGCCTCCACGCTGTGGCTCCGCCTGCACGCTCTGGTCCCGCCTCCATGCTCTGGCCCCGCCTCCTCACCGGCACATTTGCACTTGGCCCTGGTCCAGCTGTCCCAGCTGCTTGGTCCTCTTCCTGGCCCTCTAACAGCATGAGCTCCCAACTAGAATGCTCTTTCTGTGCTCTCTTTTCTTTTAAACCTTAATTATATATAGTGGGTATGTAATTAGTTATAGTGGTGGTTGTTTCTCTTCCTGTATTGTGGGCTGTGACAAACACACATGGAAGTGGGGAAAACAAAGTACACAATAACAAACTGCGATAAAGCCAGTCCCTTTATTACTTCTACTTGGGCCAAGACTGAAATGTTGAGCTCCCTCCAGAATCCCTATATACTCCCTGACAGGTGGCCATGCCATCTTGGATGTTATGGGGTTTTCTTGATTTTCTTTATAGATTTACCACCTAATTATGCATCCCTGACACAGAGAGTTTAATTTTACCTGGCTTCATGTCAGTAGATGGTATAATATGTATTCACTTGGATGTATTTTTTTTTTTTTTTTTTTTTGCTCATTACAACGTCTTTGAGATTTATCTCTATTGGGTGCAGCTAGCTGTAGGATGTTCATTTTTATTGCTATGTAATAGAACATTGTATAGTTACACCGGAGTTGGAGGGTTTGCTTAGGTGTTTACTGTTGGTAGCCATTAGGTCATTTACAGATTAGTCTGGTTCCAGATCAGGCTATTGCAAATAACGCAGCTATGAATATTCTTGCACGTACAGAAAGGTGTACTTTTCTGCAGATAAACATCTGTGTGTGGATTTACTGGTTCACAGGGTGTGTACATATTGTGCTTTATTCCATACTGTCAAGCTTTTTCCCAGTGAACGCTTCTGTCAACAATGACCGAGTGTTCCAGTTGCTCCACAACCTCAGCAACACTTGGTGTTATCAGACTTGCTAAGTTGTCCATTCTGTTGGGTACACTATACCTCCAAGCATTTTTACTGTGTAGTTCTCTGACTAGTGGTGAAGTGGTACACATTTTCACTTGTCTCTTTGCTAGATGGATATCCTCTTTTTGTGAAGTACTTCTTCAGGTCTTTTGCTTATTTTTTGATTGGATCTCTCGTTTGTACTTTTATCGCTGATTTGTTGTACGTATACGAGATGACTCGCCCTTTATCAGTTATGTGTGCTACAACCATCTCCTCTTCTGTGGTTGCCTTTCACTTAATTTGAGATGGTTTTTGATGATTAGCTCCTAGTAATTTTAGTATGGAAAAATGATCAATACTTTTCTTTATGGTTAGTTTTTTTGTGTGTGCTGGTTTATGAAATATTATTTTACCCAAATATTTGAAGGTATTTCCCACAGTTTGATCTAAAAGTTTTATGCGGCCTTTTAAATGTTTATCAGTGAATCACTTGGAATTGATTTCTGTGTAGGGTGTGGTGTCTGGGTCCAGCTTAATTTTTCCACATGGATGCCCAACCATTCCAGCCCAGTTTATTTCCAAGGCAGTCTTAGTTTATTGTTCTTCGTCATAGCTCAGGTTTTCCTACATGTGTGGGTCTGTCTCTGAGCTCTCAGTGGTGTTGTACAAATACCACACTGTCTGAATTATTTCTGCTTACTGACAAGTCTTGAAATCTGGCAGAGCAAGCCTTGCCACTTCTTTGACTTGAGTGCTGGGTATCCATGAACCTTTGCTCTTCCATATGCATTCGACAACCATCTTGTCCGTTTTGCAAGCACCCAAACCTAGAGCAGTGCCTGACCCGTAGGGAAGTGTTTCTTGAATAAATAAGCAAATGTGTTTGTTCAAATTTTGAAGTCCTTTTCCAGATTTTCTACAGGAACGCTATATACTTAGTCCTTTCATTTGAAACTCATAATATTTTTAATTAATTTTGAGGAGCTATAATAAAAAAGGAAGTCAATAAAGATACCATAATGATGAAATTATATGCACTTGAACAGTATGAGCTCAAAATAAAGAAGGTAAACACAGAAAAACCTGAGAGGAAAATCATTAAGCCTAACATCACATTAACAGCTCATGGGACTGAAACACTTCTTTTAGAATTAGGCCAATTAGACAAACGCTTACAAGATTGATTCACTTTTTGATGATACAGATGCAGAAAGGTTTATATGCCCCTGAACAGAATTCATATCCTTTCCTGCACCCAAAATACATTTACAATAATTGATCAAGAATTATGATACAAAATACCTATAAAATTCTAAAGAATCAATATTATATGTAACATGTTCTCTGATTTTAAGGCAATACGTTTAGAATCTAGTAATAAAAAGAGGTGAGAAAAAGAATGCTCAGATGAAACTGAACTGTGATTCATGTTAATCGTAGAATATTTGAAAGTCTATACCTGCAGCGTCCAGAGTAATGCAGAATTAGTACCAAATGAGTGTTTTTTGAATGGATAAACGATAACCTGAGCATTAGACATAAGTCCTAGACGATGCAGCAAAGTCATTTCTTAGAGCACTGTTAGTCCTAGAAGCATATATTAGGAACCGAGAAAGAGGTGTCCCGTGTTAAATACTTGCATTCTTCTTTCTTCCACCATAAATTCCACTAAGTCTCACTGACAGTAACTCAAGACGTTCAGGTCAAACAAGGAGACACCGTTTTACAGCTGAAAGGCTGACAGTGCTTTTAAACGTTGGTAATAATAAGTGTTGATGAGGATATTGTGAAATGAGGATAGTGCCGGTGGGAATGGAAATTTCTACAGCCGCTTTGCAGAGCAACATGACAACATCTAGGAAAAGTGAAGTGGACCTTCCTAACAGTTCCAATTCCGGCACCTCCGTGTCTAAGATATGCGCAGTGTGGCTTGTTGCAGTCTTGTTTGCTGTAATCCAAGTTGAAAACAATTTAAATGTCCATCGACACACAAATTAGAATTAATACATTGCGGTGCATTTATAATAGAGATTACTATGCTATCCAGAAGGATTGAACCAGATCAACTATATGAATCTGGTAGATCCTAAAAGCAATGTTGAATAAAAAAAAGCAAGTTGTAGATTGAAAGTGTAGTTCATTCTTTTGTGTGTATTAAAAAAAAAAACACCCAAACGATATGATATATTGTTTGCAGGTTTACAGTTAAATATAGTTAAGATAAAAAATACAAACACAAAGGATAAACATGATTTGATGTTTGGGAGTTCCTGCTGTGGTGCAGGGGTTAAGACTCCGACTGCAGCAGCCTGGGTCACTGTGGAAGCCTGGGTTTGATCCCAGGCCCAATGCAGTGGGATAAAGGATTTGGCATTGCCTAGGTTGCATCTGCAGCTTGGATTCAGTCCCTGGCCTGGGAACTTCCATATGCCACAGGCGCGGCCATAATAATACATTAATTAATTAAATAAATAACTTCATTTTGTTGTTGCCTATGGAAAGATGGGGAAGGGAATGGGGTCAGGAAGGCTTTCAAAGGGGATTTTAAGTGTGTCTGTGATGTTTAGCGTCAGACTGAATTTGCTAGGGCAGCAGGAAATCTAAGAGAGAGAAGAATTTGCAGGATTTGAATAGGGACGGCTCTTGAGACCAAAGCCCGTGGCCAGCGGAAGGGAGGGGACGGAAGCTTGTCTGGACTAACAGAGAAGCTGAGCTGTGATGAGGGCCCGGTGAGACCCAGCCTCCTGGGGGTGGGCGCTGTAAGTGGGACGCGTTCAGGGTTGTCTCGCGGGTGGTGGTGGGGGTTCACGCCTTTGTTATCGGCCAGCAGCGGCTGGGGCCTTTTCTGGGGAGGGGGCAAACCCCAGGCAAGAGCTGAGGGTGGCACAGCGGGGAGGGGGTCTGGAGGGGACCGGAGGAGGCCCCGCGTCACCAGCTGCAGTGCCTTTTACTAAAACAAGACGGGAGAGGAATAGAGTGAACACTGAAGAATTCTGCGCGACAGGCTGTGGATATTTTTGTCATGTGATTTGTGTAACCTTCATGCACTTTTAAAGACCCACCCCCAAAGGGTCGCGTCCTGGTTGCAGAGAACAGTCTTTGGCCATCTGGGCAAACAGGCCTCGCCTGGCCGAGGTTCTGCCGTCCGGCCTGTGCTGGGCTTCTGAGTCACGGGCAATGGCCTGCCAGCCTTTTCGCAGGTGGTCGGGGCTGAAACCTGTGTTTTTCTTGGCAGTACCTTTTTCCCTAAGAGCCCCCAGAAACCCCCAGCCCGACTTTTCCTGTCTCCCTGGGGACTCACCGCTTTCTTTGTCATTATGATCATTTCGGGAGGAGCCAAAGGGTGGGCTGCCTCAGGGCCTTCTCCTCAGATGCCATCTGAAGCCTAAGACTGAGAATCCAGCTCAGTGGGACAGCAGGCACGGCCGGCCCTGCAGGTGTCCTCGTGGGGCCAGGTGGCCCCAGGGCCGGGTCGCCACATCTGTTTAGGGCACTGAAGACACCTTGGGCAGGCCTCTGAGAAGCACCCATACTTTTCTTCTCTCCTTTTTGTGTTTACCTTCATTTATTTATAATAAACTTAATTAAAGGTTCAAAATGCCGAGGACCGCAAGGTCTGTGCAGTGTCACCTCCCCAGCACCCTGGCCCAGCCGGCTTCTTTCCTGAACCTTAGAGCAGGACATTCCACGCACAGGCTTGGCCTCTGCCCCTTGGGGAGTAGGGCATGCAGGGGACACTTTGCACTGGGGAGTGACAGTAAGCGACATTTGGAGTGAGGACTTTAGTAGGGCGAACTGGGTGGAAAGAGGCAGGAAACAGTGAAATCACAGACTCGTCTCTGGGCTGAGCCGGGACAGCCAGGATGGTCTTGGAGGTGGCACCGCACGGGCCCCCGGGGTGGAGGTGCTGCGGGAGACACCTGCGTGCTTACAAGACATGTCGCCCTGGGGGTCACACGCTGCAACCCAGGTGACTGTTAACCTACTAGCGTAGTGCTTTTTGTTGAATTTTAAACTCGCCTTTCCTTTCATCGTCATTCAGAATATATGAACGAGTTCCCGCTGTGGCTCAGTGGGTCAGCAACCCAACATGGTGTCCGTGAGGATGGGAGTTTGTTCCCTGGCCTCGCTCAGTGGGTTAAGGATGTGGCGTTGCTGTGCCTGTGGTGTAGGCCGGCAGCTGCAGCTCTGATTTGACCCCCAGCCCAGGTGTGGCTGCATATGTACATATAAATAATCCACTCCCCAGTTTATTGTTTGAGTGCTCTGACTTTCCTGAGATGTTAAACCAATAAGATCTGCCGGTTCTTCTGAGAAAACCTGGGGTATCAACCCCCAGTTTAAAAATATGGGGTATGAATCCTATTTAATTGTATAAGCAAAATACGGCATCGTTAGAACTAATAGACGGGGTACATTCTCTTTGAATGAGGTTGTTCCTTGGATAATGTAAAGTGAAGCATCCTTCTCCTTAGCATCTTTCAAAACTGTAATTAACTGACCAGATGTGTAGTCATTTGTTTGGTAGCTGCTCATTTGCTGGCTGCGAGCTCCGGGAAGGCGGGGACCCAGGCTTATCTGGTACAGCATTTCATTGCGTGACCCAGCGTGGCGCCCAAATATAAGGGCACGTTGAAAAGTAATGTTGAATATGTGAAGTGAAATGAAATGATGGATGGACGGATCAATGGATGGGACGATGGATGAGAAGAAAATGTAATTGCTGGAAATGTGCCAGGAAAAACTTACTGCAGATAGCAACTCTCTTAAATGCCTTGGAATTGTGCAAAGCATGGTTATGCATACTAGGGTTCCTGAGATGGGGTAAGTGTATGTGCGTGTGTGTGTTAGTGTGTCTGTGTGTACAGTATGTGCTGGTGTGTGTGTGAGTCTGCATGTGTGTGGTGTTGTATGGTGTATAAGTTTGCATCTGTGTGGTTTATAAGTGCGTGTGCGTCTGTGTGCGTGTGTGTGTGTATGTGCGTGTGTACATGTGCATCTGCGTGCGTGTGTGTGCGCATGTGTGTGTGTGCGTGCGTGTGTGTGTGGTGTAGAGTCAGGGTTGCAGGGGGGCAGGCGGACAACAAGGGAACCGTCATGTCCAAAATGTGAATCACCTTAAGGGAAACCAGACGCTCCGAACCAGCGCTTTCAAATAAGATGTAAAATCCATGTGAACATGTGTCACGGGGCCGAGGAGAAAACAGAGGGCTTATTTTTCTCCAGAAAGACGCAGCCGACAGTAGTTGATGTAAATTCTCACGGAAACAGGACCAGAGAGGAGGATGGCGCCCTTTCCACGTCCGCTGTTGACAGAACAAAAAGAGCTGTCTTTGGGCTGTTGAGAGAAAGCTGCAGTTGAACCCGGGGGCCCCGGAGCAGGTGCTGGGGGCCTTCAGCACAGAGCCAACCGCGGAGGATGCTGACCGCCCTTCTCCAGGCGGCAGATTTTCATCTCTCTTTCACAGTTGAGTGTGATCATTCCCGGAATGGATTGTGCCATACCTGCTGCTCGAGAGGCCCTGTGATCGGGGTGCGGGAGCCCCTGCACGAAGCCCTCCCTTTGCTCTGAAGTGGGGGGTCCTGGGCGGGGCTGTGAGGGGGGCGGGCTCCCCGAGGGGGCTGATGTTCCCTTGGCAACTCTTCCTGGCCGCTGGCTGGCTTGCCTGGCTCTGGGAACGGGGAGCTGTCCTTCCCGGTGCACTCACTCGGCCATCCATCCAGCTGTCTGTCCATCCATCCTTCCGTTCGCTCAGCACCAGGGCTCCCAGTTGAGTGAGGTTTCAGCCATGCTCTCCCCAGGAAGAAGTTCCTGGTCATGGCCGCAAGCAGGTGCCACCTGAGCCGTCACATCTGCAAGGCATGAGCTCCTTAAAATGCCGTTTTGTTACTTCTCTCATTTTTGCTTATCAGCCAGGGGCTTGGCTGCTGTCAGAGATCTGAGCTAAGCTACAGGCAATGCTTGTCCTCTCACTGTCTGAGGCCTTTTCATTTTGACACTCAGCCCTGGTCGCGGGCACGGGGGACCAATTTCTACCCATCACCTGTGTGTCAGGCGAGTGTGGGCTGCGCGCTGGGGAGCCCTTCACTCAGCCTTGTTTGCTGTGATTGCTGTCACCTCGGTGGGCTCAGGGCCCTCATTTGTGACTTTCTTTTCCTGTTCTACGTGCTTTACTTTTTAAAGGCAGCGGAGAAACTCGGGACGCCCAAATAAAGAGACGTCTCTTTTCAGTTTGAACTTTCCCGTTTATTCACAGCGGATAACTCCTTGTAGCCGGAATGTAGATTTGAGAGGGACCAACCAGTGGCTTCAGACCCACAGTATCCCTGGATGCAGGGTCCCTGTGGACACGGAGGCCATCTCTCTTCTTTCAGAAAAAGAGCTTGTTGTTTTGTGGTGTTACGATAGCCTCTCATCTCTTCTTCTGAAATCATGAAGAAGAGGTAAAGCCTTGCCCTGCTGTGCACGCGTCTTTGAGTAAAATGTGGACACAGTATCAGGACCCTTTCGCAAACCCGATGCAAAATAGGAGATGAATTGTCACCTCCAGTTAAAAGTTTGCACTTATCCCTGTGACTTGGGCTGAGGACACTGTGGAGTGGCGGAGGAGAAATGAGCGGCTCTGAGTCGGCTCCACCCAAGGGCAAACTGCGTTGAGCCTGGAGCTGTCCGTGGTCCTGCCCTGCCCTCAGGCTCTTCGTTGGTCCCGCCCTGTCCTCCATGGCCTTAGCGCTCCACTGAGGGACATTTCGTAGTTGTCACCATGTGGGTCGGTGGCTGCAGTTCTGGTCTGAGAGTAATACTGAACTCACAAAATGAATTAACATTTTCCGCTCCTCCTATTTTCTGAAAGTTTGTGAAAGATTACTGTAATTTCTTTAAATGTTAGATAGATTCTGCCATTGAAGCATTCCTGGTATGGAGTTTTTTCTTTCTTTCTTTTTTTTTTAATGGGAAGTTTTAAAATTTTCTTGGGATTTAGAGATATTCAGCTTTTCTGTGTCTTCCCTTTTGGTCATTTCTGTGTGTTCTTTTTTTGGTATCTTGAGTGATATAGCATTGCTTTTATTTTTCTCTTATTGCTGTAGCATTTTCTCCTGCAGGTAATAAGTCACTTTTTCTCTGGCTTCTCTTAATATTTTCTCTATTTAGCTTATATATAGAAAACAGGGAAAATACTAGTGTGTACCTAGCAATGGTTTCTTTGTGTTTAGCTTGCTGAATTCAAGGCTGTTCTTGCGTCTATAAGGTAATGTTTTCTGCCAACTTTGGAAGATCTTGCATATGTCTAAATGTGATTTTGTTTCCATCCCATTTTACCTTGCTTTACCCCACGGGTCTCTAAGAGTGTATATTATGGATGGCTTGATATTGTCTCTGAAGCTCTCAACACTTTTTCTCACTATTTTTCAGACTTGTTAATTTCTACTTATCTGTATACAACCTGTTCTTTTTCTTTGGTGTCATCACAAAGCTGCTACTGAGCCCTTATAGCGAATTTTTAAAATTGCAGTAACTGTACTTTGTAGCTGTAGAAATTCCCTTTTTTCAGTTTCATCCCTCAGTTGTTCTTTCCTATCTCTGCAGTTATTAAGACTATTTTCCCTTTTACCCTTATTTCCATTTATAAGATCCGCTTTGAGACCTCCACTTGCTAAATCCAATGACTAGGGCATTTGTAGTCAGTTTCTGTTGACTGCCTTTTACTCCTGTGTATAGATTATACTTCTCTTTTCATCTGCACATCCAGTAACTTGAGTTTAAAAACTAGACATTGTAGATGGTATTTTATAGTGATTTGAGAGCCCACTATGTTCTCAGTATTATTTTTCTTATCCTCACATGCAGTTACCTTACCTGGCTTCAAATTACAAACTTTGCTTTTTGGTTTGATGCAGTTGCTGAGATCTTTGCTTTGTTTTCATGTATTCCCACCACAGTAAGGGAGTCTGCTTTTGTGAATCGAACTCACCGATGTTTGCATTTCATTGTAATGTTTTAAAGTCAGTTTATCACAGGTCTTTGTGTATTTGGACCATTCACCTGTGCTTGAATCATTCAGCAGTCCATCGGGGTGAAGGCTGAGATGAGGCTCCAGTGCCGTCGGCTTCTCTGAGGTTTCCTTGCTCCGAGGGGTTCCCCTGGAGTCCAGCAGCTCTGCTGGTCTGCAGCTCTGTCCTCTGGTGCGTCCACCCCAGGAGGTGTTAGCTCCTTACCCCCTGAGCTGCGTATTTAGGAAATGTGCTCAGCTATCGAAGCAGCAGACACACCGACCTCACCTGTGCCACTCTCATCTTCAAGAACCACCCCTCCCCAGTCCCTGCGGCTTTTCCGAGGCATCTACTATGGCACTCCCACCTGCGCACGGTTTGCTGTCAGCCAGTGATTTGAGTGGGGTTTATATTTACATTGGCTTTTTTTTTTTTTTTTTTTGGTCTCATTCCTGAAGTTCTCACACTGTAACAAGCGTTTCCCCTGGGAACGTCCGGCTTCTTTTCCAATCGTGACTTCCATCTCTTGCATCCTGGGGTGGTCCTCCTACTGTCACTGCTGCCGCGGCAGCCGCGGTGTTGGAAAGCTCCCTTGGGCTCCCGATGCCACTAACTCAAAATTCTTACTCTTTTCAGTTGCTGTTTAATTGCTCAGTAGCATGAACACTTCTCCTGGCTTTTGTCCATCGTTTCCGGCTTCCTCACTGTCTTTAACTAGCTGTTTTAGATATTTATCTAGGTTTTATACTTTTATCTGCGGGAGAGTTTGCACAGCCACTTCTTGCTGCAGTCATTGTCCCCTCTGTGATTTTAAAACAACTCCCTTTAAAGTCAGTGTACTTCCCCCCTCTCGTTTTGTGATTGAGGACCCTAGCCACACTTCTGAAAGAATTCAAGTAATTATGATGAGAATGAATACGTTGGTTTTTCCATGTTTACTAGAATATACTGTTAGTCTTCCATCATTAACTATGATTCTACACATGATAGAAGTATCTGAATATGCTTAGTTTTCAAAAGTTGTTTTTTCTTTTCTGTAAATCAGAAATGGGTGTCCCGTTGTGTCCAATGCATTATGAGCATTGATTTTCATTTTTGTATGGGTATTTGACTTATTGTTTTTATCATGAGATTTTTAAAATGTAAAAGCAATCTGCTTTTCTCTTGATTTTTGCATTGTTGCTGTAGTTTACATTTCTTTGGTCTTGAAATTGAATATTTTTTATGTTTATGAGCTATTCAAAACTCCTCTTTTGTGAATTGACTTTGCATATATTTCTCTTTCACAGTAACCTTTTAAAATTGACTTGTTATAACTTTTTATGTATTAGGGTTATTAAACTGTTGTTGTATGTGCCATTAATAGTTTCCCCAGGGTTTGTTTACTTTCTAATTGTGTTTATGACTCTTATAGATATAATAGATTTTATATTTTTATGTAAAGATAACATTTTTTTCCTTTCCCTTGGTATTACATTTAGGATATCCTTTCCTCCACATACCAAAGTTGTCTGCATTTTCCTTCAATTTAGTTACAGCTTACTCTGTATTTAGATTTTTGCCCACCAGAGATGTATTTTGATGTATATTGAGAAAGAGGATCTAAACATTATTTCCACGTGGTTTCTCATTTTAACATCACTTATTGACTAAGTCATCTTTTTCCTATTTCTTTGAAATTCTAACTGATATGTTTTAAGAATTTGTATGTACTTGGATTTAACTTTAAAAAAATTCCAGTGCTCTGACTTTGAGTGTGTATGTGTGACATTTTTGTTATTCTAATGAATGTATTTGATGTTGCATTTTAAAACTATTTTAGGAGTTCCCGTCGTGGCACAGCGGTTAACGAATCCAACTAGGAACCATGAGGTTGCGGGTTCGATCCCTGGCCTTGCTCAGTGGGTTAAGGATCCGGCGTTGCCGTGAGCTGTGGTGTAGGTTGCAGACGAGGCTCGGATCCCGCGTTGCTGTGGCCGTGGTGAAGGCCGGCAGCTGTAGCTCTGATTTGAACCCTAGGCTGGGAACCTCCACATGCTGCAGGTGCGGCCCTAGATAAGACAAAAAGACAAAAAAAAAAAAAATATATATATATATATATGTATTTTATAGGGCAAGTATCTATTTAATTTCTGTTAATTTTTCTATAATATCCTTATGCATGTTACTTTCAAAATAATTTTAGAAACATTCTTTTAAGTCTATCTCATTGAGATTTCTATTGAAATTGCATTAAATATATAGAGTTAATTGGGGAAAAGGTGACATTCTTTATATTTTGAAATGTCTCCTCTGGAAACATGGCACGGCTTCATTTGTTCAAGTCATTTTTATGACTTTCATAATCTGTACGATTTTCTTTATGTGGGCCATGTACATTTCAGGATATTTTTGTTCCTGGGAAGACAGCAGTTTTATTGCTTTCATAAATGGGATCCATAACCTAAACGAGCCAGTTATTTTTACCAGCATATTGAGTTTATTTGGGAGCAGCAAAGAACTGCAATTTGGGACATGCAGCTATGGCAAATCACATGCAAGTCTGATAAAGAAGGAAGGAAAACTTTTATAGAAGAGAAGCGGAATTTTAGACTGTCTCTTATAAACAAATACTTCATTGGAGGAAACTGAGAGTTCAAAGTATAGTGGCTTTTCATCAGCAGAGTTGTGACAGTCTCTTTATTGGCTGAGCTGTTGCCAGGCAGGGAGAAAATCTTTCTTCTTCCTGCTGGTGGTCGTGAAGTGGCGTCACTTCTTGTTGGAGACTCAAGGAGCATCTTTTCGTCTTGGTGACTCTAGTGAGGCCCTGTGGTACGTGCATGAGAGCTCCCCCTTCTGGCCTCCCCGCTCCATTTTGGTGACGTTTCCCCTTATTAATTTTCGTAGATCCTTTTGTATTTTTACATCATACTTGGTTTTTATTGGACTGTAATAAACTTGCTAGGTTTGAAGTCCACTAAAATTACAAACATTAAAACAATTTGTTCTAATACATTTCGATTTAATTCTCTTAAGGTAAAGTCGTATCACCTATTGAAATTACAATATAATTTATTTCGTACTATGTCATATTTTGAAAATTCGCTTCAATCGCAGAAACAGTAACGATAATGAGAATTTTGCTTTAATAGGAAGAGCTAATAGTTTGATATAACTCTTTTTTATCTTATTTTAAAATATATCTTAGAAATCCTTTTCTATCACTATTTTAAGAATAAAAATCAGAAATGAATGTTGATTTTTGCCAAATGACTTTTAGACATTTAACACAATAAACGTATGGATTTTTTTTTCTGTACCTACTATTGTAAAGTATAATACTAAATTTAATAGTTTTTTTCTTAAACATTTTGGCCATTTTCTGTTTAAATATCTTGATATATATAGACCAATGCTCATTTGGAATTTCCAAATATTTATTCACAGCTAAGATATTAAATATTTGATATTTGTGCTTCTAAAAATTTTTGGTGGCAGAGTTATGCACATGAACTGGGAAGCCTTCCAAATTTCTATATGCTGATATAACTTAAATAGCATAAAAATGATCTCTTTTTGAGTTTTGAAATAATTTGCTCATAAAAATGCCTGGACCTAGGATATTTTATGAAGTCAGTTCTTGGGCAATTTTAAACATTTCAGGTTTAAATTAATTTCTAACTACAAGCCATATATAAATATACCTTTGCTACATGAGTTTTGAAAAATAGATAAAGCAAAATTCTGTCTTGGTTTTGCCCACATTGCCTTCCCTGTTCTCTCAGCAGAAGCAAACACTAATAGCAACTGAGTATGGATTCCTCAGATTCCCTTCTAAATATTTCAAAGCGTGGATAAGCACTTATAAAAATATAAAAATTTCCTCTCTGCTTTATTTTTACACAAACTGAATAATTCTGAAGAAACTTGCCATTTGAACAGTAAATCTTAAAAACTTTCCATGTGAATGTATGTGACTCAGGCTAAGTCTGAGTTTTACCATTGAATGCTGGGTGATGGCAATCACCTTAGTTTAATTAGCCTTTGGTGCCATCTCGCTTATGGGTACTGGTATATTTATATTTTCTAGTATTTCCTTAAACATTTGGAAGTCACTTGGAAACATTTGCGTCGCTATCTCTAACATCATCCAGATTCCTTTCTTTTTTCTCTCCCTCCCTTCACTCATTCATTCAATAAATATATTTTTTTTGAACACTTGCTATGTGTCAGGCACTTTTCTAGAGGCTTAGCAGATACCTCCGAACAAAAAAGACCAAAATCTCTGACCTCATTCTGTTGACATTCAAGTGTATTTTTAAGTTATAGGTTTGGACTTACTAAAATTATGAACATAAAAGAATTAGCCCAGGAGTTCCCTGGTGGCTCAGTGGGTTAAGGATCTGATGTTGTCCCTACTGTGGCATGGATTTCAACCCTGGCCTAGGAACTTCCATCTGCCGTGGGCACAGCCAAAAAAAAAAGAAAAAAAATTAGCCTGTATTTTAAGGTATTTATTGTGAAATTTACTCCCTGCTTGTGAAATTTACTCCCTGCTTTCATTCCCAGTGTTTTATATTTTTGTTTCCTTTCTTTCTGCTTGGTTAGAACGCATGTTTTTCTCATTCATTTATCTTTCTTATCATTTTTAATGAAAGACCCACAGATAAAATGTATGGGTTCTACTATTTTAAAAGGATTTATTTCATTTCTCCATTTAAATTCAGCGATTGTAGTTTTCAACTAGAAGCAATGTTCCTGATTGAAGAGTGACTGTCATCTGAATTTTTACCAAAAAGAGTAAAAATAGGGAGAAATGGTCCCCTTGTAAGTTACACATAAGAAATGAGCGGAAAGAGGTGAGTGAGGGCGAAGGGAATGGACGTTGTGGCCACAGAGGGAGGACTGCACGCACGTGGCTGTTGTCAGAGCTGCCCGACCTGCGCTACTGCCTGCCGGTTTCTCTGGGAGGACGCGAGCTCGTCACCTGCTTGCTCTCAGACAAGTCCCCACGCTTCCTCAGCTCCGCTCTGTTCTGTATCTGGAGGGAGCCAGGACCAGGCGAAGCCTCCCTGAAGACAAAGGACAGGGTGGAAAGCCTGGCTCCTCCAGACGCACAGACTGCGGTGACCAAGTCAGGGCTGCACGGGTACAAGGGCGGACCTGCAAACGGGTGTACGGAATGAGGTGCTCAGAGAGGAAGATGTATTTGGGTCATCACTCGATTTACAACGAAGTTGCACTTTTTTTTTTATTACTCAATGAATTTTATTACATTTATAGTTGTACAACAATCATCACCACCAAAGCTTGTAGCATTTCCATCCCAAACCCTCAGTGCACCCCCCAACCCCCAACCTGTCTCATTTGGAAACTGTAAGTTTTTCAGAGTCTGTGAGTCAGTATCTGTTCTGCAAAGAAGTTCATTGTGTCCCTTTTTTTAGATTCCACATGTAAGTGGTAGCATTTGATGTTAGTGACTCATTGTCTGACTGACTTCACTTAGCGTGATAATTTCTAGGTGCATCCGTGTGGCTGCAAATGCCATTATTTCTTTCCTTTTAATGGCTGAGTACTATTCCATTGTGTATGTGTACCACATCTTCTTCATCCACTCCTCTGTCGATGGACATTTAGGTTGTTTCCATGTCTTGGCTGTTGTATAGAGTGCTGCAATGAACATCGGAGTACATGTGTCTTTTCGAGTCACGTTTGCAGTAACACGCAGGTGTAGTGAATGGCCAGCCAGATAATTTTACAAGGGCCTCCTGCTGAGACCGGAGGGTCAGGACGTCACAGGAGTCACTGAGAGATGGGGGCGGGGGGAGACTTGCACAGAAGGAGCCAAATCATCACACTCGTTGTCTTGGAAACGGAAACTGCTTCCGGGTGTAAAAGAGAAGGCGCCAAGTCCAGCCGGTTCTAAGCCCCGGACGCCCCTCGCATCACCTGGTTCAGATGTGACTCAAGTCAGAGGCCGAGGAGGAGGTGAGCAACCCGGCGGCAGGGGCTCTGAAGGGCCAAGAACTCAGCCCTGGGGCTGGAAACCTCAACCCGCTCTCTGAGCTGAGCTCGTCCGGCTGCGAACCTGCCGATTCCCGTGCCTTTCTCCCCTCTGGCGGCTCAGCCCCCCTTGGTTGCTAGTGAGAAAGGATGCAAGACTGACCCTCCAAAAGGCAGCCGCGCTGCAACCAGCGCCTGGCGCAGAGTCGGGAGAACGGGGCCTCCTCCTGGGGTAAGAGCCTTTCTCCACAAACGCTTTCTTCCTTGGAAAGACAATTTAGAAAATTCTGAGAGGTCCCTGTTTCCATTCCCGGAAGAAGTGTAATTTCCCTGGGTGATTCTGTTTCGAAGAGAAAACATTTTTTTGCTCTGGAAGCAGACGCAGAAGGCAGTAGTCAGTGGGCCTGATGACAAAAAAGCAGTGTGAACCAATGTATAAATGTTTCATTTTGGCCCAGATAAGCCAGATGCAAATTTTGTTTCCTCAGGCGGTGCACTTACTGATCATTTAGATGATTGCTTTGAATAAGGGTCAACTTTCGGTTTAAGAAAACAGCGAAAATATCAAATATTTATGGACCGGAGTCATTGCAGCAGGAGGCGAGACCCATGCTGGGGCCCTGCTGCCGCATGGCGTGGCTGGGGCTCCTGCCTTGCAAGCTGCTCCCTGAATATTTTCCTTTCGGCTGTTGGGGGGGGCGTTGGGGGCAGGACAAGTTCATTGATCATCTAGGAAAAAACAAAGCCAAATGCAGATTTTCCCTAAATCAGCTGAGGCTCCAACCAAAGAACTGCAGGAGCTAAGCTCTGAGCAGCCTTGCGGAATCGCTCCAGTTGGCGCGTTTGCACGGACTCGGCCCGTGGACCCCCCGTCTCTGGGCCGGAAAGCGGAGGTCGCGGTGTTGTCTCTGCTGCTGCTTCACTGACGGAAACAGCGCCATCCCCTAGTGACGGAAGCCGTCGCCTCTGTGCCATGAGATTCTGGGGTCACCTCGCAGCCCTTCCTACAGGCTGGCGACGTGGAGGGCAGTTGGGCAGGTCTGCTGGATTTTGGCAGAGAGACCTCGTCCCTGCCTCGTGCCGAGTTTGGGAAGGAGAGCCACTGCCACTCACTTAGAATGTGTGCAAAGGCATCATACATACGTGTGCATGAATACACACACACACACGTGCAAACAAAGATACACACATCCTTATGTATATTTACATATATTCACATAGGTATCTTTTGTAAACTTTTAAGTATATATATTGTATATACACATGAACTTATATGTGTATGTGCTATGTACATATTTAATATTTATGTGCATAATTATTGTACATACATCTTTCTATAATCTCACATCTGTCCAGAGATTACATTTATACGCTCGCATATATATGTGCGTATGTGGTGACAGATATGGCTGCGTGTATACACATGCACTGTTGACACGGGCGGCGTGGACCAGGGAGAGACCCACCCCCAGGCAGTGCGTGAGCACGATGCTTGCTGCGGGTGTCCTGACAGCCATGGGGACTGAGACCCGAGCCCTGCACTGGCCTTGGCCTTGACCAAGATGTGCACTTTTTTCTGAGGTGCTCTGAGTCTGTCGAGAAAAATCTGGCCTCCTCTGTCATTTTGGTGGTCAGCAGTTTTCTTGTCGAGACCAACAGCTCCAGCCAAGATTTTCGGGAGGTTTCCCCGAGGATTCCTTTGCCTAAAGCAAGACCGCGTCACAGTCCTGCTGGCTGAGGGCAGCGGTTCGGTGCATGGGTTGGAGGCGGTGCTGCTGGTCCCTCGGGGCCTACACTGTGTCCAGCCTCTCCTGGAGGAGCAGGTGACCTGGTGGGTCGACATGGAAAGACTCTGTGTTTTATTTTATTTCGGGGAGGTCACTTTCCCTGTCCCCCAGGCGGGAGATCGGAGCTGTCTGGGTCTGATGTCCCCTCCTACAATGCAGCGTCTCTGTCCCCTGGTGTCCGCGGGACGCGATGCCTATTTTCAGAACACTCCTGAGCTCTCCACCCAGCCCCGATCTCTGAGGAAACTGGGCAGTTCCTTAATTCTGCATCCGCTTTCGCCTCTCGGCAGTGTCCCCGTGGCAAGAGACACTTGACAACTTGACAACCTTCTAGGTCCGATATGTCCATGTCAGGCGGCTCAAAAAGTCCTTCATCTCTCAACTAATTTTACACACAGAGGGCTGGGTTCCCTGGGGCCACGTGGAGGCTTTAGGACTTGGTGGGGGCGGGGCGGGGTGGGGGGACTGTTTTTGAGACTATGGTTTCTTACCACTTTCCTAAATATTCCTGATTTTCTCCTTTTGGGTTGAGCAGCACCACCTGCTCTGTTTGCTTCTCGTCTCCTTTGGACTTCATGTCCTTCTCGGCTGGATTCCCCAGAAGCTCAAGGTCATCCTGCGACAGCCTCCATTCCTTGTACTGGTGGTCAGCCGAGGCTCGGGTCTCAGAGCTCAGGGCCCACGGTGATAGGTTTGGCCCCTCCACGGCCACCTGCCCGTATTCTCAGTCCGTGCAGCGTCTGGGCCCCTCCGTGCAGATCCGCCTGGTGCTCCTCAGCAGAAGGCTAAGCACGAGCCCTAGAGAAGCTACGTCCTCTCCTGCAGACAGGCCAGCAAGCAGCTCACGGAAGCCAGCTCCGGATCGACCAGGGGCACAGTCAGCGTCTAAATGGGGGGAAAATCCGGCTTTCTCGGTGGGTCAGTCATGTCGCTGCTCTAAAACGGCTCAGAGCAGTGGGGCTTAATGGGTATAGACACTCTGCCTGGGGCTGTTGGACACGAGTGGGGGTGTTTTCGGTTTGTGCTGTGGCTGGAGAACCTACTGGCCTTGAGCCCCGCAGCTCGGGATGGCACTGTTCTAGGATGCAACAGGACAGTCCCAGAGGCCGGGCAATGGTCCGTCCCAAAGAGCCGCGTCCCTAACCACGTGAGGTCCCTTCTGATTCAGGCTGATTCTGCTCTGGCTGCTTGCCCGTAATTTCTGGTTTCGGAGCACCTGCTCGGAGCGCCCTCGCGGTGTCAGTTCCGTCGCTGCGCTCTACTTGGTCCTGTCCTCACTGTCCATGGACCTTGTAGGAGCAGCAGGTTTTCTCCAGACAGCCACAGCGTTATCTGTGCCCCCCGAGGCCAGGCCGGCACATCAAAGGCCGCTGAGTTTCCTGATTTCCCATCCACTTCCTCTGCTCCAAAGCCCCATGTACTCCTGGCCACAGATGGATGGAGCCCAAGGTGCTCCCTTCCTGCAGGGTGTGTGTGTGTGTGGTAAACTCAAGAATAAGGACTCACCGGATTCTTGTGTAAATGAATGCTCCTCACAGAGCGGTCACAGCAGATACTGCCCCTCCTGCTGGCTGCAGCTTCCTTTGCACTCACCAAGTTCAGCTGGAGTTTGGAATATCAAAGAGCCACGGAGATAAGGAGGCCTTTGGCAACTGATAAAGATAGTCCTGTATTTAAGCACAATTTGGGATGAGGGGAGGTGTGGTAGAATTATTGTGAATAAAACATAGATTTGGTTATAAAACCTCCAGAAACCTGCTCCGTGCCTTTTCACAAACAGTTTCAGAAAAAACAAGATAGGCTAAGATGGACCAGTCTTACCTAATTTGCACATTTTAATTCTGCCCCATAGATGCTTATTATTAGAACTCCTCATCAAATCTCCCTTCTGAGAGGTCAGATCCCACATGCCCAGGCCCGCACCTGCTGTGTGCTGTGAGGGTCGGGGGCCACCCGCTTTGGGGAGAGAGCTGACGTAGGCATGAGAGCTGGAGTCACAGTGCAAAAGTGCCTTGAGGTGAAGCGTGCGGCCTTCGCAATTATTTACTAAGATTTGTTTCAGTAATCTAAGTGTTTTTAACTTTTAATTTTTAAATAATTTCAAATTTAAAAGGGTTACAAAAATAAAGAACTCCTATCTGTTTTTTCCTCAGATTCACTAATCTGTAAATATTTTTCCATATTTGCTTTATTACTCTCCCTTCTCTCTCCTTATTTTTATTAAGAATCTGTAAGCCCATACTGATATAATGATAGCGACAGACTATTATAATAGTGCTGGTATGACCATGGGTTTTAACCCATTTAAAACATTAAATACTATATTGGATTTTGGAGCTAACATTGTCTTGTGTTTCCTCAGTGAGAGCCCCTTTAAAATGGTCCCATGTGCTTTGACATGTTTCTAGTACTTTTGGACCTTTTCTTCCTCTCTTGCACAAAAATATGTTGCAGGCTTAACTTATATTTTTCCTGACCCATCCGAGGAATTATTCACTTACCTCCTTAATTATCCTATAGCGGGAACCAGTATTTAGAAACCAAGATCTGTGTTCTTGGTGGGCTCATTGCTAATGGAGTGTCATTAATTCTGTCTCTTGGCAAACAAAGCAAGGGGTAAAAAGCTGTCTATCTTTCTACCTGTATCTACTTCTGCATCACTGAAACCACCAGTTCATGCTTAGATCTCCAGCTCCCATCCAACACAAGGGGATTCTTCCCAGCCAATGTTTCTTATTTGTAGCTTCTTCGGCCAATAAGAGAAGCTTGGCACTTGACTTCATCATGGCCTTTATTTAGCCGCTCAGTCCTACAAACACAGAAAGCACTTTTAGAATTGCTAATTTATTGCGCTGTGAAAAAAACAAGCTTTCTGAGGACCGCTGCTTCCAGTCTGCAACCTCATACCTTGAATTACCAGAAAATGAAATAAGGTGTGTGACTGTTAAACAATAGGGCGCCCAGGGAAGTGAATGCAGTTAGCCCTGCGATTGCTCAGCTTACTTCTTAGGAGTTTCCAGGCTGAAGCTCAGAAAAGGGAATGTGAAGCAGAGCCCAGCAGAGTTTCTGGGACAAGCAGTCTAGCAGAGGGCGGCACTCGCCTCGGGAAACAACTACAATCCACGACACAGTGCCAGAAATTCTACCTGCATGTGCTGGAAAGGGAACAGAGGTAAATAGATTGTGGGGGGAGAGCACTCAGCAAAGGAGGGAGACGTGGACTGATCCAAGTGCACTGCCATCCCAAGGAGTGTGCTGTGCCAAATGCATCCAGCACAGCACACACAGCAGCGCTCTCTCACGTGGATAAACCTGTCCACGATCTTTCTGGCTGAGGGAACCAGAAGGCCAGGCTGAGACGTTACAAATGCTGCAGAAAGTAGGGAACTGGTGAAGGGTCTTCCCGTGTTCCTGATGGAGCCGGAAACATGTGCAGCATAGACTCTGTGTAGCTGAGCTAAAGACAAATTTCATGAGCTGAGCTGCCTTCCGAGAGAGAGAGTTTGCAGTTCAAACCCAGCCAAGGGGATTACTTGCTAAGAAAAGGGAAACAATGGTTTTCAGATAAAATAGCAGATTCTAGCCTCTCAACCCCTGAATGTTCACAGATTCCAAAATACAATCCAAAATTACCCAGCATATCAAAAACCAAGAAAATGGAATACATTCTCAAGAGACAAGAAAAAAGTGATTTAGCCAGAATCTGTCATGAACAAGATGTCAAAACTATATTTTAAGAGGTTATCCTAATTGTCCTCAATAAAGTAAAATGAGACGTAATTTTGTTTTACCTTCATTTATTCTTTCTCTAATGTTCTCCCTTTCTTTATGTAGATCTGAATATCTGGCCTATATCAATCATTTTTCCTCTCTATGCAGAAGTTTTAATATTTCCTGTAAGTCATGTCTATTGTCAACAAATCCCCTCATTTTTTTGCTTATCTGAGAAAGTCTTTTTTTTTTTTCTTTTGTCCTCACCTGCAGCACGTGGAAGTTCCTGGGCCAGGAATCAAACCCATATTGCAGTTGTGACCTGTGCCACAGCTCCAGCAATGCTGGATCCTTAACCTGATGTGCCACAGGGGAAGTTGCGTGAAAGTCTTTAATTCTCCTTCGCTTTTGAAGGGAATTTCACTGGATACAGAATTCTAGCTTGTTGGTTTTGTTCTTTCAACACTAAATATTTCCCTCCGCTCTTTTCTTGCTGGTTGGTGTCTGCAGTTCTCATCCTCGTTTCTTTACAGACAGGTTCTCCCTCTGACCACTCACTGACTCTCTGTCCTGACACCTTGCAAGATTTTTGTTCATCTTTGATCTTCTGAAGTCTGAATATGTATAGCGAGGTGTAGACTTTTTGGTGTTTGTCATGGTTGGTGTTCTCTGAGGTTTCTGGAACTGTGCTTTCGTGTCTGTCATTGATTCTGGAAAAATTCTCAGTCTTTATTCCTTCAAATATGCGTTCTTTTCTTTCCTCCTTTTCATTCAGGTATCCTCATTATAAAATGTTATGCTTTTTGTAATTATCTCACAGTTCTTGGGAATTCTGTTTCATATTTTTCATTCTTTCTCTTTCTGTTTCTGCTTTAGAAAGTTCTATTGACACATCTTCAAACCCACTGATTCTTTCCTTGGCTGTGTCAGTCCAATGAGTCCATCAAAGGTATTATTCACTTCTGTTATTTTTCTTTCTAGCCTTTCCTTCTGATCATGTCTCAGAGGTTATGCCTCCCTGCTTGCCTTACCCTCTGATCTTGTATGCTGTTCACTTTTTTCATTAGTGCTCTTAGCATGTAAATCATAATTATGTTATGAGTCTGGTCTGATCATTCCAAAATCTCTTCTATATTGGGTCATGTTCAGAGTCTCGGTTTGTCCTTTGGTCTGGATTTTTTTTTCTTTTAAGCATGCCTTGAAGTTGTTTTTGGAAAGCCAAGCATGATGTCCTGGGTCAACAGGACTGAAGTAGACTGGCTTTGGAGTATGGTTTTATGTTTGTCTGGCCAGGAGTCGGGCTGTATTTACTGTTCGCTGTAGCAGTGGTGTCAGGGCTTAAATTTCCTCTGGTGCACTTGCTCTCGTCTCTCCTGCTGTCTTTGGGTTTCCCCAGAGATTCCTTAAGTAGGGTCTGGGGCTAGCAGGTCTTTTAGTTGTAGCCCCAGTTATGACACAGGAGCCCTGCTGATGTGATGGGGGGGAGTGACCTGCTGCCCTGTGTTTAGGGGTTTCTTTTGTCCTGAGACTGAGTTGGATGTTTTCCTTCCCAAGGTGGAATCCCATTAGGTCTGGTTAAAAAAAAAAAAAAGTTTCCCTTAAGGCAGGAATTGTTAAGGAGAAGAGAATGTTCTGGGCATATTTTAAATTCAACAGTTTTTTGCACCCCACTCCCCCCCGCCCTTGGGAAGCAGTGGAAGCTTTTTCTCTGATATTTACTGTAAAGCCTGGTAGGGTCCTGGAGGTAAAACTCATAAAATAGTACCCTCTGAACACTGGGCCCTCTTTCATTTTGTATAATTAAAGAAAATCTCTGTAGAGGACTGTGAAGTCCCTAGTTCATGGAAATATCTATTTGATGAGTGTAACAGCCGACTGGACAACAGAGGAAGGAGTGTGTGAACATGAAGATATCAGGGGAAATTATCTAAAAGAGGAGGAAACAGGTTTTGCTTCTGCTGTTTTTTGTTTTGTTGTTTGCTTTTACTTTTTTAAAGTGGTTTGTTAGATCATATCAGACAGTTCAGTGTGCATGAAACTGGACTGCCAGAAAAGAACAGAGAAGATGGGACAGAAAAATATTTGAAGATATAATGTCCAAAATATTCTACATCTGATGTAAAACAGAAAGATGCTAAAAAAAGCACACAGAAGAAAAAAAGCACACAGAAGCCCAGCTGAAGCACATAATTATCAAGGTGTTGAAACCAAAGGTAAGGGGCACATCTTGAAAGGAACAGCAGAAGGATTGCCTATCATTTACAAGAGAACCAGAATGCAATTAATGGCCGGCTCCTCTTCAGAAACAATGTAGGACAGAAGAAAATAAAATAATGTCTATAAAGTGCTGAAAGCAAAATATAAATTCTACTCAGAATTCTATGTTCAGTGAGAAAATTCTTCAAAATTAAGGAAAAACACAGACATTTTCACATAAAGGGAAGCTAAAATAATTCCCGGCTAGGAAAACTTTGCAATAAGAAATGCTGACATAAGTTATTCAGTCTGAAGGGAAATGCCACTGGACCGAAAATTGGATCTTCCGAAAAAAATGAAGAGCGTTTGAAACGGCAAACAGCCTGGGTGTTTCAGAACCCTTATAAGTGTGCCCTGCAAAATGTGAACTACACTGTATGCAAATTTAGAAAAATTAAACCAGATACTGGGCATCCTGGGACAGAATGCGGATGGTGGCGCATGTAGCCAGCTGTGTTAGCAGTGAGTGCCCTGTCCACACTGAGGGTGGTCGGGGAAAAGGAGCTAATCTCAGTGATTCTGGTGTTTTAACCAGATGCTGTAAGTCTCGAGATGGAAAGAACTGGTTGTAAGCACTGTTTCCCCCGTGGGTCATTTGTTTCCGGCGTAAATACAGAGCAGCAAGTCTGCAAGAGTTCCCGTGCCTGCTAGGGTTGGATAAACGAGTAAATAAATTGTGATAATCGGAGCCAGTGGAAGTCGGAGCCAATGGAAGTCAGAACCATCCCAGGACCTCATTCTTGCTTTACTGTTTGTGCAGATAAACGCAGAACTAGGATGTCGAGGGATGTGGATCCTTCAAGGAGATAAATGGCTGTGTGCTCAGAATGGCTTAATAACCAGCTCTCGGAAGCCCCAATGTGGTGTGCTGGCTAATTTCCGTGCTGTAAATATTCCCACCCTGGCTTAGTCTAAGCTACCAAGATGATGTTGCCTGATGCTGTGTGTTCGGAAGAGATGTGCTCAGTGGGATCGCATGACTGAAGAGAAAGTGTATTCTGGACCGCAAAAAATCTCAAATTTAAGAGGATTGAAAAACTAAAGAAAATGTTTTCCAGACGCAAGAGAATTAGAGAAGAAATCAATAACTCAAAAATATCTGGAAAAGTCCCCGAATATTTAGAAAAATTAAACAACATTCTGTGTGTGTGAGTGTGTGTCAGAAAGAAACCTTGAGAGAAATAAGAATAATAAGAAGTACAACCCTACTCAATATATGAGGCTGGTGTTACTCTGATACCAGAATCAGAATAATACATGTTCTTGACGAGTATTGATTTGTAGTTTAACTTTCTTCCAAGGAAGTATGACTTATAAGAAAGTAAGACCGTGAACCAATATTCCTCATGAACGTCTGTGCTGAAATTCTCAGCCAGACAAGGGCAAGTTGAATCTGTCACTATATCAAAGGATATTTCAATCTTATCAGGGAAATTTTACTCTAGGAAGTTAACGATAGTTTAACATTGAAAAATTCATCAGGTAATAACACAGTAAAAATGAAAACCGTATGATCGTCTTTATAGATGCAGAAACTGTGGTTGACAAAATTTAACGCCCTTTTGTAATGAAAACCCTTAGAAACGCAGAAATGGGAGGGCCCTTCTTTGACCTGATTAATAGCATCCAGAGCATTTAGAAAAATGTACAGCCAACCTCATGCTTCATAGTAAAAGGCTGATTCCTCGTTGTCAGTGCAACAGAGATGAAGAAATAAGATATAAATTCATTTAGATTGGACTAAAATATAAATTCACTTAGACTGGAAACCAATGAGTACAACTCTCTTTATTCACAAATTACATGATTTAAAAAAAAAAAGCAACAGAAAAAACAAAACCTAATGCATCTACCAAAGAAAACTACTGAAATTTATGAGGAAAATTTAACAAGGTCACAGGATACTAGGCCCATATACAAAAAAAACCCTGTATTAAAAATATGTGTAAATTTAACTTGAGACACCATTTGCTAGAGAATCCAAAAAAAGAAATAAACTGAATAAAAAAGATATTTACATTAAAACTGACATAGCCACCCATATAGCCCCCAAACACGAAATACCTAAGAATGGATTGAACAACCTACAAGACTTGCAGGCTGAAAACTACAAAATACGCCTGCGAGAAATTAAACAAGACCTAAAAACAGGAGTTCCTGCCATGGGGCAGCGGGTTAAAAATCCGACTGCAGTGACTCAGGTTGCTGCAAAGGTGTGGGCTCGATCCCCAGTGGAGTAAAGGATCCAGTGTTGCCTCAGCTGTGGCGTAGGTCCCTGGCCTGGGAACTTCCATATGCCATGGGTGTGCCGGTAAAATAAAATTAAAATGAAATAAAATACATAAATAAGTGGAGAGTAATTCTCTGTTCATGGCATGCAGGAAGTTCAGTGTTGTTCAAACATTGATACTTTCCAAACTGACCTAGAGAGTCACACAAGCTCAGCTAAAACCCCCACAACCATCGTTTCCTAAAACTCATGAAGTGCAGAGAACTTACAAAAATCTTAAGAAAAAGTAAAACAAAGAGGAATCATACTACCTGGTTTCAGGTTTATTGCATAAAGTGACAGAGGCTGGGACTGTGGTGCCTGCATTCAGACACGAACCCCAAAGGGGACCGAGTATATAGCCACGTGCACACACATACAGGCTTAACTGATTTTCAACAAATTTGCCAAGGGAATTAAAAGGCGGAAAGGGTGGCCTTTTCAGCAACTGGTGCTGGAATAGCTACCTCTTTATCTACCTGCTAGGATGTAAAAGAAATGTCTATAACACATACTTTATAGATTTTATTTATTTATTACAGACGTCCATGTAAACATGACAAGTATAAAGGTCTTAGGAAAGCCTTGGAGATAATTTTCATGACCTTGGGAGTCACCAGCTTTCTTAGGAACAGAAAAGACAGACGTAAAAGAAAAAATACATAAATTTGACTTCACAAAAATTTTGAAAATGATCTTCAAAAGACACATAAAGAATATAAAATGCCAAGCCATAGACAGCAGAAAATAGTTGCAAAACATATCTGATGAAGGATGTGTGTCAACAATATATAAAGACGGACTGACCGCAGATGGTCACACTGAGCGAAGTCAGACAAAGACAAATGTCAGGTGATGTCACCAATATGTGGGCTCTAAAAAAGTGATACAGATGAACTTACAAAAGACAGACTCACAGACATAGAAGACAAAACTTATGAGTTACAAAGGGGGAAAGGAAGGAGAGAGAAATTAGCAGTTTGGGATTAAGAGATATCGACTACTGCATGTAAAGTAGAAAAGCAACAAGGACCTACTGTAGAGCACAGGGAATTATATTCAATATCTTGTAGTAATCTGAAATGGAAAAGAGCCCCAAAAAGAATGTATATGTACTGAATCACTCTGCTGTATGCACCTGAACTAACACAGCACTGTGAATCAACTAGAATTCGAAAAAAATAGGAAAAAATAAAATGAAAATTATATACAGAAAAAAAGTTGGATATTAGGTTTAAGAATAGTATTTTTACTTAAATATTCAAGTATACTTAAAATATTCTTAAATATATAAAGAAATCCTGTAGCTCAATAAAACAAAGACAAAAACCCCAATAAATAATGGGCAGAAATTTGAAATACATTTTATCAAAGGAGATGCGCCAATGGACCAAAAGCACAGGAGAACATGCTAACATCAGCATTTATTTAGGGAAAGGAAAATTAAAACCACAATGAGATGTCTTTTTTTTATAATGATTTTTATTTTTTCCATTATAGCTGATTTACAGTGTCCTGTCAATTTTCTGCTACACAGCAAGGTGACCCAATCACATATACATGTATACATTCTTTTTCTCACATTATCATGCTCCATCACAAGTGACCAGGCATAGTTCCCAGTGCTGTACAGCAGGATCCCGTTGCTTATCCATTCCAAAGGCTATAGTTTGCATCTATTAACCCCAAACTCCCAGTCCCTCCCACTCCCTCCCCCCCGCCTTGGCAACCACAGTCTGTTCTCCATGTCCATGATTTTCATTTCTGTGGAAAGGTTCATTTGTGCCGTATATTAGATTCCAGATATAAGTGATATCATATGGTATTTGTCTTTCTCTTTCTGACTTACTTCACTTAGTATGAGAGTCTCTAGTTCCATCCATGTTGCTGCAGATGGCATTATTTTGTTCTTTTTTATAGCTGAGTAGTATTCCATCGTGTATATATACCACATCTTCTTAATTCAGTCGTCTGTAGATGGACATTTAGGCTGTCTCCATGTCTTAGCTGTTGTGAATAGTGCTGCAATGAACATGCGGGTACATGTGTCTTTTTCAAGGAAAGTTTTGTTTGGATATATGCCCAGGAGTGGGATTGCTGGGTCATATGGTAGTTTGTATAGTTTTTTAAGGTAGGTCCACAATGTTTTCCACAGTGGTTGTACAAGCTTACATTCCCACCAACAGTGCAGGAGGGTTCCCTTTTCTCCACACCCTCTCCAGCATTTGTTATTTGTGGACTTATTGATGATGGCCATTCAGTAATCAAGACAGTGTGGTACTGGTACCAAAACAGACATACAGACCAATGGAACAGAATAGAGAACCCAAAAATAAACCCAGACACCTATGGTAGATTAATCTTAGACAAAGGAGCCCAGAATATAAAACAGGAAAAAGACAGTCTTTTCAGCAAGTGGTGCTGGGAAAACTGGACAGCCATATGTAAATCAATGAAAGTGGAACAATGCAATGTCTTTACTCACTCTTTAGAATGCTTACAGTTACGAAGACTGAAAATCAGGTGCTGACAAGGTGTGAAACAGCAAGCATTCATGCCTTGCTGTGGGGAGTATTGTGTACAGCCCTCCAGAAGGGAGTCTGGCAGGTTTTATCTATATCAACACACACTTAAACGTATCACCCAGTCCCTCTTCTCAGTATAAACGCAAGATAAATAAACATCTAAGCCCACACAGAGACATGAACCCAAATGTCCATCATAGAAGTATTTTTTTATCACAGCTCCAGCCTGTGTCCATTGATTGGAGAGTGGACCGACCATGGGGCCACCACACAGAGGGAACACCCTTCAGAATAAAAGGCACAGCTGATCTCACGGTGAACCCCAGTAGGGGAATGCTGAGTCCAAAAGGAAAGAGACAAAAGCACTTCATACCCAGTTATTCCAGTTACACAAAATTCTGGAAGAGGCACCATTACACTGACAGGGCAGATGAGTCGTTGCCTAGGGATGGGTTGGGGGAGCAGGCAGACTGCAGGGGGCAAGGAGGGGCCTTTGGGTAGGGAGGATTCTGTACCCCGAAGCTCCTGGTGGTTTAACAGCTGTAGGTATTGTCAAAGCTTAGCGGATGGCGCACTTGAAACTGCTGAATTTAATAGTGTATAAAGCATGCCTCAATTAAGGTGATTAGAAATAATAAGCCACCCTCCCTGCAAACAAAAACCTAGGGAGCAGGGCACCCTAACCTCCCAGTGGGTAAGAGAGAAGCTCCCCCGGGGCTGGTTGTTCTTACTCTCTGGTCCAGGGCACAGTAACCAGACTCCCAGCCTGAGCTTTAGAAAGTGAGGACATTTCAGGGGCCCGGATCCGCGTCTGTCTGGTACAGAGAGCCTGGACACTCCACCTGCTGGTTCTGGCATCTCGTCCAGGACCACAGCCCTCCTTTCTCCTGTCAGCACTGCATCAGTTAGCCCTTCGCCCCTTCTGGGCCCAAAGCCGCCCTGTTTGGAGACTGGGGATGGAGCTGGGGAGCTGGGGAGGACGGTGGAGGCAGACACTCTCCCTGTCCACCGCTGTCCTCACATCTGCTTTCCTGCCCGGCTCCTGCCTCGCCGAGTCCCCCTCTCCCATCAGGGCACGCAGCTGGGACTCAGCAAATGCATCACCTCTGCCTGGGCATCGCAAGGCTGGTTCTCAGTGTGTTCAGACCCCAGGGTGGAGGCACCTGTGGTGGCCACGGCGAGGTGAGCTGGACTGGGGCCTTGTCACACCCCCTCCACGCCGTCCCTGGCAGTTCCGTCAATAGTCCCGTTAGCCCCACTTCAGGACGGGTCTGCAGGAAGCTGGCTGGCCAGGGGCTCTGGAAAAGCGGTCAAGGGCGGCCCTGGGCGGCCCAGCGGGGTGCAGATGTGACCTGAGCCCTTCTGGCTGCAGTGACCCCCCCCATCCTGGTTATCCCCTCGGCGGGGGTGGAGGGAGGGTTCTTTGTATCCAAGAGAGGCTGTGACATCCTCAAAACCATAAGAATTCAGTTCTCACTATGCCGAGCGCCTGTGTCCTTCGGGAAGAGAGGAAGGCAGCTGGGCCTAGCCCGGGCTCAGCGCCTTGGGTCTGATCCAGATCCCGGTGACTCTGGGCAAAGGGCAGGATTCTCCAACTCCTGCAGGGGGCCCAGTGCCCCGGAGTCACAGGGACATGGGTGCAGCTGTGTTGGGGCCCTGGAGACACCCTCCGGCACTCGGACCCCGGAGAAGGGGGATGAAGGGGTTGGGGAGACCCGGACACTGCCACCCAGCCCTCATCACGCCGTTTGCTGGGCGGGGTGTGGGGTTGGGGGCGGAAGTCACCGGGCGGGCTCGGTGTTGAATTAGGTCACAGCTGTGCCAGGTTCACACCCATCACACAGAGGTAAAGGCTCACCTTCCAGAATGTAGTTTGGCTAAAACCCTTCTTCTGCATGCAGTTTGTGTCGGAAAAGCTCCCTTTCAGGCGGGTAACCAGGCCCTCTGGGCCTCAGCGGTCTCGCCAGGAGCCTTGTGGGCGGAGCCTTGTGGGTGGAGCCTTGTGGGAGGAGCCTTGTGGGAGGAGCCTTGTGGCTTGGAGGAGGCCACTAACCCGTGCAGCCTGGAAGGCTGGAACTTCGCGAATTTATCCCACAGTAATGATTTAAAGGCACAAAACTGTTGTGGATGGGGAAATTTGAATAATGGGCCTTCCCATTAAAACATTTTTGGAGCGATAACTCCAGCATATACTCCAGAGGTTCCGGCACGATCCACGTTTCAGTGAAGCCCTCTGAGCCCCTCCCTGTCATCGTGCCCAGTCTAGCAGGTGCCCCTGGGTGCCACGCCCGCTGGGAATATTTCTCAATAGTTCCAGAGGGCAGAAGAGCGCAGGGGCTGAGGGGGGCTGCGGGCGCCTGCCCAGCCCTTGGGGTTGGAAGGAAGGGGACACATGGTGATGGCCGCCGAGCAGGTACCCAGGGAGCAGGGGCATCAGGGGTGCAGCCATGGTTGCAGAGCGATGCACGGGCCTGTGGCAGTGGCCAGGGGAGGGCCCCATCCCCCTGCAGCAGCAGGGCTAAGTGCAGGTGATACAGATGGGAACTGCCCCCAGATGCCCAGTGGCAGGTGGCTCTGTCTAGAGAAAAGGCCCGAAGGCGGTGAATATTGAATGAAAAGGCAGAAGTTCCCTTTGGCAAGATTCAGTCACCTCCCGGGAGGGAGGCCTTGAGAACTGGTGCACGTTCAGATAGAGACAATCAGACCGCACATGCTCTCATTCCGCGGCTGTGAAATGTTATCCCTGTCCTAAAGACTTTATCTCAAACGGCCCAGCTCTGATTCCTGTGCCCCACCTGTGCCACCCCAGCCCCCAGGGACTGCTGTCCAAGATCTGCTTCTTACGGCCTCTCTCTTGGGTGCTGCAGCCCAGAGACTTCGGTGCCTCCTGTAGGAGACTCGTTTTCTGGTTTATCGGGGCAGGGGGGGCCCAGATGGTGAGCGCACCCGGGCGGGGTTGATGGAGAGAGTGTGTCAGGTCCCGCCAGGGCCTGGACCAGGTCCTCCAAACCGCAGGCCTGTCTGGGAGGGAGGGAACACTGGTTACCGGTGAGCTGGAGGCCTTTCCGGTATCTCAGGGCAGTAGTGTCCCTAAAGCTTAGAGGACGAAGGAGCCACGAGGGGCAGCAGGGCCACTTAGTCGGACCCTCTCCAGGGCCCGGGACCCACACCTTTTACGTTGATAGCTTTGAAGTGATGGACTCAGGCCTCCACCCCACTGTGCAGCGTCACCCCGGTTTAATGAATGCGTCTGCCAGTTAGGCCGTGGCAGGTACACAGGAAATATCAGATCCCAGCACAAGAAAAACGCCACCTTCATTCAGGGCATCATGATAAACTAACAAGAGGAAGCAAAGTATAAAGTGGGTTTCTGTTTCACTGCCCCTCCCCCCCACACCAACCTGTCTCACGCGGGGTCAGGGGCTGGGTGTTCATGGGGACGTTTTGTGCATGAGACTCAAGTGGGGTTTGTCGGACCAAGGTCCTCACGGAGCCTGTGAACAGAGCTCGTGAGAGCCAGGGAGGGCGGCCAGAGTCCCCATCTGGGGGCAGCGCGATGCAGGTCACAAGCTGGCGGGGGATCCTGGAGGCATCTGTGCTGGAGCTGGTTTCCCAGATGAAGGGAAGAGAAAAGGGGCGCACTGCAGCCGCAGACAGGACCCGCCTGGAGGGTGACTGCGTGAGTCTTAAGTCTTCCTGTGAGAAGTACCTCCTTCGCCCACTGAGAACACCCGGGGAACTCTGCGGGCGGAGGTGGCGGGTCTCCTGGAAGCACACGAGGGGTGGCGGCATGCACTCAGGTCACCTAGAGCACTTGGACACAGGACCCCTGAAGTCAACTCTGGGCTTCTGCAGAGATTTGGGGTCCTGCAGCTCTGGATGATAGAGGTCTTTCTCTCTTTTTTTTTCTGGCCACACCCACAGCACATGGAAGTTCTTGGACCACAGATTGAATCCGAGCCATAGCTGTGACCTGTGCCACAGCTACTGCGGCAGCACTGCCTCCTTAACCCATTGCACCCCAGTGGGAACTCTGAGGTCTCTTTTTTTGTAAAATAGATTTTTTTCTTCCAATTTTATTGATATAAATCGACATACAGCACTATATAATGACTTGATTTACATCATGAAATGATGACCACACAAGTCATGTGAACATGCATCAGCTCATGTAGACACAGTATCAAAGAAAGAGGAAAAATGTACTTTTCCTTGTGATGAGAACTCTTGGAATTTGTTCTCTTAACAACTTTCATGCATGATCTACAGCGGTGTCCGCCCCCCCATCACACGGCGCATATCATCCCTGGTACTTGTTTGTCTTGTAACTTGTTTGTCTTGTACTTGTTTGTCTTGTCGGGACCTTGTGACCGGCTTCATCCCATCTCCCCTCCCCACACCCACTGCCTCTGGTGACCTCAAATCTGATCATTTTTTCTGTGAGTTTGTTTGTTTGTTTTTGAAGGATAATTGACCTACGGTGCTATGCTAGTTCTTTGTAGACGACATAGTGATTCAATATTTCTACACATTTCAAAACGGTCACCATGAAAAGTCTAGTTCCCATCTGTCACCATACAGAGCTATTGCATAGTTGCTGACCGTACTCCCCACTTTGTACATTTCATACTTGTGACTCATTTATTTTGTTGCTAGAGGTTTGTACCTCCTGGTCTCCTTCGGCTGTTTCTTTCCTCCTCCACCCCTTAGCTCTGGCAACCACCTGCTCATTCTCTCTCTGTATCTATGACACTGTTTCCGTTTTGTTGTGTTTGTTCATTTGTTTTGTTTTTTAGATTCCATATGCTATGCCATACAGTATTTGTCTTTGTCCACTTAACATAATATCCTCTAGGTACACGTTTTGTTGCAAATGGTAACATTTCATTCTTTTGATGAATAATTTTCATATTCATATATATACATATATGAATATATATAAGATGTTCAATATCACTAATTATTAAAGAAATGCAAATCTTCAAATGATATTGAACGTGTGTGTGTCTATATATATATATATATATATGCCACATATGTGTGTGTATATGTGTGTGTATGTGTATATATGTATGTGTGTGAGTGTGTGTGTGTAAGCCACATCTTTATCCAGTCAGTCATTGATAGCACTTAAGTTGCTTCCATATCTTGGCAACTGTAAATGATGTTGCTATGAACATTAAGGTACATGTATCTCTTCGAATTAAAGTTTTTGTTTTCTTTGGATAAATACCCAGGAGTGGAATTGCTGGATTGTATGGTAATTCCTTTTTTAATTTGTATGAGAAATCTTGTACTGTTTTCCACAGTGGCTATACCAATTTACGTTCCCCCCAACAGTGCGTGAGGGTTTGCTTTTCTCCACATCCTCATCAACATTTTGTTATTTAGTTTTTCAGCAATAGTGATTCTGCTGGGTGTGAGGTGGTACCTTGTTGTGGTTTTGAATTGCATTTCTTTAATAATTAGTGATACTGAACATCTTTTCATGTATCTGTTGGCCATCTGTAAGTCTTCCTTGGGAAAAAAAAATGTCTCTTCAGATCCTCTGCCCATTTTTTAAATCAGGTTTTTAAATGTTGAGTTGTATGAGTTCTTTGTATAGTTTGCATGTAAACCCCTTATCTGCTTCCTACCAGTTTTATAAGTGGCTTACTTTACTGTATATTTGGTTTATCCAATGAGATTTTTTCCTTTTGTACTTTTTATATTTCTAGTGTGGGCTTTTCTATCCTGCCTAGAGGAGTCTCCTTCACATCTCGTGTAAAGCTGGTTTGGTGGTGCTGAACTCTTTAGCTTCTGCTCATCTGTAAAATTTTTGATAGTTCCATCAAATCTGAATTAGAGTCTCATTGGGTAGATTTTTTTTTTTTTTTGGCTGTAGGTTTTTCCCTTTCATCACTTTTAATACATCATGCCACACCCTTCTGGCCTGCAGTTTCTGCTGCCAAGTCAACTGATAGCCTTATGTATGTGACGAGTTTCTTTTCCCTTGCTGCTTCTAATATTCTGTCTTTATCTTTAGTTTTTGCCATTTCAGTTACAGTGAGTCTTGGTAGGATCCTCTTTGGGTTGATTCTCTTTGGACTGTCTGTGCTTCTGGGACCTGCAGGTCGGTTTCCTTTCCCAGGTTAGTGAAGTTTTCAGCTATTATGTCTTCAAATATGTTCTCTTCCCCTTTCTCTCTCTCTTCTTTTTCTGAAACCCCTATGAAGCAACTGTTAGTACACTCGATGTTGTCTAAGAGGTCTCTTAAACTGTCCTCTTTTTTTCAGATTCTTTTCTTTTTTTTCTCTTCTGTTTGAGTGATTTCCCCTTCTCTGTCTTGCAGTTCACAGAGCCATTACTCTGTATCATCTAATCTACTGTTGATTCCTTCTCGTGTCCCCCCACCCCAGTTATTGTATTCTTCAGCTCTACTTGGTTCTTCTTCATGTTTTCTAACTCTTTGTTAAGAACTTCTAACTCATCACTCTGCTCCTCCATTCTTCTTCTGAGTTCTTACTGCGTCTTGACAGTCATTGCCTTGAGCTCTTTATCAGGTAGACTTCTTATCTCTGCTTCCTTTAGCTCTTCCTCTGGGGCTTTGTCTTGGTCCTTTGTTTGGAATGTATTTCTCTGTTGCCTCATTTTGTCTAATCCACTGTTTTTATTTCTACATATTTGATATGCTGGCTATGGTTTCCATTCTTGGAGAGGTGGTCTTATGTAGGAAACAGCCTGTGGGGCCCACAGCCCACTCCCCTCTGGTCAGGAGAGCTGTGTGCTCTAGGGCTGCCTCTGCCTGGGCCATGTGAATCTGCCGTGGTGGGCTGTCTACAGGGGGCAGTCTGGTAGTTGAAGCTGGTCCCCAGTCTAGTTAGTTTCCAGGCTGTGCCTTGTGTGGGGGCTGCTGGCCACTGGCATGTGGGGCCAGGTCCTCTTGCACTTCTACCTGATTGTTGCAGAGCAGAGAGCTCTCTAAATGCCCTGGTCACCTTCCCACAGTGTGCTTTTTCATCAGAGAGAGTTTGCATCAGAAAAATGATTGTGCCTCCAAGGAGCAAGAGCTAATTTTCAGACCAGGGCTTTTTTTTTTTTTTTTTTAATCAGCTTTGCTAAAATAGAACTGTATTGACTACTAGAGGAACTTAAAAAATAATCTGGAAAAAAAAAAGCCAACGAAAGACAACCCCAGACAACCTGAGCTGGGTTGGTGTGCATGGTGAATGTGCCTTCTAAGTGACAGGAAGCTGTCACTCTGAGGTTACATGGAGGGGCATCATGTACATTTCAAGACAGCAGAAACCACGTCTTTCCTGTTCACACTTTGGCCTGGCACTGAGCAGGCTCTTAAATATGTGACTGAATGAAAGGAGCTGGGAGGTGAAAGACAGAGGGCTTCCTTCCCCCATGCCATTGGACCCAGGTCCCTCTCTTTGCTCTCAGACACAGGTTTCCCCTTGTTTGCCACTTTTCCTAGACAAGCAAGTTAAAGTGGATGGCACTGCCGTGGTAATTGAAGAATCTGCAGCCTCAGAGTGATTGCACTTGGAGGCAAAAGGCACAGCTCATCACCAGGAGCCACCAGCTCTTTTCCACTCTGATGTGAGCCACTTGGTTGATGTAAAAAGTTTGATTGGGATTCAGATGTAGTTATTCACTGACAAGCTTTAATTTAAGAACATATTAATTTGCAAATCTGAAGCCTTCTCATTTTAAAGACCCACACCCAAAAATGGATGCTTTAAAAAATTCTTAGGAGTTCTTATTGTGACTCAGCAGGTTAAGAATCTGACACAATGTCTGTGAGGATGTGGGTTCAGTCCCTGGCTTGCTCAGTGGGTTAAGGATCCAGTGTTGCTGCAAGCTGTGGTATAGGTCACAGATGCAACATGAATCCAGTGTTGCTGTGGCTTTGGCATAGGCTGGCAGCTGCAGCTCTGATTCAACACCTGGCCTAGGAACTTCCATGTGTCACAGCTGTAGCCATAAAAAAAATTTCTTAAATGGCGTTATTATTGAAAATAAAGCTGCACATTTTCCCCAACATTGAGAGAATGCTCTCAATTTACAAAGTTTGCAAACTGGTGCCATGGCTTTGTGGGGGGGAGTGTCTCTGATAATCGTGTGCTATTGATGAAGCGACCTGGGATGAACGAATCACTGACAGGAAGAAGACTTCTGTGGAAGCAAGAAACAAAGTCTAGAAGATTCAACCATCGTGGCAAAAAGGAAAGCGAATTGGCTGGGTTGTTTGGAGCAGCGATGAGATTGTCAGCATGGCTGGTCTCCTTCTGTGACTGGAGAGCTGAGATGTGGAGGAGGATGGGGCCCAGGACCCTTGGCCTTGAGGAGGAAGTTTCCTGGCAGAGGAGATGGCTCTTCCAGCCAGGAGACAAATGAATATTTCCAGCTGGGCAACGTTTCCTGAACAGAAAATAAATAATGCCAAGAGCAGCAAAGCTCTGCCACTGCCAAGTCCTCAGTGTTGCCCCACCATCCACCCGCCCTCGAACCCGCATGCTGTTCACCTTTCCTGTGGCCAGAACAGGTAGGAAGGGGACCCCCGCCCCAGCCTTGGAGGGACTCAGGTGAGCATGAACTCATCCAGAAGGATGGACAATGGGCGTGAGGAGCGGGGGATCCAGTGGGCGGGACTGGGATACCTTCCAGATAAAATGCAGGGCAATGGCAACTGAAGTAGTCAATAAACAATCAATAAGAAGAGTAGAAAAGAGTTTTATTTGAGCCAAATTGAGGACTAGCCTGGAAGCTCACTTCCTAGATTATTCCGAGAAGCAGAGTTTTCAGCACAGTTTTATGTCTTGTCAGAACAAAGAACATTAAACAAGTCAGGGTTACGTTTCTTTGAGGTTTCAGAAAAAAGAACAAACCAGCCCATAAACCGTGAAACAGTGTGGCCTTGGCAGCTGGGGAGGGAGTCTTATCATCAGAGGGGCACCAGCACGGCCGTCCCAGGAAAAGGGCATTTAATCTTTATTTTTAACGTGGATATTCTTTATCTCTGGTCAAGGCACCCTTTCCTTTAATAATTAAAGCAGCTATACAATGTGTGCTTGAGAGGCCACTAACAGGCTATTTTACTTTGCATAAAATTCAAGTTCCCTCATCTATAAGCCAGAATGACTTGCCTGTATCTCAGTATGTGAACGCTTCTTTCATCAAAACCCAGTTCAGCTTGAATTTCAAATTGACAGTGACGATGTGTTAGTTAAAAACAGCCCAAAGATTGCATGGAAGGTACTTACACTAAAAAAGGTTATTTATCCGAAATTCAACCTGAACTGGCTGCCCTGCACTTTTACTCATGAAATACGGGGATGATGGACTGGGGTGGGGTGGGGTCAGGGAGAAAAGAGGGAATGGCTCCCGTGCGCCCACACGGAACCTCCCGGAGTTCCCCAGAGGGGCTGCGGGTGGAGATGACTCAGTGGGCTGGCTGGTAGGGGCACTCCGTAGGTCATTGTCAGGCTGTCAAAGGCTCAAGCCCCCGCGAGGGCATCTGCAGGGAGCGCGTCAGCTCCCAACAGTAAGTTTCAGGAACCCCCCACATTCCCTTGAGGCAAATTTGCAGCAGAATCAAGCTGCAGCAAACCCTTTGTGTCTGCAGAGTGATGGGGACCTCATTACCGCACAGCTTTTCCCGCAAATGCTTCTTGACCACGAAAACTTTAACTATAAAATGATAGCTAGTATTTATCCAATGTTTGCTGTTAACAGGCACCAGGCTAAGTGCCACGTATCTCCTGTCATTTCCTCATCAGAGAAGTTCTCCTTTATCTCTTCAGTAACAACTTATTGAAGAAATAAATTCCTGGGCAGCTAAGTGCCGTCCCCAGGGCAGTGGTGAGATGTTGTGTTCTCCGGTGTGCTGGTTGGGTTTGATCTTCACAGAACCTCCCCGGCTTGAATTTCAGATCAATAATGAATACTTATTTAGTATAATACGTCCCAAATATTTCATGGGACGGGCTAATGTTCAGAAGTTTGTTTAACATTGAAATTTAACCAGGGGCTAATGTTAGCTCTTCTGGAGATACAACTTCACACGAAATAAGAGCCACCACCTGCCCAAGTCTGCCCTGCTCTCCCATCAGGGAATGACACCCTGGGGAGGACCCAGGCTTCAGTGGCACTTCTGCCCAGAGCCAGCGCTCACTTTCCCTTCCAGGGGAAGAGAAGGGCTTCCCAGAATAGGAGAGGGAGTCTTACCTCTGCTCTTCCCAATGGTGATGGGGGGGGTCTTACCTGTGCTCTTCCTGATGGTGATGGGGGGGTCTTACCTCTGCTCTTCCCGATGGTGATGGAGAGAGAGGGAGTCTTACCTGTTCTCTTCCCGATAGGATGGAGAGAGAGGGGGTCTTACCTGTGCTCTTCCTGATGGTGTTGGGGGGGGCTTATCTGTGCTCTTCCCGATGGTGATGGAGAGAGGGGGGGTCTTACCTGTGCTCTTCCCCGTGGTGATGGAGGGGGGCCTTATCTGTGCTCTTCCTGATGGTGATTGGTTGGGGGCTGTCTTATCTGTGCTCTTCCCGATGGTGATGGAGCGAGAGCCGCAGGGGGCTCCCCCACACACCACCCTGTCCCCTGAGCTCCAGGACCTGCCTGGCCCAGTGCAGACAGCCTCTGTCTCCTCCTCCTTTTCTGTAGGCTCACAGGGTGGGACCCCTGCCACCATCCACGGCCCACTGTTTTGCTTAGTGCCGCCTGTCCCTGTTTTATTGATTAGACCCCGGAGGGGATGAGGGAAGGTGCGTAACTCAGGCCCCAAGTCCATGGGCATCTCCCCTAGCCTGGGGTCCAGCAGGTCGCCAGGGGACGTTTCCGTATGTCCAGCTTTGGGGCCTCGGGGATGCGTGCCTGAGGAGGGGCCCTGTGGCGGCTGTGGTGTGCGCTGCCCTGGAGCAGGCGGGGACTTGCCGAGCGAGGCCGGGTGGGATCTGTGTCAGGGTCCCGGGAGGGGTGCGGTGTGCAGACTCGGAACCCTAAAGGCCCCCCAAGGCCTGGGAGAAGGAATGCTGAGAAAAGACAGTGGGGGCGGCGGTGGGGGAGAAGCCCATGACCGTGACGAGGTCAGGAAGCCCAGAAACACACTCCAGGCTTCAGAGGGCGTGGGTTTCTCTGAGAGGAAATGCATGACAACTTGGTTAAGGTCTCAGTGGATGATTTTTCTCCCGGCTGAGCTGAAGCTCACAGGCTGTGACTCTGGGCCCCAAGAACAGACCGACTGGCATTCAGACAAGCCACAACCTGACATTTTGTCTCATTTTTTCCGTTGTGTTCTTGTTCTGTCTGCATTCCTTCCTCAGGACAGTGCCGCGTCTGCGGCCAGCCCTGGTCATGTGTTCCAGAATATTCTTTGTCAGGTCGGGGTTCAAATTTGCTGAAGACAGCTGTCAAAAGAGCTGGGGATTTGATCACCTCTGAAATTCACAGGAAAGGAGGATTCGGCTTGGGAGAAAATGAGGAAGCTTCCAGAAGAGCCAGTGCAGCCTGTTCTCAAGCAGGAAGCAACTCCCAGCCAGACAGGACCCTCTGACCAGAACAGGGAGGAAAAGGGACAACTTTGGAGTTAAACTTCCTCTGTCTGTCATCTCTGAGGGAGAGAGAGTTAATTTTCTAAATTTCATAATGAAAGATAACTTGAAAATTCATACTATGCTAGCTAACACCACTTCTGTATTATTAATGCATGTTTGGGGGCATTTTTATGTTGTCCCTTAGCCTCATTATCTAATTGCTAGAGAGCTGTAAGTAGGCAGTGCCTGGTGTGACTTGAGCTGGGAAATTCAGTCGGACATGCAGGCCTGTTCGCAGGGTGAGGTGTGAACTTGGAATTACTTTATCTCGCACCTGTCCCGGCGTCTCAGAGGTTCCTGGAGGCGGAGGTGGAAAGTCCTCCAGCCATCCTCTGTGGGTCCATGGGAGCCGGTGAGAGGGCACTGCCGGTCCCCTCCTGTGATGGACGGGTCCTCTGAGAGGCCCTCACCTTCTCCCAGTGCGATGGAATGAGGAGGCGGGGCCTTTGGGAGGTGAGAGGTCAGATGAGGCTACGAGCGTGGAGCCCCCAGGACCGGACTAGTGCCCTTGTAAGGATGGGAGGAGACCCCAGAATTTGCTCTCTTCGTCGTGGGAAGATGCAGTGAGCGGGTCAGGGAGCCAGCGCCCACCCAGAGCAGAATCTGCAGGAAACTTGACCTTGGACTTCTCAGCCTTCAGAACGGCCACGCGCCCCCCACTGTCCATGATATTTTGTTGCAGTGCTGAGCTGACGAATGCACCTTGTTGCCGGAAGGAGCCACTGCCCAGCTGACCAGGTGCGAGGGAGTAAGCCGTGGGATCCGGAGAGCAAAGCTGGGCTGGGTGTGTCGCGCTGTTATGCGTGAGCCTGTGTATCACTTCCTCCGGGGGCAGTTAGTGCCGTTTGCTCCTCGACCCCGTTCTGATGGGAGGCCTGGGGCACCTGCCGCTGCCTGGGTGCACAGCCGTCTCCCTTGATGGTCTCAAGGAGCCTCTGTGTTGGTCCTGACCCGCGACCCTCTTCCGTCCCTTCCCTACCTCTCCATAGAAACTCGCCCCTTTGTCCCACAGGTGTGATGCTCGCCTGCTGCAGGGGGTTGTCGTCCTTGCTCTGGGTTCCTCGCTCGTTTTAGAGGGTGGCCGGCTTCCCTCCACTGTCCACAGTGACTGTCTTCTCTGGGGTCCAGACTCAGTCTCCATGGGCGTAGGTCACCCCGGCCATATGGGTTGTTCTGCGGGGGCTGCGGGGAGAAGGCTTGAACGAGGCAGTGCTTACTAAGCTGCAAGTAAGGAATTACAAAAATAGAGGGTAGACAATTCCTAAGCCCTAGGAATATAGCTGGTAACTTGCAATGGAACAAGGGTTTGGAATCTGCAAGGTAAAACGTGTTTATATGTTCCAATAGTTTATAAAATGGGGAGGGTGGGCCGAGGAGACCAACTGAGAAAAAATGATATATTTTAGTAAAAATGTTTGTTAATTCAAATTTTAAAAAATAGGTATTCAGAGCAGAAAACTTGAAAAATGAAAAAAAAAATCGCAAGCACTAACATCAGTAAATAAATACATAGAATTGCCTGTAGCCAGCTACCCAGGAGGTGAGCCAGTAACACTTTGAGGCAGGACTTTTTAGTCTACTTTTGTGACTATAATTTCATTTATTACTCTCTTCTTTATATTAAAAGGGTGTGATTGTATATATCCTTCTGTCGAATAGACAAAAAATATACCAGGAAAATACTATCCCTCCCAAAGACACTACGGTTCTTTTATTATTTCACTGAATTAAATTAGATTTCTAACACCAGTGACCGATGCTTACAAAGTATAACTGAAAAATGTTAAGGAATAAATCTAAAAGAGGTGTGTAAGAAAAAGTAATAAAAACTTACTTAAAAAGTTATTAAAGTAGACCTAAATAAATGGAAAAATATACCACACGTGTGGGCAGGAAGACTCAATATTGTAATGATATGAACTCCCCAAAAAAGTAACCTATAGATTCAATGCATTGTGAATTTTTCTTGTGTCAAATAGTGTTCTAATGGGATTTTGATGGTTTATAGAATTGTATTATGCAGACATACCAAAATTTGCTTAAGAAATCTTTTGTTTGGTATTCAGATAATATTTATATTTTTCATTGACAGAAAATGCAAAATATTGATATAAAGTTGATGAAAACCTTGATGTAAAATAGGCGTTGGAAACCTTTGAAGTCAAGCTATCAAGTTTATTTCTAGTTGTTTACTTGTTACGAATTCTTAGGTATAAAATTGCTAAGCCAAAGGGCACAGCCATTGAAGCTATCTTCTTGCAATCTGCCCACCAGAAACGTTTGCTCAGTTTTCACTCCTCCTGTCGAGGCAGCTCCTGTCCCCACCCGTCCCCAGTCCTGGTGTCGTGGGTCCATCAACTTTGATCACAAGGCAGCAAGATGCGCCCATGCGCTCGTGGCCGGCCTTGGCCCCGTGCGGCCCAGGAAGGTGCCAGCAAGACATGAGTCATATGTGTGGTGCATGAGAAATGTTTTTGAACAAAAGGGTAAAAGGCAGACTGAGATTGAGGAAGGGCCCATTTTCCATCCCGCGCTGAGAAGGAGGCGATACAGGAAGCACGTATTCAGAGGGGTGGGGAATGCGTCGTGTTCCCGGCGGGGGAACAGCCCGGCAGAAGCAGTGGGCCAGTCAGGAAACAGGACCCCTGTGCCCCCCTGGGTGCTGTACCCCGCTCTGTGTTCTCGCCGTAGAGGGGGATGGACGTAAGTGGCCTCTTGGGCCCACTTCCACTCTTATTTCATCCTCACATCACCGCCTAAGGAAAATCAGGAAATCCTAGAATAGTGGTTCATAAACATTTTCAAACTCAGAGACCTGTAGCTGCTGGGCAGGGGCCAGTGTGCGAAGCTTTTAGGTGTCACCAAGAAGGGCCCGCGGTCCGGACGGTCCCTGCCTCCTGGGGGGCCTCCCTGCACTAAGAAGCTTTACCACCTGCATGACGTGGGGGCAAAGGGACGGGTTCCCACGCACAGTGTGTGCTTTATTGTCAAGTCAGTCACCGGTGTTGGTGTCACCTCCGTGCTCTGTGATGGCCAATAAGGGCCTGGTTCTAATTTTATGATCATGTCCACTACTGTATATTTGGTTTATTGAAGGCCACACGTCCCCGGTTTATAGTTTACGTTTTCCCTGGCTCCACTGGCATAAACTGCCGACACATTTATGCGTATATAAACCACATGCATCTCAGATTTAATACGTTTTAAAAAGGGGGATCTTTTAACAGAGGAATGCCTGTTTCTTCTGATAACTCATCAAGTGTCTTGATTTTGGGGAAGGTTCCTGGAGACCCTACAAGGGTTGTAAGGACCAACTGAAAACTGGGGGTCCCCGCCCCCCGCAGGTCAGAGGGGAGGCCGTCTGTCTTTGGACCCCCAGGGTGGAGAACCCTGACCTGCAGAGTTGGGACACTCTTTCTCAGGCGTAGTTCTAGTGACGGTGCAGGTTAAGGCATATACAACCCAGGGTAGGAGTTCCCGTTGAGGCCCAGTGGGTTAAGAACCTGACACAATATCCGTGAGGATGTGTTTTGATCCCTGGCCTCGCTCAGTGGGTTAAGGATCTGGCGTTGCTACAAGCTGCAGCATAGGTCACAGATGTAGCTCAGATCCTGTGCGGCTGTGGCTGTGGTGTAGGCTGGCTGCTGCAGCTCCGATTAGACCCCTGGCCTGGGAACTTCCCTATGCTGCAGGTGCAGCCCTAATAAGAAAAATAAAAATAAAAAAACCCACGCACAGTAGGTTCTTAGAGACATTCTACAAACGTGAAAACGTTGATCTATAGTTGCTGCTGTGAGTCCTTGAATATGGTTTTGTCCTTTCAACCAAGAAGTGAATGTATTACAGATCATTTTCATACCAAGACCTCATCTGTGGCTGATGCTTTAAGTGCAGCCCAGCACCAAGCAGCCCAAGCCCAAAGCTCCTCCACCCCCACTCGGGTTCTGCCAGGCTCTGTGAATGGTGAGCTGGCAGAGCCATGCTCCTGCCCGCAAACCGTGTCCCCCAGCCCTTCTCTCTCTTCCCCGAGAACATCCGTCATACCCCATCTGGCCATGTTCTGCCCATCAGGCAGACTGAACAAGTCATTAACCAAATTTAATAGGATCCCGTGGGAGGCCAGGCTCAGACTCACCGGAAATGCCCCAGTGTCAATCTTGATCCTGGCCTGTGGATGCGGCTCTCACTGGTACTTACTGAAGGAGGCGTGCATTGAGCCTCAGTTTGGAACGTCCCGACCCAAGAGTGGCTGAAGTTCAAGAGATGATGTGCTGTTGCTCCAGCAGGAAAATGCCAGAAGCTGAAACCCGGATGGATCTGGAAATGCTCTGCTGAGGTTTCTGTCTTGTAGAGAATGGGACCTAACCTTCAGATCAACCTTCTCGGGACTAAAATGGGATTTAAAAAAAAAAAATTTATCCAGAGGGGCCCGGGTGAGCAGAACCGATAAAAAATGTCGTATTTGAGCCTAGAGAAACTTCCACCCAGAGTGTATTCTGTCTGCTTTTATCACTTAAAGAAGCATGAAAGATGGGAACTCTGAAAACTTGAGAAAGGGCTGGATAAAGGCTAGTGGATTACTGATGGCCGTGCTATCGCCAGAGATCAATATGGGAGTCGCAGTTCAATAAAAAGAAATGTGGCAGCTTCTCCTGCCCTGAGAAATCCCACGTGTGCTCTTTTCTGGGTTCAAGTGCAGATACTGCAGAGGCCTTTCATCACCCCGCCATGGGGCCCTGGCGTGGGAGGCATCCCGGAGCGGGTGGCTTGAAGGGTCTGGGTGGGGCTCCTGCCTGGACCACACATCACAGCCGAGAGCATTGTTTTTCAGGGAACGTGGTCTCAGGAGACCCACTCGGACGCGGCTGTGTCCACTTAATCATTTTCCAATCTGTTTCCCTTGTGAAACTCATTACTTCTCATGGAAACAAGTATCTGTCAAAATATCACATTAGCCTGGCGTTGGAAGATTCTCATATCCTCGGCATTAATGACTTTGTTTTTCCGCTGAAGGAGAGCTGATCGGCCTCTCCGAGGTTGCCTTCCTGATCTCGGGGCTGTTTTCTTGTCCTCGGTGGTACACACCCTCAACTGGTTCGGGAGGCCGGTGTGGAGGAGTCAGAACAAGCTTGAATGCCCTTTTCAGGGCAGATAAAGTCTTCAGATGAGAGGCGAAACGTCGTAGTACGTCTCATAAAAACTGCCAGGTCTCTAATCTATGGCTGCACTAACACGTTCATCGGGGAACTGGCCGAGGTGGAAAGTGTGGGCGTTTGCTTCTGCAGTCCGATTATTTGTCTCATATTTCATTAGCCAGAAAGCGTGGAAGGAACCCGGGTCAGAGTACAGTTTGGAGATGAGCCCCTGAACTGGTGTCGCTCTGCGCCCGCCCTCGGGACGGATGCAGGGGCATCTGTGGTCCAGCCCAAGCTTCCTCTTCCCGCCCCCTCCACCTCCACCCAGGCCTCCCACCCTTTCTTCCCAGCGCGCTCCCTGCCGTGAGCAGCCCGGAAAGAGGAGGCGCACCCAGGACCAGCAGCCAAGCGTCCTGCTTGTGAGGATGATAACATCTGGCCATTTATGAAGATTTTTTTTTTGTCTTTTTACCTTATCTAGGGCCGCACCCGCGGCATATGGAGGTTCCCAGGCTAGGGGTCTAACAGGAGCTGTAGCCGCCGGCCTTTGCCACAGCCACAGCAACGCAGGATCCGAGCCGCCTCTGTGACCTACACCACAGCTCACGGCAACACCGGATCCTTAACCCACTGAGCAAGGCCAGGGATCGAACCCGCAACCTCATGGTTCCTAGTTGGATTCGTTAACCACTGAGCCACGATGGGAACTCTCATTTATGAAGATGAGCAGAAGAGGCCTCAGCTCCCCATCCGAAGCCCTTAGGTGATGAAACCCCCTGTCCGTGGCCTCAAAGCCTGGTGGGCTGTCTGGGCACCTTCCCTCCCCCCAGTGCCTGAATTCCTGGTCCCCCGGACGCTGCCCCCCTCCTCCCCGCTGGCACCGCATTCAGTCCGCCTCTCCCCACTAGGATCACCGCCCCCCCCGCCGCAGACTGCAAGTCGCTCTCGAGAAGACGGCAGTGGCTTGTTCCTCGAGTCAGCTGCTGCCATGAAAACAACTGCGGACTTGATTTAACCAACCGGTACCTAGGCTAAGCCGCAAACTTACAGTCAAACTGTTTTCTCTCCGTCTCGTGAACACATTTCAGTTGAAAAGCACAATTGCAGGCTCGAGGTAGGGCAGACCGTCTGGCTGTCCTTAAATGGAAATAAGCAGAAACAGAGCACGAGTGCTCACCGGGCCGGAGCGAGACGTCTAAATCCATTCCGGGGTCCCCGGCGGAGAGTGTGATGGACGCTGCCCGCGCACACAGGCATGTTCACGTCTCACCCGGAGCCACGCGGACTGGTGGCGGCGGCGGCGGAGGGAATGGACCAGCTTCTCCAGAGTCGTCCTGATGGGCGGTTTCCTGTGGCCCAGACAGCGATGGTTCTAGATCATCCTGGCAAAGGTGAAAGCAGAGGGGTTTCATACCGAGTCATGGCCCCAGCTGCCTTGCAGGGCCTGCCTGGGTGCCTGGGGGTGTCCCGTGGGGACCTGGCTCTAGTTTTCAGTGTGGTCTGGGTTGGGGTGAACTGTTTAAAAGAATTAATTCATTTGTTCATAAGTGTTGCTTGGCCCAGGCATCGTGCGAGGCACAGGGACAAAATAGGAGCAAATCTAGACCTTGTCAAGAATAGAGCCTGTGGGTGGGGGCAGCCAGCGATCAGGTCGTGATCGGGTCTGGCTTTGTCTTTATTAAAGTATAGCTGATTTGCAATTTCTACTCTACAGCATAGTGACCCAGTCATACGTGTATATACACTTTTTTCTCATGTTATCTTTGTCACAGTCTGTCCCAGGAGACTGCACATAGTTCCCTGTGCTGTGCAGCAGGACCTCATGGCTTCTCTATTCTAAATGTAATAATTTGCATCTACTGACCCCAAACTCCCCGTCCATCCCCCTCCCTCCGCCTTGAACGCAAGTCCGTTCTCTACGTCCCCAAGTCTGTTTCTGTTCTGGAAATAGGTCCATGTGTGCCCTACCTTAGATTTTTTTAAAAGATCGCTCTGTTGGGTTGAGAGTTACAGGGGTGGACGAGGCCCGTCAGACGGAGAGGGGCGCAGTCACAGGGGCAGTGTGGTGGCGGCTGGGACCGGAACCATGACGGGCGTCTAGGAAGGACCGGGGCGGTGGTTCTGCAGGGCTTGGCACAGGGTGGCCTTTGAGGGGTGGGTGAGGGAGAGACAGGAGTTTGGGATGAATCTTAGAGTCCTGGTTTGTCCAGCGACTTGGACGGTGGCTCCAGATCCGAAGACAGGGGGCCGGGGGAGGACCGGGCTGGAGAAGAAGATCGCAGCTGCGGTGCTGGCTCCGCCACGTGTGAGCATCTGTGGCCTGTGCGTGAAGAGATGCCCGCTGGGCTGTGAGGGGCACATGCTCTGGGCACAGAGGAGAAGTCTGGGCCTTTACCGTGAGCCTGGACACAGGGGGGCACTCGTGGAGAAAGGGTGCAGGTGCAGACAAACGACCTCGAGAGTCTTGGATGCCGGGTGGAGAGTCCACAGGTGGAGACAGGGCAGCCGGGGGTCCTGGGAAGGGGGCTCTTACCTCATCCCAGGAGACTTCACAGACGGGGGTCCGGTCTGAGTGCAGAGGACACTGAAGAGAACCCATCGGGTGTCACCGTCACTGGGGATTTTAAGGACGACTGCTTGGCTGGAGCGATGCAGGCCTAAGGCTGAGGGAGCCAGGAGGGAGCGATATGTCAGCTGAAGAAAGGGACACGGGCGGTGAAGATGAGGCTGTCGGCGTTTGTCTAGACTCGAGGTGAAGCGATTTAATTTCTATCATCGCTTCTAACTCGGGAGAATAGGATGGAGGAAAGCTTCACCCACAGGCAGCAGGAGCTCGCCCGTCTCAGAAGAGCCGGTCCTCTGGGTGTGTGCAGCCCAGCCGTCCATGCACACGCCGTGCCCACCCTGGTGACAGAACCAGGGCCAAGGGGCAGGAGTGTCTGGGGACACAGAAAAGCGAGATAAAAATGTGAGAAAAAAGGGGGGGGGGTCCTGTCGTGGCTCAGCGGTAATGAACTCGACTAGGATCCACGAGGGTGCGGGTTCGATCCCTGGCCTCGCTCGATGGGTTGGGGATCCAGCATTGCTGTGAGCTGTGGTATAGGTCACAGACTCGGCTCGGATCCCGTGTTGCTGTGGCTGTAGTGTAGGCCGGCGGCTGTAGATCCAATTTGACCCCTAGCATGGGAACCTCCATATGCTGTGGGTGTGGCCCTAAAAAGACCAAAAAATTAAAAAAAAAGGAAAGTGAGCCCCCTTGGTTTGATGGTCTTAATACCCGAGGCAGGTGTTTCCTGACCTTGAATGTCTAGCAACCTTCCCCTCAATACCCTGCATCTACTCCCCACTGTCAGCCCCCAAGGACAGTCCGAGGCTGGTGACAAACACATTTTATCATAAGGAAAACCCACCAGAGTATGTGTTACTTTACTGGCTTCTCCGGGCAGCCCCGCGTGCAGAGCAGATGCTGTGGCGCGCCCTCCGCGGAGGCAGTCGGCCGCCCTGGGGACAGGGATGTGTTCTCTGGGCGTGTCCGCCACGGGTCCACTCTTTCCATAAGGAATCGTCCTCAAACCAGCCAAATGTCAGGAAGCCGGGCCCCGAGACCTTTCCCGCCCTCATTCTCTCGCTCTGGCCACCACTTCCAATGAGCTTCTTGGGACACGTGGCCTTGGAGAGCTGCTTCGCGGGCATCACCGGTGCACAGGGCTGGGGCTGGGGACAGCGACTCCCCGCAGGTCCCGACTGTTGGCAGAGGCCGGGCTTGGCACCAGGTTGCCAGCCCATCCCACTGGCCCTTGGGTTGCAGTGAGCAGGTGGTCCTGGGGTCCCCCCCGTGCTCACGGACTTCTTCCAGCTGAAAGGATGGGAATGCTCATCCCAGCGTGACCTGTTGTCAGCCCTTCCTAGAGGCCGCTCTGTGTCCCTGGGCCATTCTCTCCAAGGCCCTGGTTGGGGGCCCAGTGGAGCACAGCCAGACAGAGGTGATGCACAGGGAAGGTTCCAGACGCCCAGGGGCCAAGCCACGCAGCCGCTCAGGCCCTGCTGTGTGGCTTCGCTACCCCTGTCTCCCCAAGGTGCACAGCCTGCAGGGGCAGAGGGACTCGGAGAACGTGGCCCCTGAGTCCCAAGGAGCCCATTCCAGGGTCATGGAGGACATGAGACAGTTTGCAGGGACGCAGAAACCCCCAAATCTGGGCTGGTGGCCACAGTAAAGAGGTGGGGCCAGGAGGCTTGAAATGGGTCAGAAGCATGGAGTTCGGCTGTGGGGCCCGGGGGACACAGCAGAGATGGGGCCAACTTACAGGACAGCCCCAGGCGGGGGCTCCAGCCTGGGGATCACGAGGGAACATGCAGTGAGCAGAAGGTGGCATCAAAACCCTAAGAGAGTCTGGGAGGCAGGATCAGGCGCAGAGCCTCCGGGGACGGGGTGCCCTCGGCTCCCACTGCAGCTGCAGAAACCTGGGTTCCAGCCCGTTCCTGCCAGTGGCGCTGTGACTCGGACAAAGCTTAGTGGTTCTAATGGGTCCCCCGTAAGGTGGCAATACCACTGCCCCACAGAGGAAATAGAGCGCAAGCGTGGCACCAGCCCTGCCCGACATACAGATGACTCGGTTTCCTTAAGCCCAGGACTCAGCGTGGGTCCTGGAGGGCGCTCCCATGGTCATTCGTCACATCCTTTTCTTCTGGAAAAGGAGGCTTCTCTTGACTCCAGATGTCAAGGGCAAGGTGGTGGCTGGAAGCACCCTATGTGATCTGGGAGCAACGGTGCAGGTGCCCCATGAGGTCGGCTGAGGATGTGACTTTTCAGGGTGACACTGGATATTCTGCTCCATTAACAATGGCACCTCAGCCTCCCCCCACTCTTCTTCTTTTTTTTTTTTTTTTTGGCCTTTTTAGGGCCGCACCCGCGGCATATGGAGGTTCCCAGGCTAGGGGTCTAACAGGAGTTGTAGCCACCAGCCTACACCAGGATCACATCAACGCAGGATCCGAGCCGCTTCTGCAACCTACACCACAGCTCACGGCAACGCTGGATCCTTAACTCACTGAGTGAGGACAGGGATCGAACCTGCGTCCTCATGGATGCCAGTCAGGTTCGTTAACCACTGAGCCACGACAGGAACTCCTCACCCCCACTCTTAATATCCTTGATTTAGTTCTGCTTTCCTTGGAACTTCTGCATGGCCAGCCGGCACGTAGCCAGAGGAACTCCAAAGTGGGTATGCTCTGCTCTGAAGCAGAACACTCGTCAGTCTCTGGCCCCGAGCCTCGGGCACCGTCCTGAGAACGTACGCAGTTTATGAAGGCTGTTATGATCTCACTGCTCAGAGGTCCAAGGCTCCACGCTTAATAACACGTCACATAGCTTGTGCCACCGTGTAACGGGCTGTGGCAGATCCTGAACACATTTTGCAAGTTTTCTTGGTGTGACAAGAATGAATATAAAATTATGTGCAATGGATATACCAATAAAAATAAAATTTCTGTATCCATCAGAAAAGCTCTCACTCATGGCACCAGCTGTCACTCGGCGCGTGGAGGCAGGCCAAGCCGCGTCCCCCTCGCTGCCCGCAGCACCAGCCTCCCCAGGGCAAGCTGATGCCCAGCGCCGGGGACCCTCTTGGCTCCCTCTGATTCCTGGGCAGCCCCCCCCAACTTATCCTTCCTCAACCATTAATCGAGGGTATTTTGCCTCTAAAATGCCTCCACCTGTGATGTAGAACCTCTTTTGATTGGGAGGGCCGCTGCCAGTCCATAGAAATGGCAGGAAAACAAACGCTTTAAAAAAAAACAAAACAACAACAAAAAAAGCAAATGCTGATTTGAGCCAACCCATCCCCCCCACTTTTTGGTAGACATAGGCCAGTGTTATTCTGTTATGTTAGATTAAGTCCCCCCCACCCCCGGCCCCAGGGTGATGAGACATCATGATGGCAGGTGGCTCCTCTGAGACGGGGCACCACTTTCCATATGGTTAAGGCGTTGGCGACTTGTTATCCCCCCTTTTCCCCTTTATTCACCAAATATCTACCCATCTGATCTCTCCCCGACTCCTTTCGCCTCTGTCTCCCTCTCTCTCTCCTCTCCTCCATCCCCATGTATTTATTTTTCTGATGGATGCTGAATAATGCAAAGGCCTAGGGTGGGGTGACCCCAGGTGCTTCTACATATGGAATAACTTCTAGAAGGAAGAGATAAACTTCTTTTTAAATTACTGGAGGGGGGAGTATAACCTTCGATGTACGATTTTTTCTGGCTAGCTGCTGGTGCGAAAAAACAAGTCAACCCAGTTTAACGGTGCAAAGTGACAGACCTTTTATTAGGCACACAGTTAAGTCAGTGGTTCCAGACTCTGATGAGAGTGTGGCTGGCGTCTCTACCAGGGGCTTGCAGGGCAGGAGCTGGCTGGGTCCTGGCTGGGTCTGGGCATCTGGCCTCCTGTTCTGTGGCACTGACCCTTCTCCAGGTGGTGTGGCTGGAGCTGGAATGTCTGAGGTCGCGGCCGGCCCTGGGCTGGACGCTGGCTGACATCGCCCGTCTCCTAGGCCACTAGGGGTTTCTTCGGCGCAGGCAGGCGTTCCAGAAGGCAGCTGGTCTCCCCGGAGGGTGCATTTCTGGAGACTGCAAGTAGCATCTGCCGATTTCTGAAGGCCTGGGCTTGTCCCTTCAGCGTATTCTGCTGTCTCGGAATGCAGTGATGGAGTGAGCGTCAAAGAAAACGGACCTTCGTTGCCCGCCCCCGAAACGCCTGCCAGGGAACCACGTGGCTCACTGGCCTGGGTAGAGTTCGTGGAAGTTGATTTGGGGGGGAGACTGAACAGCAAGGACAGAGGGAGCCACTGGAGATGACCTGGCGAGTGGGAACCCCCGGGGAAGCTGCGGAGGGGACCAAGATGAATTAGCCCTCGCTGGTGTCAGAATGGCCTTGACCAGCAGCCCAGACATCTACCTCAAATGTCTCACGCTGTTTCCAGATTTTTTTTTCCCCTTAATTCAAAGATTAAAAATCAGTCTTGTAGAACGGGTCTACACTCTGTAACCACCACGGTGAACTCACAGGAAAACTGCCCTCTGAGCTCGCTGCCGGGAAAGACGGCCCTGCTGGTGACCTCTGCTTGTCCCCACAGGGCCTGGCACGTCCCCGCCCTGGGCTGTGGGGAAGCTGGGGCTGCCGGGGGGGTGGTGCGGCCCCACTTTCCCATCAGGTCTCCTCGGCTTCTCCCTTCCCCGCACCCCAGCAGCCCCACCGAGGGCTGGTCTCTGTTTAAATGCGTTTCCAGAGCTAGGTTGGAGGCTATAAAATACGCAGGTTCATAGTTCAAATTTTCAAATTGCTTCCTGGAGGAAAAGGCTCTCTGACAGCGGCCACTTAGGGATTCCAGCAGGTGGTGCGCTGGGCTGAGTTCTGCGTCGGAAACTGCCGGCGCAGATGCCTTGGGACTGAACCGCGAGGCTCGGGCGCTGCCGGGGGGATGCTGGGAGCTGGTCCATGCAGATTATCCTGTCGCTTCTGCCTTTCTCGCCGCCGTCCGCTGGGAGGCACGCAAAACATCGGAGGTGACAGCCGATGAATACTGCATGCGGCTGTAAAATGGGGTCTCTTTCAAAATAGGTCCGCGGGGAGCGGCCCCCGTGAACCTGCTCAGAACTCACCGCGACCGGCTGTCCGACGTTCAAAGAGAATTACGCGGCTGGCACCGCGGAGGCTGGAGCGGGCGTTCAAGCCGTCACATCCAATCTAAGTCAGTGATTAAGTGGAGCTCATAATCCAGAGGTTTTTCAAACGCATTTCCTCAGATTTGCATCTAACTATTCTTAATTATGGATACTGTCACCAACCCGCGCTTAATAAGATCAGAGAATTCTTCAGGGGAAAAATGATTCCTGCGTGGGGCGGAGCGCCGGCGACTTGACTGGCAGAGAAGGGGCGCCACCAGCAGAGGCGGCGCATCCTGCGTGCAGGTGAGCGCCTTTGTGTGTGCAAGGTGGGCCCCGGGCTGGGGGAGGCAGGCCAGGGATGGCGACAGGGATGGCGACAGGGATGTGTGGGCACAGTGGAGGAGGGGCTTCTGGAACCGTGTCCGCTCACTCAATTCCTCAGTTCTTGCTCCGAAGCCTAGAAATATCTCACTTCAAGGCATAACGTGATACAAATCACAGGTATGCATTTAAAAGAAAACCTTCTTTGGGACTCATATTAAAAGAAACACTTTGGCCTTTTTTTTTTTTTTTGCGGCATGTGGAGGTTCCCAGGCTACGGGTCGAATTGGAGCTGTAGCCGCCAGCGTACACCACGGCCACAGCAATGCGGGATCTGAGCTGCGTCTGCGACCTACACCATAGCTCACTGCAACGCCGGATCCTTAACCCACTGAGTGAGGCCAGGGATGGAACCCGCGACCTCATGGTTACCAGTGGGATTCATTTCTGCTGCGCCGCAACGGGAACTCCTGGCCCTTAATTTTTACCGCAGTGAAAGCCGGGTACCGTGGCATCCTGCGTGTGGCCAGGCTTTGGCTCCTCCTCTGCCCTCCCCGGAGCTCCGCCCCTCTCCCTGGAGCTCCGCCCCCTCCCAGAGCTCCGCCCCCACCCCACCGCCTAAGGCGTCGCAAGGGCCATGCTTGGAGGCATCCTGGGGAATTCCTGGGACTAAGACCAGCGCCCCCATCCTTCTCTCGTGTGAGCTGCATCATCAGCCCAGGCCGGCTTCGGTTTACTAGCTTCACCGAGAATTAGTATATGAGAAAGTAGGAGACATCAGAAGCCCCGTCTTCTCTCTGGATCGGGCTGGTCCACCGCCAATCCGACCTTTTGAAATCTGAAGGGCCTTTTAAATGTTTGCCTGCATCGACTGCTTCTGTCCAAAGAAGTTGCTTATTCCTCATCTGGACCATTTCTTGGAGCTAGTTTGTCTACACCCATCCTTTCTCGGCCTTCCACCCTACCTCTGGAAGTGTTTCCTGACAATAGCAGATATGTTTTAAATGAAAGTAGCATGACGTCATGTACACATCTAATTAAAGCTATTCAACTCTACATCCTCAGCAAAAAGATACAGGTGTGCATACAAGAGAGGGAACCACGTGACCATCCAAGCAGCATGTGCGGCTCAGAGCACCAGATGTGCGCAGGCGCATAGCTGGTTCTTGCTCCGCGGGGCTCTGTTCCTGTGTGCCTCTCAAGGGCAAGCATCTCGTCACAATGTCGTATGGCTATTCGCGACCCCGTAGACAGCCTCTGGGATGAGATTCCTGCTTTCTTGTGTCATCCCCTCCCTCAAGTTTGGACTGGGTCTAAAGACCCACTTCTAGCGCACAGAAAATGGCAACAGTGATGGTGGTCGCCTTGCCCAGCTTCACTTTCTGTCTGCTTCTGCGTGGTTTCGGTCGGGGAAGCCCTGGTGGGAGATTGGAGTCTGGCAAAGAGGAGAAGTGGGGGGCATTCCCCCCTCTGCCCAGCTCCTACTGGACAGCCCACTCGCCATGTTCCCCCTTGCCGCCAGGACCCCCCTCTATCAGGATCTGGTCCCCACTTGAAGGCCCTGGATTCTGGGTTCTGCCGTGGCTGGTCAGCCCTGGGCTGTGAGTGGCTCCTGCAGGGCTGTTTTCCATTTTGTCTCATCATCTTTCAATTATTCCATCAGCTGTGCAACGGTTCCTTCTGCTAAATTCTCTCGTTCAGAAAACCCGGAGTTTTCCCAGCTGGATCCCAGCCGGTGCCCTGCAGCCCCTCAGCCCCAAACCTGGTCTCTGTGTGACACCTTCCGTCTCGGGTCATGTTAGGTGGTGAAGGCTCAGGGGGAGGAGAGGCTATTTGTCGCACGTACCACTTGGTCCAAAAAAGCCACACTGCTCCTTTCTTCCCTGGGAGCCTGGGTTTCTCAAAGACAGCAAAGTGGATATGGAGGCGGCAATTAACCGTTTAGCTGTTAACACTACCCTGTTCGCCTTTAAACTTTAACGTTATTTCAAAAACATAACTTGTGGATTAAGATAGAGGAATAGAAGGACTGGAGCTCAACTTCTCTCCCGAAAAACAGCAAAACTATAACCAAATGCCGAGCAGCCTTCAACCAAATGGACTGTAAACTTCCAAAAAAGATATTCTACTCTAGAAGACAAAGCGGAGACCACATCAAGAGGTAGGAGGGGCGATTACACGATAGAAGCAACCCCATACCTCCCGGGTGGGAAGCCCCACAGACTGGAAAGTAACTGCATCACAGAGACTCAGCTACAGGACTGAGAGTTCTGAGCCCCATGTCAGAACCCCACGCCTGGGGATCGGGCACAGCGAGAAAGAGCCCCCGGAGCATCTGGCATTGAAGGCCAGTGGGGCTTGTGTGCAGAAGCTCCATAGGACTAGGGGAAACAGAGACCCCATCCTTGAAAGGCACACACAGACTTTCACGTGCACTGGGTCCCAGGGCAAAGCAATCTCCATAGAAATCCGGGTAGAACCTGACTGCAATTCTTGGAGGATCTTCTGGGAAAATAGGGGTGACTGTGGCTTGTTGTGGGGGAAGGACATTGGAGGTGAAGCTCTCGCGGACATTCATCAGCCTGCATTTCTCTGGAGGGGGCCATTTCTGGGAAAACCTGGTCCCTCCCATCAGCGCTGAGAAGCCCCAGGCCAAACAATAATCCAGGTGGGATCACAGCCCCACCCACCACTAAACAGGCTGCCTAAAAACCCCTCAGGCACACAGCCAGCCTCTAATCTCATCCAGAGACAAAACCCCACCCATCAGCAGGCTAGGAATCAACCCCACCTACCAGTGGGCAGGCATCACTCCCTCCCATCAGGAAGCCTACAGCAAGCCCCGCCCATACCAGCTTTAGTCACAGGGGAGGCAAAGGCCAGAACTAAGAGAGGCTACCACTCTATTGTTGGCAAAAAGGTCACCACACCAAAGACCTATAAAAATGAAAAGACAGAAAACTCTAACCCAGATAAGGGAGAAAGAGAAAAGCCCAGAAAAACAGCTCAGTGATGAGGAGATTACCAGCCTCTCAGAAAGAGACTTTAGACTGTTGATGCTGAAGATGATGCAAGGCATTGGAAATAGACTGGAGGCAAAGAT
>PVHT021183705.1:1080104-1155695 GCA_004024745.2 Catagonus wagneri | reverse complement strand
CCAATGACATTGAATCTCACATAGTCAGCCTGCTGGGACGTGTGTGTGGGTGTTACACAAGGGCCTTTGCGGGGAGGTCACGGAAGCCGATGACCGGGCCCCATGCTGTTGAGATGAGCAACACCTTTTCCTCTAACCCGCGAAACCCGGCGTCGGCTCAGACTGTCCCGCGGTGCGGCTGTCAGAGCGGCCAGGGAAGGCCCGCTTCACCTGCATGACAGATAAGAGATTCTGTTGGTCAGGTCTCCCCTGTGAGGGACAGAAGCAATATCTGGAGCTACAGGAGGGCACAGTCATTTAAGTCTTTCTAAAGGCAACGCTTGGGATGCAAAGGGCTTCATGCCTCAAAAGATGCACCTGTCACCTGGGGCCCGAGCAGCAGTTTTCATAAAGAGTCAGTGGTGTTTCAAGTCTTTCTGAGCCCTTCTTCCTTTTCTTCCTATGTCCCTGCCTCTCTTGTTTCCTCCATCCCAGTCTTTGTCGGAAAAGCACCCCCCACTATCACCGCCCTCCACGTGGGCCCTCGTGCTCTGTGCGGGCGGTCGGAGAAGATGCCTCGTGGGGATTTAAAGCCCAGTAATTGGGCTGCATCTCTTGCCTGGGGTGATCCCGACATCTCAGTATGAGGTTTCCTCTGGATCTTCCCAAGAAAAAGGTCATCGCCCAAGCCTGTCCTGAGGGTGACACCTCTGCCGCCTGCCCCCAAAGGTCGCACAGCCTCCTTTCAGTATCTGCCTTTTACACTTCTTCTCAGTGACAGTGTTGGTATAAGGCACCAAGTCTGCCGTTCCTGGACCTGCGCTTCTGTCCTGATCTTGGTTAGGGTGAGTCACCTGTCTTTATTTTTCTTTCGTAGACGTACCTCAGCTATTTTGGGACCTTTGTCTTCTGCATACCTTACAAATCTCTTCGTTGTGTTCTTCAAAAACATTCACAGGAGTTCCTGCTGTGGCTCGGCAGGTTAAGAACCTGACGTAGTGTCAGTGAAGATGCAGGCTTGATACTGGCCTCAGTCAGTGGGTTAAGGATCTGGTGTTGCCTCAAGCTGTGGCGTAGGCAGTAGATGTGGCTTGGATCCCGCGTTGCTGTGGCTGTGGTGTAGGCCGGCAGCTGCAACTCCCATTTGACCCCTAGACTGGGAACCTCCATGTGCCACGGGTGCGGCCATGAAAAAAAAAGGCAAAAAAAATATTTGCAGAAATCTCAGGAATAACCTACTGGCATACAGACCAGCATTGTCTGGTCCGTGGCTGTTTTTACCCTGACTTTGGATTTCATTGGTTTGTATCATGCGCTGATGTCAGGGGCGTAGTCACCCACAGAGCTCTAGACATGCCTTCCAGAACATTTGTGGAGCATTCCTCTCATAAACGTAGAAGATGTCATTGGTAGAAGGAAGCTTTTCACGTGTGTGCTTGCTCCTGTCTATATCGTGAGCTCCACGAGGGCCGGACCCCCCCGTGCCATGGGTCTTGGTGGCACTGTCACCTTACAGCATGTCCAGGAGAGAGCAGGTGCTTTCAAGGCTGTACGGAAACACGCTCTCACAGGCTCATCTTTCCCCAGCTCTGCGTCCAGTGATGTTGTGTTGAGGTCGGAGACGGTCATGTTGGGAATATTTACACAATAAAAATTGGCAAACAGCAGATACATCATTTTCTTGTCCACCAGGAGATGAGGGTGCCAACACCTCATTCACATACGTCTAGTGTATTTGCTTTGTGAATGAAGACAGACAGCTTTTATTTCAAGATGTGGAGGCCAGGTGTTCTGTGCAGGGCTGTTGGAAGGGGTGGCTTGTCTGCAGGTGGAGACGGCAGGTGCAGCTGGCCTTGGGCTCAGCAGGCTCAGACCCACAGGACAAACCTCACCTGACACTTACTGGCTTGGGAGGTCGGTCGTGAGTCCTGTTCTAAGGCAGATCTGAGGGCCCCTGAGGACAACCCTCCACGCTAAGCCAGCAGTCGTTTCCCACGTGGGCCTTGAAGGGAGTTGGGAGTTGCAAGATTCTAACTTTCCATGCTCTTGTATTAACTGGCAGTGACTCACAGCCACTCCTCTATCCAAACAAATGTTGGATCGAGTGCATGAGTCTAAACTGGGATATTAACTACTGCCCCCATCAGGATCTTCAAGAAATTCTATCCTTCATGCTCCAAAGAAGCGTTGATTAAAGATCTGCTCAGGTCCCATTAAGAGAAAAGCAGAGGCAGTTCTTGGGGGCCCAGCAGTGCTAATGGATTGCTCTTCTCTTTATGCAATTTAATTCTGTCATTAATTTCTCTGTAAGAAAAGGTCTGTTATTCCAGAACGACCGCCCCATCTGTACGGGGTTGCTCAGAAAAGAGAGTTAATGAGCCTCCAAAAATAAGCCTGCATCTCACCCGGGATTATCTTGATCACAGAAAGACTGCAGGTCAATGTGTTGAAAGTAAAATTATGCTTTGTTGATGCCTCACATCGCATTTCAGAGAGAGCTTTGTTTTTTAAGGAGTTATCAGGAAACAGTGACTCCCCGTAAAGACTTTTTTGGCCCATGAAATCTGCGTATTTTCTTGGTATCGTAAAAGGACAGGAAGTAAAATGTAGTCAGTGCGGGACTGCACACAGCCATCGCGGCGGAAGGAAATTAAGGGGATAAGAGGTGAAATTGACGGCCTCATCCATGTTATTAATATTCTATGGATCTAAAAGGATAGAAAACTCCAACAGTGGGCGCCAAATGCAGAAGAAGATGCTCCTCAGATCAAACTGAAGGAAAACATTTGCGAGGAGGTAGGCTCAAGGAGGCTGAAGCCCCAGGCTTCCTTCCCCTGCTCTTAGGAACCAATTCCAAAATGATCAGTATATTTTTTCAGTCTCATATGGTGCCCAGTCTTGTTGGAAGATGTGGATGAGCTAACCGATGAACTGATTGGCTCTCTAGCTGTTTCCCCTAATTGCTTCCTCAAGACGCTGCTGTGCTTTCTGGCCACTGCCGCCACGTCCCTGAGCTCTAGGGGTCAGGAGCTCTGACCCTGGATTCTGGGCATACGGTTCAGACTAAAGGCCCTCGCTCTTCGAGACGGCAAAGCGATCGGCTTGTGCTCCGGGGATGTCGCCTGCCTTGGCTTCTCTAAACCTTGGGCTTGCCGGGTCTGGTGTGATGGGTGGCGTGGCCTGGACACTTCTGTGGGGACCTGGCTGAGCGGTCTCCCTGTAGCAAAGAAACCTTCCAGCTGCTTCTTCGTTTCTGAGGATGTGGGGCGAGCTCGCTGGGCCCTCACGCCGGGATGGCTGTGCGGCTTTCACTTGCGGTCCCCGGTCTCCCGGTGTCCGCCGGACCCTCTCCCTGCCCTGTGCTGGGCTGAAGCCCGGAGGCACCTGCTGAGCTCCAAAGGGTGTGGCGATCCAATCCGCCAGCCGCCAAGGTCCCGGCCGGTTCGCGGGCCCAGGTCCTGGCAGCCACGTGTGTCTCCTGGGCACCCCGGCCTCCCAGATGCTGCGGCAGCCCCGGGGTGCCGTGAGATCTGCCCCCTCAGCTGCAGGTGAGTGTGCACGGGAGGCTGGGGACAGGAGGGGGTTTTCACAGGCCCGTGCGTGGATACGCAGTGACTTCTGCACACTTGGAAAGCCGGCCCGGCCCAGCACACTTCACAGCAGCGACTCCTCTAATTCTTGTGACAGACACGTCTCTTCGGGCCAGTGCTTTTACTGTCTTGTTTTACAGACGGGAGAGCAGGGCTCCCTGTCTGTGCTCTGCCCTCTAAAGTGGCGTCACTGGGACCTACGGGGCGGGGGGGGCTGATTCTGGGGAGGGGCCTGGAGGCGGGGACGGGGACAAAAGGGACGTCGTGTTGCATACTTTTGTCTGGACTTGGGTTCCTGGCAAGAGACTCAGAGATGAAGATTCCCGTGAAAGTGGGACTGGGGAGCGGGGTCAGACTGGCACACGGTGTCCAGCCAACCCCCCGGGACCGGAACAGAGCACCTGGCAGGTGCTGCAGGGGCGCTGGAGGTGAGCCGGCCCATCCACCCCAGGACTCCCTGCCCAGCCTGAGGGCCGGCTCAGAAAGAGGGGGCCCTGCGGCCACGTGGAGGGGGAGGCGTGGGGCAGGGGGCCCAAAGGTGTGCTCAGCCAAGCTTCCGCCACTTGAGTTTATACCTTGGGCGTGTTTTGCCCATTCAGGGGACAGCACCCCTGTTCCCTCCGAATAAAAGATTTGTTGGCACTGACCGCACTGCCCATGGCTGAGGACAGGCCTGGGGACAGAGCACCCAAGGCCCCACCTGGTGATGGAGTGGTGGACAGAATGGACCAGGGGGGCTTGGGGTCCCAGGGACACGCCCGCTGGCCACCCTGCCCCACCTGAGCTTGTCCTCAGCTCCGTAGAGGTGGGGACGCCCCCCAGGCCCACGCGGCTTAGGAGGAGGAGGGGAGGAAGGGGAGAAGGCACAGGAGGCGTCAGAAACAGAGTTTATGGAGTTCCCAAGATGGCTCAGCAGAAACGAATCTGACTAGGAACCATGAGGTTGCGGGTTCAATACCTGGCCTCATTCAGTGGGTTAAGGATCCGGCGTTGTGTGAGCTGTGGTGTAGGTCGCAGACACGGCTCGAATCCCGCGTTGCTGTGGCTGTGGCGTAGGCCCACAGCTGTAGCTCCGATTAGACCGCTAGCCCAGGAACCTCCACATGCTGCGAGTGTGGCCCTAAGATGACAAAAAGACAAAAAAAAGGAAGAAAGGAAGGAAGGATCAGGGTTTACGGGGAGACCCGAGCTCTGGGGGAGGGGCGGAAATGGGAGGAGAGACAGAGCTCTGGAAAGGCCTTGGGCATCTGGGCAGCCGCGGTCAGGACTGCGCCTTCCCAGCAGACTGTCCGTCTGCCCCAGGAAGACGCTGTCCTTGAGGCAGGAGCTAGATGGGCTCCAGAAGAGACACCTGCAGCTGGCCTCGTAGTTACACTTCCTGGGGCAGGAGAGGGTGCAGCTAGGCCAGACACTCGCAACCAGCCACCTGGCTACAGGATAGAAATAACAGCAGGCCGTGAACCTGTTAAACGATGGTGATGATACGACCAGAAGAGGTCGCGTACACCCCATCCTCAGGGTCAGGGAGACCCCAACTCCAAGTGCAGAGAGACGCCTCTGGGCCAGAAAGGGAGGGGCGCCAGGCCCTCGTTAGTCTGATGACCTCCCCGAGTGGCTCTGTCTTGGCCCAAAGGTGCGCACGCAGATCGGGGCGGGCCCGGGGTCAGGTCGGGTGTGAAAGATACAACAAGGTGATTCGTCAAAGGAGGACCACGACCCGGAAGAGCGGCCCTGCGTCATTTAAGTCTCCCCTTCTGCAGGCTCTTCACTCGGGGGCGCCAGCAGCTTTCCCTCGCCTCGGCTGTGTGTCGCTGCGTTCCTTCTGCCTGAGATAAATGGTCTGACCCTCTGAATTTCCCTGCCCTCCCACGTGCTGTGCTGTGTTTCTAACAATAGCCTTTGTGCCCGTCTTTCTAGTCTCTGCCTCCCGGAAACACTCTCGCTTTCAACGGGGGTGAGGATCAGGGCGATGCCGCCTTCAGCCCCCAGCTGGTCGAGGGGCTGGGATGCCCGGTTTTCATCCAGGCCGCCCAGGTTCCGATCCCGGGTGGAGAATTAGGATCTGCCTTGGAGCCGTCACCAGGTGCCTCTTCGAGGTCATCCCAATTATGGGGTCAAGGGCAGGAGACGGGCGAGTGGTGGCAGTGTCCACTGGGGTGTCCCCTGGGAAGCACAGCCAGAGTCCCTGTCACGCTGGTTCGCCTAGCACACTGAAGCCTCTGGTCCTTCCTCTGGGAGCCTGGCCCGCCAGGGGCTCAGGGCTGGGGTTTGGACGAGTGCTGGAGGGCCCATCAGTCACATGTGTGTGGGCACCTGGATGACGTGGAAGAGCCCAGAGCCCCCCTCTCCCAGGAGAAGGACCCCTCCTGGTCAGAAGAGCTCAGAGGGAGAACAGTTTGAAAAGTGGTTTCCTTTTGGTGTCCCCAGGGCCTCCAGGCCCCGAAGGGCACCTCTCACCGTGTGTCACAGCACTGGGGCCCCACCTGTCCCCACGCTGCCTGCCCTGCATCCTCCCTGGGCTGTCCCGTGACTCTCAGCTGCCCCTGCTTCAGTGTGGTCTCTCAAGGTGACAAGAGGAGAACGAAACCCCTCTTTTTTAAAAAGACAGCAAGCAGAGGGCCCTCGAAACAGGACGAAAGAGGCACAGAGAGGGGAGTGTTTCTTGTGAAAGCAGATATGCAGGTGTCATTACAGAGCTGAGATTTTTAAACCTAGACCAGATCAAAGAAGCATTTGTCTTCTAAAGAATCAGGGAGTTCAGGGGGATAAAGCTGCTGTAACCCCCTGCCCTGGGACTTTTTGCCTCCCACACTAGGAGCTCAGTTTACCGACTGGAACGGTGGCTTAAAATCTGCCCAGCAAATCAGGTGTCAATTTCCTATGCCAGTAACATGCTGGTGATGAATTATTCAGGCTGTGGACCGGGCCATTTGCAGGCCTCCATCATGGACACAGGTGTTAACCACAGTATGTCTCTCTCGAGATGTTTCCTGATATTTGTGAAGACGATTCATAAAATTAAATCCCGTTAGTTCTAGATCAGCGCTTGATACTCATCAGACTGACCACGTGCTGCTAGAGGGGGCGCCCTAAATTCAGGTAACACTGAACGGCTTCTGACGAGGACCGCTTGGCAGAATCAGCCCCACTGTCCTTTATAGCGATGCCCGTTTGTGTGGAGGTGTGTGTCCGTCTGGCCTGTACTCGCAAACCTCCCACTTCCGGGAGAAACCCACTCTTTGTCCAGTTTTACCTCTTAAAGCGATTGCGTCTGAGAAGCCTTCCCGGAAGACGCCGCTAGACACGATCCTGGCCATTTATCAACAGCAGGATTCTTCTGCTTCCCCAGGGCGTCATCGGCAGGGGCTGACCTGCTGACCTGCTGACCCAGCTCAGGGAGGGGGCCCGTGCGTTCCTGAGTGCGTCACTGTCACCGCAGGGCTGCTTGGCTGGCGTCACTTCGCTCGCCCCAGATGGATCCTCGGGAGGTTTTCGCTTCTACCGCTCGAACAGGTAGCTGTTCCAGAGAGCTCGGAGGCTCAGAGGCTTCTAACAGGTGCCCCCTGACCGCTGACCAAGGAGAGGCAGAGCCCAAAGCAGGGCTTGGGGGAAATGTCAACCGCAGAGAGCAATTCATTTCTGTTACGGGTTCCTGGTCTGCGTCATGTTTTTAAGCATGGAATTCCAGAGGTTTGCTTGTTTCAGCACGGACAGCGTTCGTGTGGATGCCACGCTTGGCACGTGGCAGGTGCCATTATTGAGGGAACACCTGGTTTATCACAGCCGGGCCTTTGCCGCCGGAGGGGACTGAGGCCCCCGGAGCCACCGTGTGATAGTGTCTGATGACTCGGGAGAGACGCAGGGCTAGAGAGACTCCGGGGAGCCCCTCGCTCAGAAGCCCTGAGGGCCCCCTGCAGGAGAGGGCTGAGTGCAGAGGCCGTGGGCCACCACGCAGCAGGATCGGGGACACGGGTGACAGAAGGGGACCGAGTACCCCCGCGTGGAGGCTGTGTGTGTGTGGAGGTGTGAAGGGTCATCGAGGTCCAGGGAGGCTGAGATGCAGGACAGGGAGGTACTGAGGCAGGCAGGGCTCCTGGGGACGGCGTGGGGGCAGCCGGAGGCTGGAAGACCCCGCCTCGGATCGGCTAGAGCGAAGCTCGGAGCGTGACCGCAAGGCAGAGAACCAGAGCCGGGAGGCCAGAGAAGAGGGAGGAAGAGACTGGAGTTCCAGGGAGGCCGCTCGGATACTGGGTCCCTGTCAGGATGCTTGCTTACCAGCAGGGCCCTCAGTGGACCCAAGGGCCCCATCGGAGCTGTCCCCTCTTCAGGAATTTGTCACTGGTGTGGCCGCTGAGGGTGTGACCAGGTTGAGGCTGGCTCGACAGCGGGGCAGGCCCTGGGGGCTGGGAAGCCTGCTGGTCTTCACTGACCCCTCTCCTACCCGGGCAGCGAGGCGCCCTGCAGGGGACGGGGTTGTCCCCAAGCCCCAGGTGGGCTGTTAGGGCATCAGCTTGTTCAGACACAAAGCCCGCCGCTTGCTGTGCTGTGTTCTCTGCCGTTTGGGAGGCTCCAAGCCTGCCTTCCTGGGTGATTTGATCAGCTCCCGGCAAACCATAGACTCACCAGGACCCGGCTCACCCGCGTGCTGGGTGTTCCCTGCGGGCGCAGCACAGCTAAATGCGGGGCACACGCCTCTAGTAACCACGGGCAAGGGGCAGCCAGGCTGCGGGGCCGCCACGGGGAGCCTTCCGTGCCTGTGGATTGCCGGGCTGCCCTGTCGGGGTCGCGGTCTAAACGCAGAGCACCAACCCTGTCCTGACCTGGACGTCGTTGAGAAACAGATTCTGGAAACGGAAACAAATCTGTTTTCTGATTCAGAACGCGGACCTCTGGCGTGTTGTGTTTATCCGAAGGGAGAAGTCTTTGAGTCAAAAACAGAATATTTGTGCAGAATCGGGGCTGGGAGGAAATAGTGCTGCACCGGCCAGGTCCGTTCCGAGCATCCTTCTCGGCGGGACCCTTTCTAGGCACGAGGCCCTCACCGCGGGTGCAGGGATCCCCCTTCTGGCGGCCCCCTTCCGGTGGCTGAAGTGCAGGTGCGGAGGGCAGGCTCACCGCTCGCTGATTCTGCAGAATTCATCAATCGTCTCCAATAGGACAAGGGCGCCCATGAAATATGTATTGATCTTTAAGTGATGCGCGTCTCGTATAAAGCCGTGCATTTATCGTATCTGCTTTCCGGTTGCACTCGTGTTCCGGGACACAAGCAGTTTTAAAGCGCTCCTGGGTTTTTGATTTGGGAGTTGCTCTCTCCTTGAGGGCTTCTCTGTTATGATCTTCTTGTATTTAATCCGGTTTTGAAGAAGTGTTTTAAAAAATTCACCTCCTGTAGGGGGAGTGAACCTCGGAGCTAAACGGACCTGCAGGGTTTCAAAGCCTGGTTCTCTCTGCAAGTCCGTGTTCCTCTTGAGCTGAGGTCCCTTGGCCTCGAGGATCCGGTTCAGGGTGTGAACCGGCGAAAACCTCGTGGCGCGTGGCCTCAACCCTCGCCGCTGCTCTCAGATGTGCGTTTCTCTTTCCGCCGTCCACGCTGCAGGGTCGCCCCCCCCGTGGTCTCCCCCGTGTCCCGGGGTAGGGGTCTGGGTCCCCTCCCCGAGCTCCCGGGGAGAGCTGAGTGTGGACAGGAGGAGAAGCTGTGGGCCAGTGTGAGCACAGCTGGCAGAGCGCAGAGGCAGACAAGGGTCCGAGAGTTCTTAGGTCTGTGGATCGTCCACTTTGCTCTGGCAGCGCCTGCCCCGGGGACTCGCGGCCAGGGCGAGGCGCCAGCGTGGTTTCCGGGTGAGCTCTGGGGGCTCTCCCTCTCCTGCACGGGCTGCCCGGTGGCCGAGCAGGCCACTTTGGGCTCGAACCGCTCGTGTGATAGGTTCTGGTCTCCTGATGGGGCCCCACCAGATCGACTCCAGGAGGGTTCGTGTTCAAACGAGCCAGGACACTCCCCAGACGGCCCCGCGACCCTGGCGGGCACGTGGGAGAGGAGGAAACCGGGACAGCTACTTCAGTCTGGTCCTGGTGGCCACTGCCTTGAGGTGGAGTCAAGGTCGCAGGACCCCCGAGCCCCCAGGGGCCCGGTCCCAGCTGGGCTTCGAAGGGGAATGAGGTGGAGGAAAAGTGACAGCATCAGCCTTGCAGGCGGCCGTCCTGCGTGCTCAGAGCCCCCCTCCCGTCAAGCTCCCTCCCAGGAGGCTCTGTGATCTGCATGGACGCTGCACAGTGGCAGGTGCCGCTCCGGTCTGGTCTGGTTTGTTTATACGGTGTGAAAAAGAGTCACCCTTTTGCTCGAGACAGAGAAAATATGTACAGAAACCAGCTCGGAGCTCGGAGTGCCAGGGCCTGCTGTCACCCTGTTGGCGCCTGAACTGCCTTATTAATGTTGACACTTTCACAACTTTCTTATCTGCCTCCAGTTGCCTGCTCTTTAGGTCATGGCTGGTTGTGGTTTCCATCTTGGTAGCCACGAACGTTTAAAAAAAATGTCAAAACAGAAGAAAAGCTGTTACTTTTCCCCCTGTCGGTACTGCTGCTCCTGATGTGGGGGTGGTTCACTGTGTGGTTAATTGCTGCTGTGTAGACACTCAGCATCTGTCACCGCTTTGTGCCCTGTGGTCACTGTCACCCCCTCGCACTGAGAGGCTGACCGCTGGCTGGTGGCATCCCGGAAGGCGGAGCTAAGGCTGACCCTGGGTTTTCTCTGCTGGCAGCGACACAGGCACGCACCGGTCATGTTCTGCTTCCCGCCCTGTCCGAGGGGGCCCTTCTTCTGCAGGCGGTGATGGCAGGTGTGGGGACCGCACCTGGGCCCTCTCCCCACGGTCACTGGACAGGATCCCACGGGCCTCTGTTTGCACCCTGCCTCCCCCAAGTGGGCACAGAATTGGGCTGAGTGACCAGAGCAGCGCTGTCCACTCTGGGGACGTCCTCTGCTGGGTGCGGTTTTCCCAGGGGGTAGATCAGTGGGACCCATGTGGCCACAACCAATTTTTTTGCAGGAATGTTTCAGAATATTCCCCAGGCTGCAGAGTGATGTAAGCCGAAGGAATATTCCAGGAGGTCCTTTGGCAGATGGGGCCTTGCCCACACAGCAGAGGGCTCCTGAGGGGGGAGTTCCAGTGAAACTCAGACAGTTCTTATGATATCACTGTACCCCTGGGGGTCCCTGGGCTGCTTACTGAAGCTCCCAGGCCAGGAGGCTGCCCTCCCAGTCCAGGGCGCCCCGTTCCTGTCTACTCCCCTCAGAGGCTGCTCTTGGCTGATTGTGGACACACAGCAAGCCCTGGACACACGGCTGGGGTCTCTGTGCACCCCGCGGCCCTCCACCCACCCCCACCCCGAGGGCGCAGCCTTGGGCCTGGTGTCTCCTGACTCTTCAGTCTAGGTGGACATTTAAAATCCCCCCTCCCAAGGGTATTCCCGCCTGGGCCTGGGGGCAGTCGCTTGTTTAATTGTAAACACAGCTGAACTGAAAAGTGTGCTTCTTTTCCAAGCAAAGAAGAAATGGTAAATACTAGAAGCATCACAGGTGCTTTTCAAAAACCGTGGCAGTGATGCTGGACCGCTTTAGAAGGCCGCCCTCCCGAAGGAGAGGGAAAGGCAGATGAGCGAACAGACAGACCCCTGCCCCCGTCCTCAGGTCCCAGATCCCCCGACGGTGTGCTGCCTCCCCAGTGCTGACCTTCGGGTCCTGCCAAACCACCTCCCTTCCGTCATTTTGTTCCCGTTGAAGGTTTCTGCAGTTCCCTCTAAGTCCTGTCTGGACTCGGGCCTCTTGCATAGGAGACACTTTGCTGCACATCAGCAGAGGCTGTGTGGATTCCTGGACACTTCACAGAGTTGGCCGTACCTGGGCCTCTTGACCGCAGCTGGCATGTGCCTGGACACTTCTGTGGCCTCTGGAGACAATGCCTAGCTTTCCTATCAAACCCCTTGGAAAGGATTGATTTTCCAAGTATTCAGCTATTAAGATTAGGCAGTAAGACAGGGAAGCAACCTGAGTGTCCAGCAACAGGGATGGATTGAGAAGATGTGGTACAGACATACACAATGGAATACTACTCAGCCACGAAAAAGAACGAAACGATGCCGTTTGCAGCAACACGGATGGACCTGGAGATGACCACACTGAGGGGAGTCAGTCAGACAGAGAGAGAAAAATAGCATATGCTGTCACATGTGAAATCTAAAATATGACAAAAATGAACTTCTTTATGAGGCAGAAACAGACTCACAGACGGACAAAACAAACTTATGGTTACCAAGGGGAAGGGGTCGGGGAGGGAGGGGATGAACTGGGAGTTGGGGATTAGCAGATACGCACTACTCAATATAAAACAGATAAATGACAAGGTCCTGCTGTACAGCATGGGGAACAACATTCAATATCCTATAATAAACGGTAATGGAAAAGAATGGGAACAAAATCAAGCAGCGGTTTAGTCTTCAAGCAACAAATCTACAAGCTGTGTAGATAAGCATAATCCCCAATGCCCGTGTCCTCAGCCTGCCTCTCTTCTGCAGGAGCGGCCCTCCGGACATGCTCGGCCCCGAGCCGCTGGCACCTGCAGCCTTCACATTTATGCAATAGTGGCCGTACCGACTCTCCTGAGCATCGTATCAGCAGCTTTGATTTTCACAAATGAAATCTCCTCCAACACGCCTGGGGAGCAGACGAATCACATTTGCAAACATGAGGCTGAGGAGACGGGTCGGCGGAGCGGGCGGCCTCACGCTCCCCGCCGCTCACGAAAATGCGAGGTGGACCACGCTTGGAAGGTGTGGGGTCCAGAAAGGACCACGACTCCTGCAGCAGGTCCAGGGACGTGGACACACAGAGCCAGGTGCGCGGACAGCCGTCCTGGGTGGCTCTCCAGGAGCGAGATGCCCCAGGGTCAGGAACTGGACCCCCGCCCCCGCTGTGGGTGGTCAAAGCAGCCTCCTCATCAGCACCCTCAACACGCTGGTCGAAAGCCTGTGGAGGGGCAGCCGAACGGAGGACTCTGCACACTGGAAGGGCCCGGGGCACCGGGCCGAGGCTGAGGCCGCAGGCCGAGCGCTGGGCCGGCCCTGGAGAGGCGGTCAGCGGGACTGCTGGGAAGAGGGCGTGGGAGCGGCTAGAGGTCAGAGCTCCTGCCGTGCCTGTGAGGGGCCGTCCTGGTCCAGCTCAGCTGAACTTGGCGTCCACACGCAGCACCTCATGGGTTCTGCACACAGCGTCCGAGGCGCGCTGTGTCATCAGAGGGCTCCCCGGGTCCCTTTCAGAGATCAAGTGTGCTTCAGGACAGGGGGGCAGACCCGAGCCCCAGGGGTGAGGAGACTTTGGTGGGGGCAGAGAGCCAGTAACGAGTTCACGGCTTGGGTCTGCAGGAAGCGGACATGAGAGCTAAGCGGACCCCGCTGCTGGGGCAATTCTGAGACCAGGGTGCACGGGGGCCTCAGCACCTCTGTGCAGCTGCTCAGCCCCGGGAAGCGGGGGCCGTGGTTGTGCATCCGTCCCCAGCTGGGGGGCACCCGGGGTGAGCTCCCCACTTTGTGTTTATTGTAGACCCCCCGCCTGGGGGAGGCAGGCAAGGGCCGCTCTCTGTAGTCCCCCTTCCTGAGTGAGTGCGCCCGGCCGGGTTGCGGGCTGAGTCAGGGCATCCGTGCGGCGTGGCAGAGACTGGCCGGAAGGGACCCAGGGACGCAGGGTGGGGGTGGGGGGTGGGGAGCATCAGACCGGCAGGTCCAGGCCCCTGTTGCCTCCGACTCTTTGAGGCTTGAGCAGGTGGGGAAACAACCCGAGCCCCGGTCTCCTACCTGTCCTGTGACGGTAGAGGCAGACACGCCTCCTGGGACAGGTGAGGACTAAGCCCTAAGGCAGATGCTGCTCAGAGGGGGGTGCTGGGCATGGTGGTGCTCTGTCCTGAGTCACTCTCCACCGCAGCAAGTCCGGGACAGGCGGGGAGGGGGCGGGGTGGGGTCGGGGGCGGGGGGAGAGGACGGGCTGGGGCGGGCTGTGTATGCACTGGGGGTGAGAGGGGAATGGGATGGTTGGGGTGGAGTGAGGGTGGAAGGGGGATGGGCTAGAAAGGGGGGATGGGATGGGCTGGGGTGGGGACGGTCGGAGCACAGCCCAGGCACTGCAGCCCCCGCCTCGGCCCTGAGCCGCCGCTCCTCACTCTCGGGCTCAGGACCTTCGGTGTTTTCCCCGAGGTTGATCACAGGCTCTCTCCACGCGGCGACAGCGATGGGAACGGCAGGGCTACCTTCTAATAAGATAATTGAGGCTGTTGTAGAGGCTGAGATGATGCTGAAAATCACCAGGAGTCTGTGCCTCGCTTTCTGGAAAAGACAATGAGTGCCCCCCCACCCCTGAAACCGGCTCTTCTCCGAGAGCACCTGACTGGCCGTCGGGCTCAGACCTGGTAGAGAGGGAACCATCCTGGGCTCATTTCGGAAACAGCGAGCGTCTCTGCCCAGAGCAGCTGCCCCCCCGGCCGGGCCTGGGCTTTTTCTGTTGAACTTTCCACTAACCCATCCACCCAGGGCCCAAGGGGACAGAAAGGGACCAGGACTCCCAAGTGCCTGCGACTCCAGAAGGGGCGCCTGGACACGTGGGCGGCGCCCCCTGCCCCCCTGGCTCCCTGCTGCCCCGTCCCCGCCCCCTTCCAGGCTGGTCTTGGACCAGCATTTTCAGAAACGTTGGTTTTTCATGTATGTCGTTATAAAAAAGACTTTATTTTAAGTACAGTTTTAGATTTACAGGATAAATGAGCAAAGTCCTGAGGTGCCAGCACCTGCTCCATCCCCACGCGGCTTCACCTGTTGGTAACGTCTTGCCTGAGCCTGGCGCAGTGCTCACGCTCGCTAACATGCTGATAGGCTGTGATTCACTCAAGTCCACACTTCACATTAGGACTCCCCCTCATGATGTGCAGATTTTCAGGGTTCAACAAATGCCCAGTGTCTCATACCCATCATTACGGCGCGATGCAGAAGAGTGTGTTGCGGCCCTAAACATGCCCTGTGCCAACAGCAGCTTTGGTGAACTACTGGCATCGTAAGGGGCCAGCTGTGCAAGTCCACACTGACCACGCCCTGCACCCTGTCACCTGCCGCCCAGAGAAAGGAAGGGGGTGGCACAGGTGCAGTGCCCCTCGGGGCCCAGATTTAAGTATGAGGTGCGACTGGGGATGGCACCCCCTTTCCCGCTCTGTACGCGGTCTTCACCGAGTCTCTGTGGGCATCGAGAGCCAGGCGTTTGGCAGGCGTGGCTCCGGCCAGCATCAAGGCTCCCGGCATTGTCCTCAGCCGTCTCGTTTGTTTGTTTGTTTAAAAGCATTTGTTTAGAACAGGAGCAGGAGAGGGCTTGAGCCTCATCACTTTGCAGTCACTCCACCTCTAGCAGAAGCCTAGAAGGCCGGACACTTCGGGGCCCTCTCCCGGGCCAGGCCCCCACCCACCACCTCAGCTAGGGAGCCACACGCAGCTGGCTGAGGGGAGGTGCGGGCTGCTGAGTGGACTCCAGGCCTGCCCATCTCAGGAGAGGAGACCCTCCCCACCCTGGGCTTGTCCCTTGAGCCCCGTCCCCCAAACTGGAAGAGGCTGGCCCGCACTCTTCATGGGGCCGCCCACGCTTCATGTCCGGGACCCTCAGAATCTCCTTGCCCTTGGGTCACCTCCCTTCCACGCCCTCGGGCCTGTGGGCTCTTTTTCTCCTAAAGGCACATCTTGCTGGACCAGACCCGTGTCATTGGTGCCTCCATGAATTTGGCCGTGTGGGCTGGGAGACCAGAGGCACGTTGGGGAAACGCCCCCAGGGCCCGGAGCCGGGCTAGGCGCCCTGCGGGCTCTGCAACCCATCCAGGCGGCTTGAATCCTTCCCAGCCTCCCGGATGGCAGAGGCCAGCCCCGCCTGCCCGGGTGCCACTCTGGGCCCCGCCACTCCTGGGCGACGGGGATCCCTGGGCGCAGGCTGGGCACAGAGCATTGCTGCATGGACAGGAACAGCCGCCCTAACCGTTTGAATGTCCTCCTGCCTGTCGGGGTCACGTGACACGGAACACTGTGCCTCGTCCCCGCCCTCCTTGCCCTGGGAACACCGCCCGGGTCACTGACAGTCATCCTTCTAGAAGGACTGGGGCTGCAGGTCCGACTCTGGGGCGTCAGCACAGTGAACTGATCTGGGGCCGCCGCCCGCCCGAGCCCTTTCTCCCCCCCGCCCCCCGCCCGGTGCCTGGTGTTTCCGGGGGATGTTGCTGTGGCCAGATGAGGTTTATTTCTAGGAACTGGCGCTGTTCTGCGCAACGCCGGCTCTCGGTTCCTTTCCCGTCAAAGGCGCGTGTGCGCGTATGTCTGCATGGGGCCCACAGGGACAGACACCACAGACACCATGCCCTGTCCTGGGCTTGGCTCCCCTTTTGCTAACGCGCTGTGGGTGGTGATGGTGATGGGTGCTGAGCAGGCCCCGCGGGGACGGGCAGCAGGCCCCCGGAGAGCTGTGGGCCCGGGAGTGGCTGCTGCTGTGATTCCAGCTGGGAGCACAGCCGTGGGCTTGGGACGAGCCTGGGGAGCAGTTCGACATTCTCCAGCATCCGGGTCATGTGTGCGAAGGGACTGAAGCCACCGGGAGAGGGGACATGTCACACTGAGGACAACAAAAGTAGCAAAAGGCGTAAGACAAGGCGCTTTGAAAAATAAACCAGGGGCATCCCTGTCGTGGCTCAGCGGTAACGAATCCGACTAGTATCCAAGAGGACTTGGGTTCAACCCTGGGCCTCGCTTAGTGGGTTAAGGATCCAGCATTGCTGGCGGTGAGCTGTGGTGTAGGTCGCAGATGCGGCTTGGATCTGGCGTGGCTGTGGCTATGGTGTAGACTGGCCGCTGCAGCCCCGATTCTTCTACTAGCCTGGGAACCTCCGTATGCTGCAGGTGCGTATATAATAATAATAATAACAATAAAATAATAAAGGCGGAGTAGAAACTGATGTTCAGTTCAGTTCGTAAGAGACCTCTTCTTTGGTGTTTTGACAAATCTCACCTTCTTTGTTACTTTGTCCTCTGCGGGTGGCGTTAGGACTCCCCACAAGGTGGTGGCCTCACTCTGGGATTGAAAGTCTTTCCAGAAAGCTCAGCAAGGAACCGAACCTCAGATGGGAGCTGCAGGGGCTGTTGGCATCTCCTTAAGCTGGGGAAAGAAAATCCTGTTTTAAGGGGGCAAACAATTACTTAAGCACAAGGCACAAATGGAGGGTATTTCTACCTGCTTTTTTGGAACATCAGCGCCAGCGATTGCTAACCACCCTCGTCCCCCGCTGAGCGAATTCTGATGACGCATCTCCACCGCTGTGGCTGCAACATAGCGATAGCGTTTCACCGGAAACGCCTTTGAATTTTTTTCCCACTAAATAATCCTCCGAAGCTACCTGTGAGGCTTTAAATAGACCCTTACAACTTTGTTCTCTGGATAACTAACCTCATGATGGTTGTTTCTTCTTTTTTCTCCCATTGGTCATAGTCTTTTTTTTTTTTTTTTTTCAATGAGCCTTACTTTTAAATGATATCCTCTTGAAACACGATGGCTTCAGCCACACGACCCAGCTACATGCATTAGGTTGTCGCTGCTAGGAAAAGCCAAACACGGACACAGAGCCCTCCCCGTCCCCCAGACTCCGCTTCCGGGGAACAAGATGTGGCAAGAGGACTTTCTGAAAGGCTGTAGTGTCTTTACCTAGAACGTCAGATGCTTGTCGAAGTCTTCTTTGGCCCGTGCTGGCTTCTGGCTTAAAAGAGGTGAAGAGTGAGCCCAGGGCGGCTGCAGACCTGCCTGTGTCCCAGGGACCTGGTTCGCTCCTTTTCAGAGGGTGAAGGGCTTAAGAACGGGCTGCCCTGAGCGCGCTGCTGCCGGGCTTGGAGCAGAAGGCAGCAGAACCACAGCGGCCCTGGCACGGGCTCCCGGGCTGCAGCCCGTCGGCCCCAAAGCGCAACATAAATGCCCCTGGGAGGGTGGCCCCACTTGCTGCTCCGGGCAGGGGGCGGGGACCAAACCGCAGACCCGTCACGGGGCTGAGACGGCGCAAGTCCACACCAGCACCCAGCCAGCCAGGCCGTACCTGCCCTTGGTCTCCCCATGTGTCTGCCTTCCCACGCTTTGCCGCGTTCCCCACCGAAGCCTGAAGCCGGCTCCCTGCCCCGCTGCTGCTCTGCGCTGTGCTCTTCTTCTCAGGTGCTCTGGACGCTCCAGTACCAGCCACCGCTCAGGTTGCTCGACACTGAGTTTCCGTGTGTCCATGTGATGCTCACGTTAATAGACTTTTGTTGTTTTCTCTGGTCCATCTGCTTTGCGGGGCCTCAGCCAGAGAATTTTTTTCTCTTTTTCCAGCCACACTTGTGGCATATGGAGGTTCCCTGGCCGGGGTCGAATCAAAACGGCAGCTGCCGGCCTACACCACCGTCACAGCAACGCTGGACCCGAGGTGCATCTGGGGGCAGGCGCCCGGAGTCGGGGGGTGCCAGGTGGACTGTACCTGGAAACTCAGACGCGGGTGCACCAGGCTGCAAGCCCGCAGCTCCCCCGCCTTCACTGCCTCCCACCTGCGAGGAGTCTTCACGCGGCAGAGGGGCTGTGGCCCCGCTGGAAAGTGACAGGGCTTTCTCTCCGAGCCATTGCTGAGCCGGCCGTGGGCCCCCAGGATGGCCACACTGCGGGGAGCTGGCTGGTGCCCAGGTGACGGCTGCACGTTATTTTCATGTGGATCTACCAAGGACCTCTGCTTCCTGACCAGCTCTGCTTTTAGAGGAATGAAGACGTGCGAAGAGAAGTCTCTTTCACGGGCCCCCAGCCCTTGCCGTCATTGTTCTTTAAAACAGCGGGGGTTACCTGGCCAAGGGACATGCCCGGGGGAGGAGCTGTGTCGAGGCCAGAAGACTGTGCCGTCCCCCAGGGATGGTTTCTAAGCAGCTTAGGGTGTGTGTCCCGACAGGCGGTCACGGTGCCCTGTCTGGGGGTGGCCATGGTGCACCTGTCCCAGTGAGCTCTCCAGAAAAGCAGGGTTGTCCCGGGAGGAACCCAGCAGAGGCTGGCAGCTCCACTGGTCAGCCTGTGCCTTCGCCCGGCCACCCTCCCCCACGCACGCCTTCCACACCCACGCTGTGAGACCCTTCCTCCCCCCAGGATGGTGACTTTGACTGCCTTTCCCTCCGAGTGGCCACTTAGAGGCAGCTAGAGCCTCATCCTGGGCTCTGGTTTGTCCTCACTGCCGTCTGTCAGCTGGACCCGTCTCAGCCTCCAGCTCTCGGGAGCCTGACCAGCACCTTGGCCTTAGAAGCTCCAGGTGGGCACCCCCGCATTTCGAGTGGCACGGCCCTGCCGTCCAGGGGACAGGACAAGCCGACAGTCAGGAGAGCGATGCTTCTGCATGAGTGGTGTCTTGGGGTAACTACCAGGGGGATTTAGGCTCTGGCAGGTGCAGCTGACCCCACACTCACGCTGCACTCCTAACAGTGGCTCTCCTTGGGGGTCCCTGCTGGAGTCTGGAGTGACCCTTGGAGACATTGAGTTGGACCCCAGACAAACCACACAAAAGATCCAGCTTGGAGTCTGAGCCTGGCGCTGACCTCGAGAGCCTTGGCGTGCCTCATGCTGCTTTCCGCTGTGACCCTGTCAGGTGAGACAAACGCTGCTCCTCATGGGAATATTTAACTGCCTTTCGTGATCTGACCCGTACCGACTGAACATCTCCTGTGGACCAGGTTTCCGGCAGATGCCGGGATGGAGTGGCCATGGCAGCGTATCTGCTGGTGGGGCTGCTGTTCCAGCTGCACTGCCTGGTGCCACCCAGCGCTCCGCTGAGCTGCACCTGCTCGCAGCTCCGTGACCCCGGCTGCACTGCCAGTGTCAGAGCCGCCCGGCATGGATGCAGGTGCCCCAGGGAGCTGGCCCTCTACTGCCCAATTTGAAAGTAATCCTCAAGTCAGGCTTCTGCGTGAAAGCCATTTAGTTTATGCTCTAAGCCTGGTTTTATTCAGACCTCCGTCTTTGGAACCACATCTGGATCCTAAGGGAGAACTTGAATGCTTGAGAAATAAGACCAACATCCTTGCCTGAAAACGCCTCTACAAATGCTTCCTGATGACTTGATCCACAGGAATGTAGGTCCTCAACTTGTGTTTAAAAATACACGCTCCTGGAGTTCGTGGCGCAGCAGAAACGAGTCCGACTAGGAACCATGAGGTTGCGGGTTCAATCCCTGGCCTCGTTCAGTGGGTTAATGATCTAGCGTTGCCGTGAGCTGTGGTGTAGTTCGCAGACGTGGCTCAGATCTGGCGTTGCTGTGGCTGTGGCGTAGGGTGGCAGCAACAGCTTCGATTAGACCCCTAGCCTGGGAACATCCATATGCCACGGGTGTGGCCCTAGAAAGACAAAAAGCCAAAAAAAACCAACAATAAAAATAAAAATACACGCTCCTCTTTAAAAATAAAGTGAATTATAGCGAGCGCGCCAGCTTACTGAAACAAATAGACTGCAAAGTTGAACGTGGTCAATTGTTTCTTAATAAATTCTAGAGAAGGAAGCCATCCATTTCCACCATCCCTGAAACTCACTGATAAGCCATACATCCATTAAGCAAGCCTCACCCCTGCCATTTAGAACCAGCGAGTAAAGATATTTATATGAGAAGTACGATGTTTGGGGATAGAAGCTTCTGAGGACATGATTCATGTGTGGTGACAGCCATCTTCAAGCTCCATCTTAATTTCCTTATGATCTTTGTACTGTTTGTTGTACAAAGAGAAACCTGTGCATATTTATGGCAAATAGCAGAGCTTGTCATAAGAGCGGGGGCATAAATCCACGTGCCCTGAAAGGATGGAGACAGGCGAAGTCCAGCGAGGCAGCGATCTTAGACATAATTTTCAATTAAAACAGAGTTGAGCGGAACAGGATTACAGTTGTTCCTCATTTTTATACCGTCTCCCAGGCAGGCGGGGAGTGAAGCTCCTTCCTCAGTTCGGGGTAGCTGGTATGTGCGGAGCAGGGCGCCAAGATCATTTCTTATCGCCAGCATCCTGCCAGGCCCTGGGCCGTGGAGATGCTGTGTGAGGCTGGAGCTGGTCCCCAGCATCTGGAGAGGTCTCGGGAGCCTTGTCACGCGGGCTCTGGGCAGATGGGAGAGGCGCTGGGAGAGGCTGCTTTCCTGGCAGCACAGGTGGTGGAGGCTCGGGGCCGCCCCCAGGACGGCTGGTCCATCCTGGCCTTGGGGAAGGAGACCTCCCAGCTCCCAGGGAAGCGGGGAGCGCGAGCTTCTCCATCAGGAAGTCCCCCGGGCCATCCCTCCTGGAGGAGGGTGATGGGAGAGCCCGGACTGCCCACTGCTTCACTTCAAGGTCATCCTGGGTCTCCAGGTCCTTGGGCTTCCGACTGCGGGGTCCCCTGTTCTTCCATCACTCCAGTATGTGGACTGGCGGAAACACAGAGCTGGGAATCACACCCTTCAGGGTCGTCCTGGGGAGAGTGCAGGGAACCTGCCTAACTTCATCCTGGGCTTAGAAGGCCAGTGTACCTGCCTCCCAATCCCACAGTCTTGCCCAGTTCCCACTAAGCTTCTCTGGAAGATGTGTTACTGCCCAGATTCTGAGCACCAGGGCTGGACCCAGAGTGGACACAGGGTGTGAGGTCGGTCTGCACGTCCCCCAGTCTCTGAGCATCTCCCGGGCCTCGGGCAGCTCTGACCTGCCACGTGGATTCCAGCAGTAGGTCACTCAAGCCCTCCCCCAGTTCCACGGGGGCCAGGCTTCTAGGACCAAGCCTCATCCATGGACACGGCCCCCGGAGAGGGCGCCCCGGGAGCCCACTGGAAAGCCCACCGCTGGGGCTCCATGTGTGTTGGAAGAAACCACACCAAGAGAGGCAGAGGCTCTGCGACATCACAGGACTGGAGCTGAAGGAGAAGGGTGATCAGTCTCTCAACTCTTAAGTACGGCAACGAGGTGAGGAGCCTCGCTTCATGTCAGGAAACCTTCATAAAAAATACAGATTTTGACTACAGCAAAGGAACAAAAACACTGCTGAGCATATGAAGTAAACTGGTGCTTTTAATAAATAATGTGCCTGGTTCCCAGCCCAGGTTTGTCTGAAGGAGTGAGCAGTGGGCATTCATGCCCCAACTTGTTCCGGACGCAGCGTCACCTGGGGGGGAAGCAGGTCGCTCCGTTCAGAGGTCACTAATTCAGCCATTAGGAACAGAAATCCCAGGCTCCGAGCAATTGGGGATGCCTGTGCCTGAAGCGGCAGTTTTGTGTCCTTATAGAAATGTGCCAAGGAAAAACGGAACAGTGTGAGGGCGATTTCCTTTATGGTCGGAACCCGAAATGTCTCTAGACTCTTGCGATCACATACCCCCTGAATGTGATGCTTTTTCCACATGGCTGGCTTATCTTGACTTCCTCTGATAGGAAACAGAAAAATTGGTTACCCGGGAATTTGCGTTGGTTTGTCTTTTTGAAACGACAGGCTATCATCGTTACTGGCAGTGAAGCCGGTGTGTCCCTGTGGGGAAGGGAGAAGCTCATGAGGAAGAGGACAGGGAGGCTGGTGACAGAAAGAGAGCGCCGTCCGTTCAGGGTGAAGAGCCCGTTGGTGCCCCCATTAGCCTGCCTGTTTCACCGCACTTCATAACTGGGGCAACACATTTGTTTCGGGGAGACCATGCGGACGCTCTCTCAGGGCCTGGGGCCAGACTCACGTGTCTGCTTCTCCTGGGTGAAGTCGTGGAGTGAGCCGTTCTCCGGCCATATCAAAGCCTTGCCGCGCGACCTCAGATCCGGGGCGATTCCCCGGGGGGTTCTTGCTCTCAGAGGAGGGTGTGTCTTTCACGGTCAACATTCATAGAGCAGCCCTGAAAATGCAAAAGAGATGCAAAGGAAGAAGAGGGTGATGCCAGTAGCCGTCACCTGCTCAGCCCACCTGGGCGACGGACGTGCTCGCTTCCCTTTGATAGACGTTGATGGCCCACATCAACGTCTGCGAGACCCGGAGAAGAAAGACGGGCCTGCGCTGAGCTTCCGCACACACGCATGTTGAGTTCCTTCCGTTTTAGGGTGCTTCTTGACAGTGGGTTTTCAGCAAATGCCAGCGTACAATGCTCTGCAGGTTGGATTAAAATATTGAGCCACCCTTGCTGCCTGCAAGGCATTATTTGATTAGAATGAGAAAGCATAGCGCAACTTTTACAGCTGTCAACACAAATATTCTTGGAGAGGTGATTACACGGTACCTGGGGGTGCAGGCCCGGTGCTCAGCCCAGCTCTTTTTCTAGATCATGAGGGAGAGTGTGACATTGATTTACTGCCCTTCCTCTTGATAACGCCAACCAGCATTCAGAAGAAGTTGAGAAAGCATTTTTAAACACGAATCTTTTAAAAACACCTCTTTTTTACATGAAAATATATTGGCTTCCGTTTGATCAGTATAGTGTAAAACGTGGCGGCTGATTAGAGCTGAGAAAAATGGAAATTTTCCCGTGGTGTGCTTTGCTCTCTTACCTTCTTGGTGCTCAGACCATTTCACCGTCCTCTGTTTTCCACGCTGCAGGAAGAAAAGGGAAATTGAAGTTGTGCCCCGATATTTGATGCTACCCTTTCTTATTCTCAAGTGACATTTCTTAAAACAGCCTGGGTTCTGGTGTCAGTGAGATCGAGGCTCCAGCTGTGCTTCTGTCCCCTCTTGGCTCTGTGGCCGTGGACATATCACACAGCTTTCCACTTATCATGTTGGAATAATAAGGTGCTGCCTCATAGAATGAGATTGAAGAACTAATGCACGACAAACACTTAGGCAGAAAACGGCACTTCGAAGAAGGGCGAGAAATAATTGCCATCATTGTCCACCATGGCAGCAAGTCCTAATTAAGGACTCCCTGTGTTGGGCACTGTTCTAGGTGACAGCAAGGCAGAATTAGAACCAGAAAGCATAGCTGGAACCAGAGAGCACAGGTGCTACCCCCGTGGACCACTCATTCCTGTAAGGATAAAAAACGAAACAGAGAAAATAAACAAGATATTTCTGGTGGCTGCTGGCGCTCCCCGGACAAAGAGAGATGCTATGATGAGCAGTGACAGGCAGCGGTCTTGTGGGGGTGGCAAGGAGAGCTCAAGAAGAGGGGATGTTCGAGCCACGCCTTGAAGGATGGGACAGAATGCGGGGGGCGCGTGGGTGAGGAGCCTCCAGGGAAAGCTCAGGGCCAAAGGAGCAGGGACAGGTCTGACTCGTTTCAGGAAAGGAGAGGAGGCTGATGCTGGCTGGGCGGCAGGTCCGGCCATGTGCAGGCGCGGGCGAGGTGGCCCGAGCAGGCAGGGGTCTCATTACTGGCACCTCACAGGCACCGTGGGGATGAGGCATTGCGTCCAAGCGGGGCGGGAAGGCTCCTGCTCCTTCGTTATTGTCATTTCACTGTTCGTGCCCAGTCACGGCTGCAGTTGTGTGGACAGAGGACAAGGTGAGAGATTAGAGAGGAGGGTGGCGGGCTTTGGGGAGCCGGGTCTAGAGGTGGGGGATAGGAGGGGGTGAGGGCTCATCGTGGGGTGGGTGGAACTCACGTGAGCTGCTGATGGCCTGGCTCTGGAGCTGGTGGCCAGGAGGGAACCCACTGTCACCCCTTGTGTGGGGTCTCTGCACTTCCTAAGACTGGGGAGCATCTGTAGTTACTTGTACGTTGCATTTCCTTCTGCTTCATCAGGATGTACGGAGCCTCAGCAGAGAGATGACGGCCGAGCCTTCTTGGACTGAGTTCAAAAGGAATTAGAGGCACTGAGGACAAACAGCAGGTGTGAAGTCGTTGCTGTGAAGGGAAGGCGAGAGAGGGAGCAGCGGCTGTGGGAGGGGAGCGATGGAGGGAAGCCGTTTTGCTCTTGGCTGGAGTAACAGCCCGCTATGTGCTGCCTGGGACGATCCAGCGGGGAGGGGAATTTGATGATGCTGGAGGGAGCGGGAGAATTGCTCTCAAAACACCCTTCAGTGGGAGAGGGGCAGACCTCGTGCAGGAGAGAAGGGGTCGGGCTCTGAAGCTGCAGGGAAAGTAAAGTACCTGGGCACAGGCGCAGGTGGGCAGGTGGTCATTGTGATGGGAGGCGGTGAAATTCTATTCTGCTTGTCTCTGCTTTCTTGGAGAAATAGAGAGCGAGGTTAGCTGGTGTACACGTGACAAAAGAAGGAGTTGGGAGTTTCAAAAGGCAGGAGGGGTTTTTGAAGGCGGTGTATGGGAGGGGAGAAGGAAGAATACACTGTGAATAAATATTGAGGCTTTCTGGGCAGCATCAGGGTGCCTTTGATGACAGCCAGCCTGAGTCTGCAGATCCAGAGAAGGCAGACGTCTGTTTTCTGCAGTCACAGAGGTAGTCGACATGAAGTAGGCGGAGGACTGAATTCAACCTGGAAGGTCATTTAGCGCAGCAAAGATAGGGAAGGGTGAGAGCTGGCAGAGCTGGCAGTGCGCACGGGAGCGACTGTAAATATGGATGAAGAAATTTAGTCCCAGTAAAAGGGAGAAAGCGGGGCCGTGGAGGTGAGGGGTTGTGGCAAAGTCAGGGGGTTGGAGACGCTGGACTTACAGGATTCTGGGAACCTCGGTAATGCGGACGCTGAGCTGAAGGCACTGAGCAGACAGGCTGGAACGTGAAATTAGGAGGAATCGCAGTGATTGGTAGTGGTGAGTTCTAGGAGGGACCATAAGAGCGGGGGTGAGGGCAGACAGCATAGCGGGCAAGATAGCCGGACGGGAGGTCCGTGCGGAGAAGATTCGGGCAGTTCAGTGCCAGACGGCAGCACCGAAAAAGATATGACATCATCCACGGGGGCAGAATTGTCACAGAACCTAGGACCTCCTGCGGTGCAGAAACGGGTGGCCTGCCCTGGAAAAGGAAACCCAGTATGGCCCCGGGGTTGCTATCCAAATGGTGCGTGCTTCCCCCGGGCAGCACTCTGCACGTCCGGCGGTCCTGGACGACTTTCCCAGCCGTGCCGCCTGCACGCACAGCCCTCTGCAAAGGCAACCAGCACGGTTCAGTCCTCTCCCTTCGAGTGAAGTCACTGCCATGCCGTGAGCCCTGGGGGAGCTGAGGGCATCAAATCCTAGCCATGCCCGAGGCCCTGCCCGCTATTAGCCCATCAGCAGATAATCCTCTCCCCGCTGGCTTCTGCTCCCGCACCGGCCCTCCCATGCCCTTTTATCTCCCGGGACACGGCCTGGCACATCGGAGTCTGGCTTAGCTCCTCATCGCAGCACATCGCAGCGTGTTCTCAAGTTGCGCTGAGCGTATTACCCCCGGAATACACACCAGCGTCCACCATCCACAGTCGCTGTCGCTCCCTGATGCCACACCTCAGCACTCTGCCTACTGGGGCTCAGAGAGGTCTCCGGTGGCTCAGCTTGTACCAGGTGGCCGCTCGGTGTCTGACTTTAGACTGAAACTTTACTCTCCCAGGTTTGCACCTGAAACCTTGAACCCTCCGTGACAGGTGGAAAACTGAACAGTTACTTAACTGATGGTAAGAACGAGTCCTGATGGCCCAGCAGCATTTTCCTATGACTTTTCCACAATGATTCAGGGTTTCAATGAGCAGCATCCTGACACAGTATTTCACACACAGAGTGAAAAAATACAAGGGAATAATTTTTTGCTGATGGATTATTATACTCCACTTCCATATATTGTGCTAATTATTTTATTCATAAAAAAAATCATTGCTCCAATGAAATGACATGTGATTTCTCTCTGTGGAGGCTTGAGAAATTTGCAAAACCATCTGGCCAGTTGACTTAATTAGCACTACAACTCTGATGTAAAGGAGGCTAGGGTGTCTGGGAGCTCGTCCACTGGACTCTCCAGTTACCTCCGAGTTCCAGTGAAGTTTGCACGATGAGGGTTTCTAGAAGGAATTTCTACAAGGATGTCTAGAAGGAGAGACTCCTTGGAGGCTGGTGTTCCAGTGAGGCAGCGTGGCCTGTCAGTGACCGTACTTGGGTGCACCGAGCACTCGTGGTGGGAGAGCATGGGGGCGGGCCGTGGCTGGCTCCCACTTCAAGATCCAGGAGGATGGTCTCCAGGATCCGAGGGTCTGACTTACCTTAAGGAGGCAGCAGTGCCTATTGGGACCGTTTTCTGAGTCGGATACATTCGAAACCTAGCAGACAGAGAGTGGAAGCATAATCCTAACACTTTATAAGCAATGCATCTGGGAGGCCCGGCATCAGCTTCTAAAAGACAAGACCCTGGGAGTTCCCGTCGTGGCACAGTGGTTGACGAATCCGACTAGGAACCATGAGGTTGCGGGTTCGATCCCTGGCCTCGCTCAGTGGGTTAACGATCCGGCGTTGCCGTGAGCTGTGGTGTAGGTTGCAGACGCGGCTCGGATCCTGCGTTGCTGTGGCTGCGGGGCAGGCCAGTGGCCACAGCTCTGATTAGACCCCTAGCCTGGGAACCTCCACATGCTGCGGGTGCAGCCATAAAAATGACAAAAGGCAAAAAAAAAAATAAAAAATAAAAAAAATAAAAGACAAGACCCCGATCATGCAGAGACGTTTCAGGACCACGGACAGCAGCCACAGGCTTTTTTTTTTTTTTTTTTCCCCCTCTTCCAGCTCCCTTCTCCCCTTTACCACCAGCATGCCGCTCTCGAGGACCCGGAACCCAAAACTGAGATTTGCGAGACGGGTGAATGAGTGTGGGAATGGATTAGCTACACTGTAACGTATCCGTATCCACCGAATCATAACCAGCAGTGCCCGGAATCTGCCTTTCATGATTGCGAGCACCCCTAGGAACTGGGTTTGTCTATCCGTTCCTACGTCCGCTGTCCCCTCAGATATGTGCTAAATATTTATTCTATGAAATCTCCATTCTACGTTCTGAAAACATGGGCGAAAATAAAAGAATGAGTCTCTGCTCCCATGTGGCTCACATTTCCAGCGATGGAGACGCATATAAATAAGCTGATAAGGTAATAAATATATGATGAGCACTGCAGAGCGTTTAAAGCGACAATAAAGCAGGGGCAGCAGGTGTAGAGGAAGCGCTATTTTCAGCAGGATGCTGGGTCCATCAGGGCCCAGCAGGTCAGAGAGGGCGGCCTCAGAGGGTCTAAGGAACGAGGTGTCATGAAGGGATCACTGGCCGAGCTGCGTGAGAGCTCAGGAAGCCCGGAAGCCGTGGAGGAGATCTCGGGGGTGGGAACAGCGTTACACCCTTTGCATCCCTGAGCCTGAGGAGGTGAGAGAAGGGAACGGTGTTTCCAGAGTCTGCTAAAGCGTGTTCCCATGGAAGAAGGTCTGACTAGCGGGAAAGCCACGTCCCCTGCCAGAGGCAGTGACAGGTGGCAAGGCCAGGCTTACAAAGGCCGGGGTTTGCCCTCCACCTGCCCACCTCCACTCATGCGGTGCCTCCTGTCGTTGGCTGACTGCAGAGGCCAGAGGCAAGGGAGCCTGGGTGGTGGAGCCCGTGCCTCCTGGGTTTGAGCAGGGCGGAAACCGGGTGCGGGGTGGATACAGCACAGCCAGCACGGTTGGTCAGGGAAGGCTATTCTGATGAAGGCCCACCTGAGCAGGCAGCGGAACGAAGCAGACGTTGAGCCACCTGGATGTCCTGGGGTAAAGCCCCAGGGTGGGGCAAGCGCCGTGCGGAGGCCTGGAGGCCGGGGTGTGCTTGTGTGCGCAGGGAGGGCAAGGAGGTCAGGGCGGCTGGGCGGCGGAGATGGGAGAGCGGGAGAGAGGAAGGCGGGGGCCCACGGGACCGCATCACGTGGGGCGTGTGGCCGCGTCCAGGCTGCTCTGCTGTGGCCTGAGTGAGGTGGGAGGCACCAGAAGGGGACGTAACGGAAACTTGTTTTTTTAATTTCCTTTATGGACTTTTAATTTCTTTTAAGTTTTATTGAGGTATCGTTGATTTACAAGGTGGTGACAGTTTCGCTGAGCCGCAAAGTGATTCCGTCGGCGTATGTGCCCTGGCGCCCTTGGATGACTGGCCAGCGGGGACCCGCTGCGGAGCACAGAGAACGGCACCCGTGTTCTGTGATCGGCTCTGTGGGGAAGGGTCTGATGGAGGGTGGCCGTGTGCACCCCAGTGACTGACTGGTGAAACCTTTAAAACGCTCACTGGCCATGCTGGGAAGAGCGGGCGGGGAGGAGCAAGACAGCAGTTCGGACTCCGGACGTTTATTCGATACGAGTTTACTGAGTACCCGCTGACTGCGGGCGTGGTGCAGCGGCAAAACCAAAACACCAACTAGAACAATACGATCGCCGCTTTCTTGGTGAAGGCGCGTGAGATCAGGCAAGACATGCCAGTGGCTTTGGCGAGGTCGCCTTGGGACAGAGAGGATGAAGTGGCTGGATTCTTGATACGCTTTGAAAACAGAGCCATTACCGTTTATTTGCTAATGGACTGGATGGTCGGATCCGAGGACACAGAGATCAAGTGGGACTCAGCCTTTTGTTCTGGGCTCCTGTTCTGCAGATGAGGGACTTTGCAGGAGAAATTGTCCACCAGGACAAATCAGATGTTCGTTCGGGATGTTGGCTTCCACGTCAGCGGAGATGGCAAGAGGCCCAGGGCCCTGGGGGTGGAGGCAGCGACGGGGCAGAGCTGCTGTTCTGCACTCACTCGGGAGCTGTTAGGGCAGAAATGTCCCCAGAGCCGTGGCGCTGTGCCCGGGAAGCCACCCGGGGCGTGGACGTGGGTAGAGAAAGGAAAAGGCTCCAGGTTGGAGCCCAGGGGGCAGCCAGATGGGAGGGCCCAGCACACGAGAAGGCGGGGCTGCCGTGCTGGAGAGGGCCCAGCAGCCGTGAAAAGCTGGGAGCCCAGAGCAGAAGGGACAGGGCGGAGGAGGTGACCCAGACTGGACGTGGTGGGGCAGACGGGGGAGCAAGAGGAGGCCTGAGAGAGGACCGTGAAGCTGGCCGCGTAGACAGGCACTCAGAACCTTGATAAGAGCAGCCAGGCCGACACTCCATCACCATCTGAACGAGGAGCCGCCTTTAAGAAAGTAACCCCCAGTGCAGGGCCCTTAGGGCCGCATCCCTGAAAACCGTGCGGAGGGGATCCCTGCCCCGCTGCGCTCAGGGGAGAGGGTGGGGTGTGTCCGGGACCCCACAGGGCTCTCTCCCGGGGACCTCCAGCTCGCCTGGACCTCAGCAAGGACCTGCCTGCCTCTGCTTCCTCCACGTGCTGCACCATCTCGAGCCACATTCACAGAGGTCACTCTGCGCAAGCTAACCAGTGCCGCTTGCTGCCGTCTCCACATGGGGGAAGCGCCAAATCACATTTAAAGCCATAGCAATTTGCAGGGGGTTTTTTTTGTTTTTTGTTTTTTTTCCCTCCACGCTCAAGGCATATGAAAGTTCCCAGGCCAGGAAGCGAATTAAAGCTGCATCTGCAACCTACCCTGCAGCTCCGGCAACGTAGGGTCCTTAACCCACTGTACCAGGCCGGGGACTGAACCTGAGCCACCGAAGAGCCCACACCAGGTCCTTAACCCTCTGCACTACGGTGGGAACTTCCATAATTTGTAGTTTTAAATGCTGATCATTTATAGGAGTGCCCAGCTGTTCCTTAGGGAAGTTGCTAGAACCCACAGACAGACAAGAAGTTATAGAATGTTCGGTGTGCCAACAGGCAAGCATGTCTAAATCATTTTTTCTCATTTTACTAATAAATCTGCAAACACCTGCATCCTGATCCTCACCTGGGTACCACCGGGCGGAGCTGTGAGGGACGGCTGGTGGGGGCGTGCCCCTCGCTGCCCGAGACCGCAGGCCGGGCGGGAGGACCAGGGTCCGCCTCCTCTTAAACGTCTTCCAAATCTGGCAGATGGGGGGTTGGGCCATTTCCTTCCTCAAGTGCGATCCCTCCAAGACCTTAAATTCCAGTGCTCAAGTAGCGGCTTTTCTCTTCTGCCTAATGAACTTGAAGCCGTAAAATTGCCTGAGTTAAGCAAGACAGCAAATGCTTAACCACCAGGCACTTAGTGGTGATGACTGAGCATTGCCCGTGGGGTGCAGGCCAGCGTCTGGGAGGCTCAGGCAGCGGGGAGAGGAGCGCCAGTGGTCCCGGGACAGCGGCCTCCCCAGGGCAGCATCCTCCCCAGGACCCAGGAGGGGACGAGGCATGGCCACTTGGGAGGGAGTCTGGACGGGAGTTTGGGGCCGGGCCCCTCGGCCTGTTGCTGCGTCCTGCCAACTGTGGCCGGCAGTCAGCTGGAAAGCACAGGAAAGCGCTCCCGTGTTTCTCTTGCTAAGACCCTCAGAACTGGCCATTTGAGGGAAGAGGGCAGCCCTGGGGTCTCCCGCCCTGAGATCAGAGAAATGGAGCCCTGCTGGGTATTCTCATCTGCCCAGGGTCTAGAACACAGATGTGTTAATTATTGAAGAAGTGCTGCTCCCCTAATAGTTTCTGGAAAAGCTCCCTAAGTCACCACACGTAGTTACCTTTAGAGGTAAACACGGCCTAAAACTTCTGGTTCTTTGAAGATGGAGTTAACATTTTGAGCAGGGTTTCTCAGCCAGGAAACAATGAGTGTAATAAACAAGGTGCCTGGAGCCAACTGACGCCTGGTGGGGTCGGATAGAAAGTGTCACCCTGAGGCCAGAATGCCCCATGGTTTCACTGAGCTGGGGGAGCGAGGGGCTTGGCCGCAAGCGGCGCCAACACCAGGGCCCTGGGCACCCAGTGGCTGAAGGTACTAACTGCTGATGGAGCAAACTGTGCGTGTGTGTGTGTGTGTGTGCACGTGCGCACGCGTGTGTTCGTGCACATGTGTGCAAAATACCAACCCACGATTTTTAACTTTACTGGGTTGGGTGGGGATCGCAGACCTCTCTGAAATTGGATTGAAGCTGTGGCTTTTCTAGAAAAAAATGCAGGTCCCCAACTAGGGGTGCAGCTTTGCATGTGGCTTCAGTGGGAGCTGCATCGGGTGAGAGGCTCTGAGCCCCGACAGCCTTTTCGAGCTCACCTTTGTGATGTCCTGAGAGCCCAGGGGGTGGGGAGGAGGTGACGAGGTCCCGGGTGTCTCTGGAAAGCCCGCGAGGCGCGTTCTTGCAGCTGGGGGGACCCTGGGGCTCCCTCAGGGTGGGGTGCCTGCTCTGCAGCCCTTAAGGGATGGTGCGATTTCACACACGTGGTCACCTCGGTGTCCCCCTCACCCTGGGTCATCGGTGCAGTTTCTGGAATTGGGGGCCCTGGAGACTGGGGGCAGGTCCTGCACAGTGCTTCCTCTGTCCTGGCTCTTCCGACATCTCACTCTGGATTCTGGGTGTGGATTTGCCCCCGAGATGGAGTTTGGAGCAAAAGCAGGAAGCAGGTGGCAGGAGGGCCGCCGTAGTCCCAGGGACCCTCCGGTGCCCCCACTGCCCCCGATCTGACCTCTGGCTCCAGGCCATCTCTGCCCGAGTGGCGGACGCGGGGCACAGAGACGCCCCTGAGACCCCCCGGGTTAGCCCTGCTGCACAGGGTAGTGGGTCCCATGGCGTGGCCAGTCTCGCCAGTGCGGACGTGAGGGCGCTGGACGTGGCCTGCCCCCGCAACGAGTCTGCGCCTCTTGCTGGTTGATGGGCCCCCCTCAGCTGTCTGGTCAAAGCATCACCAGATCAGCTGCTCAAACCCACCCCTCAGGGCCTCAGCATCTCCCAAGCCCGTTCCTGGTGGGCTACAGGATGGAAATCTCTGAGGCCGGCAGAAAGATCGGGAGCATCCTTGAGAACTGCAGAGCCCTGGGTCATTTTCCACCAGGTCTCCCCCCTCCCCCTACCAGGGAGCCAAGGGGAGGGGACCCCCCCTCCCGGGAGGGACCCCTCACACACACCCCAGGCTGCATCTCAATAGCTGTGAACTTGATTGCATGGCTCCTGGGCAAAGGCAGGAGAAAGCAGGCCCTAGGCCTCTCCAACCTCAGTCCCTCCCTGTCCCCACCGCCCCTCCCCGGCCCTGCACCTCTGCAGAATTCCAGCGCAGCCTTTCTAATCCGAGCTGCAGCTGCCTGCCTACACCACAGCCACAGCAAGGCCAGATCTGAGCCCCATCTGTGACCTACATAGCAGCTCGCGGCAATGCCGTATCCTTCACCCACTGATCGAGGCCAGAGGTCAAACACAAACCCTCATGGACATTATGCTGGGTTCTTAACCCACTGAGCCACAACGGGAACTCCTTGGCATTCGTTTTGATTGTGATGGCGAGCTGCCACCAAATTCCTGGGCAAAGTTTTGGAACCTCTGTGTCGGCCTGCGGACCCTGCTCCCGCCCCGCCGCCAGGCCCCGCTGCCCGGTGCTGCAAGCTCTGCTTCCCCAGAAAGCCCCCCCACCCGAGGTGGTCCACAGCCCCTCCCTTCCTCTTAGGGTCCATTTCAAGATTTCACAGCCGCACGGCCCAGTCTGGGCAGCACACAGCTGAGATAACCCAGAAAATCACCTCTACAGGCTTACCTGTGAGAGAAGCAGGTGGGGGGCCCTGCGGCAGCCTGCGATGCTGGCACGGGTCCGAGAGGAACGCTGTCCTGACCTGTCCCCCCTGCCTGGTCCCGTGCCTGCCTCCTTTGGGGCCCTTCCAGGAGGTGCCCAGCACACCCAGATGTGCACGCTGAAGGCCTCTGTCACGAGAAGTGATGTAAATAATCCCATTACATCACTGCTGCCTGCCGAGGCCAGTTAACCGCGCGTGGGGTGCCTCTGTGTTCTAGAGCAGGGCCCGCAAACTGCAGCCTGTGGGCCAAAGTCATGCTTGGCTTTGTAAACGAAGTTCTTTTGGAACACAGGCCAGTCACCTTTTACTCCCCCACCTTCGGCGTCGGCTGGCACGCGGGGCGGGCAGAAACGGTGCTTGTAACCCGCAAAGCCCCAAGCCGCTGCTCGCCAGAGTCGGGCGCCTTACGGAAAGGGGCTGACAGCTGTTCAGGGCAGCTCTCCTCCGGCTTCAGTGCAGGCTTAGGAAGCACAGGGGGACCCACTCACCTTCCGGGTCTGGGGTGGGGCCTGGGATTCTGCATTTTAACTATGTTGTGGTCGCAGGTCCCCTAAGTAGGGGCCCTAGGTCCCGGCTTTGCTTCTGAATCAGCCGGTCAAGCTTCTGCAAACCCCATGTGCAGACCCAGCTCCCGCTGGCGAAGTCCGGGCTGCGGCGACGTGTGGGCGCGCGTACTGCACCATCCGGGAAGTTCCAAAAGCCGAGCTCCTCCTGGTCACAGTGCGCCCGGCAGAGGACACGCCCGGACCTTCCAGGGAGCCCTTTGGGGGATTACGATGCGAGCTCGCCCCGTGGCTGCAGGGGGGTGGGTATAAACACATCTGCTGGCGGCTGTGGGGGCAGCGGGTCCCTGTGACTCTGGGTCCCTCCAGGTCCCCGGCTGCGATGTCTGCGTCTGGCAGGGCAGCCGGGGATGTGGAGCCTGGTGTCCTGGGTGCGGCGCGTGCGGGCGGGCAGTGTGGTTCCAGCTGGGATCCCACGCTTGAGCAGCGCCAGCCACGGCCCCACGGGGAAGCCGCACGCGTGGGCCTGAAGGCAGGTATGAATACGTGCAGGAGGGTGAAGGCCTGCCTTGTTTTTCCCATTTTCTTAAAGCGATGCTCACCCGCCACACTGGCGATTGATGTAGGTTTGAGCACAGTCTCTCTGTGGGGTTTCTCCCCGTCACTATAATGCCCGACCTTGGACCTGGCTCCCGGGGTGTACACGTCCGAGGCTCAGGCAGTAAAGGGGGTGTTGCCTATAGAGGATTTAAAAGCAAAGTTAGCAAGGGATTCCTGTCGTGGCTCGGTGGTCTGCGAACCCGACTAGCATCCATGAGGATGCAGGTTCGATCCGTGGACTCGCTCAGTGGGTTAAGGATCTGGCGTTGCTATGAGCTGTGGTGTAGGTGCATACACAGCTGGAATCCTAATTGCTGTGGCTGTGGTGTAGGCCGGCGACTACAGCTCCAATTCTATCCCTAAGCCGTGGGTGCAGCCCTAAAAAGACAAAAAAAAAAAAAAAAAGCAAAGCCAACGATATCGTACCCCCAGACGCTGGCCCCACCTGGGAACCCCCAGGGTCTCTGTGGGATCAGGGGACTGTCCTTAGCTGACCAGACATGATTACTTTTGACTCTGGGACGCATCCAATGGCAGAGGCCCACCCGCCCCGCGTGACCTGGCTGAGCCCTCAGGTGCCCCTGTCTACCTGGACAAGCCCAGACGCAGACCCCAGTATCCCGCCTTTCTCTCTTCACCGAGGAGCCCAGCTGCGGTCCTCGCTCACGCATCTGGACGGAATGCCTTCCTGGCCCAGTGTTAGTCCGTGTGGGAACTGGCCTGGAACCCCGGGATGGATAAGAAAATTAAGCTGAAAACACTTGAGAGTAATAGATGCAGCAGGAAGGCTCCTCAGAGTTTCCCTTCTTGGCTTAAAAGCAGCGACTTCTGGGAAATGAGGCTGCCGCCGGACCCTCTCGAAGGTGGGTCTGCTTCCAGGGAGAGCAGGGTGGAGGAGACGGGCTGTGAGCGCCCTCCAGGGAGCGTCAGGGCCCCGAAGAAGGCCCGGGAGCCCGCACAAACAAGCATTGTCAGCACCGTTCTTGTTTCTGCTGTTCTCCTAAAAAACGGTTTGCCTTTCCTGAAAAAACCTTTCTGTCTCCCCTCCCCATCAAGCTTTTCCGTCCCCCATTCCTTTAACTTACTAAGTCAGGTACGTGAGCCCCCAGTTCTAACCACGGTCAACTAAATAAATAAATGACCCGAAAGCTGAGAGTTAAGTTTTATTTGTGGTGAAAGGAGGACAAGCCCAGGAGACAGCAGCTCGGGGAGCCCCGAGAAACCGCTCTGGGAGGCGGGGGGTCTAGGAGCGAGGAGTTTTTGCAGCAGAGGGAAGGTGGAGGGAATGAAAGATTTGCAGTTCACCAGGTCTACAGAAAAAGGTTTGCAGAAAACCAGTTTCTGGGGGAAGACGTGAAGGCCTGGGCTCCCCGGAACCACGCTTCGCTGCACTGCAGCTGGGGGCCAGGCTTCTTGGCTTCTTCCCTGAGTTCCCTTGGGCTCGCTGGCCCACCCTTGGGAGTGGCTGTCCTCACAGGTGACCTGGACATCTTTTGTTTTGTCCCCTAACTGCAGCCCAGGGGGCGGTTATTTGAGACAGCTCTGAAATATCTCCCCAAAGAGGAAAAGGGAAATATCGAGATCTGAGTCACGGAGGTGAAGGCAGAGGCGTTGCAGCCAGGCACGCTTTTTATAGCAGTTTGCTGCTGGTTTTCTTGTGAGGGTTTCTCCTAGTTGCAGACATCTGTCATCACTGATGGATTTTAGTGTTTTTCTAGATATGAGGAGATGCAAAAATTAAGCTCATAAAATCTTCTAAAATATCTAACTCTCTGAAGACCTGTTTTCCAGTTTTCCCAGAGCACAGAGTACCTTACTCCTGATTTTCACCCTGAGCTGGGCAGCTGCAGTGGTTCATGCTTTACTCCATGTGGAGGCTGATGGCAAGTGCCAAGCTTCACACCACCATATTGAGTTACTTGTCACTGAGTAGTTCCACATTTCATGTGTAAATTTTTCTCCTCTTGATCTTTCGTTGATTTAATTCACATGCCCCAGGTACAGAACATAAGGAGTTGGAGGAAAACCTTTTCTCCCCAACACAGGTTTCTCCCTTTCCTCCAGTCCCTGAACTTGGCCAGGCCTTGACTGTAGGGACATGGTACACTTGCTCACAAGAACATGCTCTGGTCAACTGTCCCTCACACCACCCACTACACCCCCTTCTTTCTGGGCTTTGTTACCCTCCCTGTAAGAGCAAACGTCTCTTCCTGACCTCAGAGACCCCGGCAGGTCGCCTGTCTGAGGTCCACCTACAGCAATAACCCTCCCCGCTTGACAATCCTTCTGAAAAAAGCCTCTCCCACTCTCAGTTTGTTCCTCTTCCCTGTGATCAGAGGCCTGGAGCCACAGCCTGGCCTCACGGCCGCACCGGTGGCCCCAAAAAGCTGACTGTGCGGGCCTCTCACCCTCTCCAGCTTCCTTAGGTGTTAGTTCGAGCTCTGAAGGCCAGATCCAACGGCAGCAGCTTAATCACATTGTTCTCGAAGACTCAGAAAGCCTCAGGACAGGCCAGGCTGAATCTCATAAAACAGGGCGAGCATCATGTTCAGTTATGTCCTGTCATATCACGTTGCGGAAATCGGGACCATTTTGATTCAAATCTATGAGACTTCCGCTTTGGTGCTGCATCAGGTGACAGCCTCAGCATCTCCCAGCCGCGGGGGCAGGGAACAAACACGCGGGGGCTCCTGTCTCCGAGCTTCACGCGTGCAACGTGTGGGAAAGGCCCCCAGAGCCACTTTGATTTCCATGAGCGGTACTCCCTGTCGTCTCGTTTCCGGTCCCTCCGGGGAAGGGCAGCTTGAACTTCCCCTTCCTCCTCCTTCTCTCGCGCTTCTCTCGATGGCAGAAACTCTCTCTGGGTTTGAATAGAAACGGTGTGAACGCGTCTTTCCGATTTACATCCTCAGGTGAGAGAGGCCTCGAGATCCCGGACCCCTGACAGTTAGGACAGAGGTGGGACTCGATGGCCGTGGCCGGTGGTCTCCGTTGCCGAGCCCTGGCCTCCCCTTGCGGGCGGGACCACATCCCATCCTCGGCTCTGTCCACCTCCCCACGCACCGCGGGGCTCAGAGGGGACACCGGGATTTTCTGGGGTGTTGATGGCAACGGAGGCTGCAAGCAGGAGACCCTGGCAGGCGGGGACTCTCAGTGGTCACTTCCTCCCCCGGGACTGGCCAGGGCCCTGCCAGCCCATCACGCCCCGGCGGTTCTCAGCTGCCTCCCGTGCCCTTGGCTGCCCCTCAAGTCTTGACTGTGGGACTCGGAAGACAGACCCAATTAACCGGAGTCGTGCGATCTGGCCTTGGTTTCCTTTCCAGGAGAAAGAGTCCCCTCCTCGGTGGAACATGATATAGCAAAGAAACAGCACCTGATGTGTCAGGAGTTTAGGGCGCCGTGGCCTGTGGGGACTGGTCGCCCTGGTGTTTGGGAGGCGATGTTTGTGCACGTATTGCTGGCTCACCGACACTGAATGCTTCAGCCGAGCCTGGCGCCGTTCCTCAGTCACGTGCTGTGACACTAGATGGTGCATCTCTGCAGCCGCTGGAGGCATTTGCTGAGAAAGCCTCTGTCCAGGCGAACTAGCAGGGCTCTCTCATGGGCCGGCTCAAGGCAGGGCTCAGGTCAGGTCCATCCTAGCTGAGCGGGTCTCTGAATGGCCCCACGTGGGCCCTTGAGCTGCAGGTAGAGGAAATCTTTAACGTCCGTCCAGAGTGGCTTTCTAAAGGCCACCAGCCGCCTGCAGAGCTCAGGTGTTTATAAAACAAGCTCTTCTAGCTCCACATTGGGACAGTGTTGGGTGGATCTCCCCTACTGCAGACGCCAGAGAGGAGGAGGCCGCGGCCTGGGGGGCCACTCGGCCCGTTTCTCCAGATGCCCTGCGGGCAGGGAGGAGGGGGCCGGGCTGGGCGCAGGGCTGGCCAGAAGCGGGTCTGAGCCTGCATCTGCTGCCTGATGTGGCTCAACAGCTGGGGAGGGGCTGGGTGCGGGGGGAGGCCCAAGAAGGTCAGTGGCTACACAGCAGACTGTGATCTTGCTTTCTCCCCACTTTGTGTCCCCCCACCTCCGTGCTGCGACCCCTCTCAGGCTCATCCTGACTGGCTGTGTGGCCCCTCAAGGTCTCCCTGCAAGGTCCTGGGCCCGATGGGCTGGCAGCCTCTCTCCTCCGTCCGCCCCCTCCCCAAACCTCCCCGGGTCACTAGCAGCAGGTGACTTCCTGCTCCTTTGTGGTCAAGACTGGAAGGTCTGATCAGACAGGGTTTTGTCTTCAGCCCGATCATCTCTCGTTTCAGTTTCCTATCGGTGAGTAAAGGCCCTTTCAGAAACACCGTGCAAATGGCCTTGGAAACATTCACTGCAGCTAAAGCCACAGGTCGCTGCTGAGTTCTCTTCCTCGGCCCTTCCTTGGTTTCTTGGGCCCCACAGAGCTTCGTCATGCGCTGAGGATCAGCCTCCTGGCACCAGGCTTCTGGCGTCGCTGTGCTTAGGTGACGGCCACGTGCAGGTGGAGCTCCGTAGATAAGATGGACGGGACATCGCCGGGGCGCCCCAGGGCCTCACGGCACCGAAGCTCACGGCATTAGCGAGGGCGGGTGCCGGCGTCTGCTCTTTCACTTGCTCACATAAGGCGCATGCTCCGCTCCGTAGGATTTGCCAAATGAGTCATCATAAGCTACTTCGAAAGCTGAACACATGCTTGCCATATGGCCCGGTCACACTCTTCAGCATTTCTCCCAGGAAAATAAAAAATATGACCACACAAAATCCTGTACTTGATAGTTTATAGCGGTTTTGTTTGTGATAAGCAGAAACCTGGAGCCAGTCATTTCCCCTCGTTAGGAAAATGCTTAAACCCCACACGGCTTGGCCACAGGACGCCTGAACTGTGGATGACACGTCCGCTTGGGGGACCTGCAGCGCGAATTCCAGGCAGGCGACCTTGAGCGGTCACGTGCTGTGCCACGCCAGGTGTGTAATGTTCTCCAAATGACAAAACGGCAGGAGGAGAAGGGACTGGGTTGGGGAGGGACGTGGGCGTGGTGGGACCGGGAGCCCGAGGGGAACCATGTGTGGGTGAGGTGTCTGTGACCTTGGCAGTGGTGGAGGTCGCCTGAGCCCACATGATGCCGTGCTGAGAACGTCACGCTTGGTCCCCACGCCGGGCCCGTGCGTCCGATGCTCTTCCGTGGTTATGGAAGATGGGACCACTGTGAGAGCGGGGGAGCCTGCATGGGGCTCCGCGACTTCCTGCTTCAAAATAAAAAAGGCTTGTTAAAGGAAGTGGGGGGAGATTACGTTTTAATAGCAGCACATTCACCTCAAACAAGGCTAGTGTGACGCCCAGACTCTTGGGTTACCGTCCTGCTGCCTTGGTGAATACACCCGAGGTCATAGGCCTTGGCAGGTGGCCGCGCATGTGGCTGTCATGCGAGTGTGACTTAGGGCACGGCACGGCCTGCATCTGCTGCACCGAGGCAGAAGCCGGGGAGGCTGCAATTCCTGCCTTCGTACAGAGAAGCCATCGAGCAGAGTAGAAAAGGAGCAGGCCGCCCTCCCTTAGTTGTCTTAAATTCTGGACGAGAAGATATTACTCTGCCTAGAATTGCAGCCTCTTAGAAAGATCTATGGGCATAAAAGATATGTTTATATAAAACAGCTATCATTTAGAAGGAACCCAGCAATCTTGCCGGACTTGTGCATTCTTTCAAGCTCGGAAAACGCGTGATTAACATCGGGGCTGAGCCCGCACACCTGCGCGTGTGTTTAGAATTCAGAAAAGGAGCCGCAGATGCTGAGTGCCAGGGATGGGGGGACGAGGCCAGAGGGAAGAGGAGGGAGGAGTGGGGGGGAGGGAGGAAGGAGGAGGGAGGGGGGAGGGAGGGGAGGGGAGAGAGGGAGCAGGCGCTGGGTGCCTCTCCCAGTGTGGGTCCCCAGGGGGCTTAACAGCACGTGCCTCAGGCATGTGGCTTCAGGGGACCCCCCCCCCCGCCGCGCCGTCTCTTCCGGTTCTGGGGTCGAGCATCCACAACGGGCCTCCCTGGGCCGGAACCACTGCCAGCAGGCTTCCTTCTGGGGGCTTGAGAAGGAAATGCGGCTCCTGGCATTTGAGCTTGAAAAGCGGCCTGTGCCCCACCCCTTCAGAGCCAGCAGCAGAGAGCCGGTCCTGCTGTCTCTCGGGCACCACCCCGCCTCCTCCTCCCCATTTAAGGACCGTGGGATCACGGCGGTCCCACCTGGGTGACAGAGACCAGCTCCCCGTCACGAGGCTGGCCAGTGAGCAAGCTTATTTCCACCTCCAGCCTTACTTCCCCTTTGCCAAGTGAGGCCAGAGGGTCACAGTCTCCGGACTCGGGGCCTGAACGACCTCTGGGGGGTCGTTCTGCTGACCGCCCTGGCCTTGCCATCTAAGGCTGCCCTGGACACTGGGCTCCTGCGGCTCTGGGCCGGCCGCCTGCAGGGTCTGCCCCTCGGGGCGCGGCTACTGTGGCCGGTGGGTTTGGGTTTCTTTCTGTTCCTCAAAAGCGCAGAGCACTCGTCCTCTTCCTGGGGTGGCCTCAGGTGCCTTCGTCTTCACAACCCGGGGCGGGTACTGTCGCCAGCGCCTTTGTACAGATGAGAACAGTGGCCTCAGAGGGCACGTAGCTTCTTTGCGCCGCTGAGCAGACTCCCACCAGGTGGCTTTGGCCCTTGCCCGTGGCTTCTCCTGGCCCATAAATGCACCGGAAACACAGGTGGAGATCTGAGACGTGTGTCTACACTGCGACGAGCAGGCCCTGGTGGTGCATCAGCCCCAGATCGTTTTCAGCAGCAGGAATCTGATGGACACAGCCTGGCCAGGAGGAGCTTGTGGGGCCAGGGACCCGGCTGGGGCTGGCTGAGCCAGAAAGGGCCCGCTCACCTGCCTCGCTCCCCACGGCCATGACCTGGGCCCATGTCCCGTGTCCCGAGGCGTGATGGTGAAGTGTGCCCCTCCGCTTCCCATCCCTTCTGCAGGAGGCTGTGCACAGCGGCTCTGCCTGTGGCTGCACGGCCCAGCCTGTCCTCTGCAGGTGCCTCTGGTCCCTCCCGCCCCCCAGCAGAGCCTGGGCTGGGAGAGCAGGGAGGCCTGGGTGGAGGGAACAGGGCCCGGACTGTGATGTGTGCAGGGAACCGTGAGCTGAGCCCACCGAGGGTGCGGTGCTGTCCTGAGACGGGAGCCCAGGGACCGACCAGGGAGACCAGCTGTGGCCCCTGCAGTTCCCGTGGGGCACCCAGGTGCCCAGCCCTCCCATCAAGAAGTGGCCCCAGTGCCTGCATCTGGCTTGGTGTTCGTTCTGTCTCCACTCCCGTTACTTCTGTTTGTATTTGCGCCATTTCTTTGGTAACTGAGCTTATCTGTGAGTGTAATGATGGAATTTGTGTTTGTGCATTGTAAATATTGTAACTTTAGAACCAGTTGCATAAAATATGAGAAATGTATTTATAATGGGGCTTGTGTATTACCATAAGAGTTTCATCGAGAGAAAGAGGTTTAAGCATTATCATCATGAAAAAACGGATTTCATTTCTCTTTATTTACAGTACACAGTTCATTGGTTTTTCAAAAAAAAAAAAAGACATAAAAAGAATCCATGCTGAAAATGCAGAATGAATTCAGATCTGTTTACCTCTAGAGACTTATCTTGGACAGAAAGAAAAACAAAGCCAATGAATTGTGGGGAGATGTTGCTGAAAAAATCACAGCGCATCTTAAGCGAGGCTCCGAATGTGTTCGTGTTTATTTACAGTGCATGCGGTCAATCCGTGCATTTAAAAACCGCTCCTATGGATGTTGCGGAGCTGATTGATAAAGTGTGTGGAATGGAAAGTGCTTCTCGGGCAGGTGGTTGGGGCTGGGACCTCTGAGGGCTCCGCTGGGGACCCAGCGGCCTGGCCCCTGTGCTCCGTGCAGAGCTGCCCCCGCCCGGCCACAGCCACGGCCACCGGCCAGTCCTAGCGAAGCAGGACTCCTGCCCACATGACCGAGTGCTGAGGGTGACAGAGTGGCTCAGCTGTGACCGAAGCTGCTGCCGTGTTGCTCCTGCCTGGCACTCCTGCCTCGTCACCTCCTCTGACGTCGGGCCCTCCCACTGCCCGCCGCCCGCGGGGGACACGGTGCTCCCGTAGGGTTATGAGAAAGGCGCACACCTAGGGAGCCAGGGCAGGCTCGTCGCTTTGACCCGTCGCCCAAGGAGCCCACAAGCACGTGGCCCGGCAGCGGCGGTGCTTCAGCCACGATTCGTGGAGCTGCGGTCTCTCACAGCTCTGCCCTGGCGGTGGCTGCCTTGTCACGCCCGTCGGTCCTTCCCCAGCGATGCTGAGAGTGAACTGGCACCCAGACGCTGTCCTGGGAGGTGGTCTGGGCTGCAGCCCCGTGTCTGCACTCGGCTGGCTTTCCTGCCCTACCCGAGCCGTCCTGGCGCCGTTGCTGGGCGGGAATGGTTAGCTGGAAGGTTCCAGTCGCTAACATCACGTTTTATGTCCCTCTGCATCATTCTTTTGGCAAGGAAAACCGAGGCCCTTTCATTTTATTATACTTAAATGCATTTTCCTAACAGCGTGTTTTCTTGAGCATCTTAATAATTCTTGCAATGGCAGTGGTCCCTGCTCTGGTGATAGCAGAAACTGCAGCAGAAGGAACACAGGCAATGCCGTCCTTCTTCTTTTTTTTTTTTCCATTTTGGCTGATATTACAGAGACTGCAGTCCTAAAAGAGAGCAAACACTTTCCAGCTCGGAATCCATCAAAGTGATTCTACGCATTAGTGGGCAATTGACTCGCTGAGGCTTGGTGAGCCCACGTGGGGAAGGGAGAGGAGGCTCTAGAGGACGCGGGCCAGGAGCCCTAATCAGAGCCTCTCAACAGCTGGCTTTTCAGTGTGAGGCTCAGCGTAGTTTGATGTGAAGGAAAGTTAGCTTTTTTTTTTGGGGGGGGCGGTCTTTTCAGAGCTGCCCCCGTGGCATATGGAAGTTCCCAGGCTAGGAGTCAAATTGGAGCTACAGCTGCTGGTCTACACCACAGCCACAGCAATGCCAGATCCAGGTTTCATCTGCGACCTACACCACAGCTCATGGCAATGCAGGGTCGTTAATGCACTGAGTGAGGCCAGGGATCGAACCCGTGTCCTCATGGATACTAGTCGGGTTTATCACCACTAAGCCACAATGGGAACTTCAAACTTTAACCTATTTAAGAGCAAAACCACCCTAAGGTTTAAGAGTCTGGCCCTCGGATGGCCTTCCCAATGGCCTGAATCCCCCTGCTGGAGGATGGGCCTGGGCTGTGCTGTGCCTGGACACGGCCACGTCTTTGCTGGCCACACCGCTGCTCAGGGCCTGACCTCGTTGCTGCTCCCACCCTGTTCAGCCCCACCCAAGCCCCCGCTGAACACTGCTCCATCCTGGGGAGCCCTCAGTCCCGGGCCCTCCCACTTGGACCCACCATCAGGACTGCCCCCGATCCAGGACAGCCCAAGAGGCTCAGCCCAGAGGGGCTGGGGGCCACCCACCTGCTGCCTCTCTCCAGGGCCCCCGGGGACTCCCTCGTGTGCCCCCAGCCTGCGGCCCCGGACTCTGCAGCCTGGGTGGGCCTGCCTCTGCTGGGACAGACTGAGAACTCAGGGCTCTTCCAGCAGCGCCCCCCGCCTCCAGGCCTTCCAGGACAACCCCTGCCCTTCTCTCTGTGGGTCTGGGCCCTCCCGCTCCCGAGTCCAGCGCCTGGTCTCAAAGGGCAGACCCCTGGGGCCAAGGAATCCTCAAAGCAGCCTTTCAAAGACACTGGGCACCTCATGAGAGCAGGAGCCACGTGGGATCTGGTCCCTGGATCCCCAGTAGCCACAGGCCTGAGTAGACACACGGGCTCTGCCCAGAAGCACCAGCTCCACCCGGATTTTCCTTCCAGCTCTCCAGTGTCTCCGTAATTAAAGTGGCCTGAACTCCACCCACGCGCCACGTCCGGATATGTGGGCTTCCGTGGCTGTGGTAACAGAGCCCCACGAAGGGGCCAAAAGCCACAGAAGTGTGTCCTCATAGCGCTGGAGGCGGGCAGTCCTAAGCAGGACATCTGCAGGGCCGTCCCCTCTGGGAAGGAACTTTCCTGCCACCTCCAGCTCCTGCCACGGCCAGGAGCCCAGTCGTTCCCTCTGTTGCACCTGCACCCGTCTGCTTGCTGCCTCCGTGCTGCCTGGCCTCTCCCTCCGTGTGTCCCCTCCTTACGGGGACACCAGGCATTGGATTAGGGGCCCACGCTAAGCCAGCATGGCCTTGGCTCCACTGATTACATCTGCAAAGTCTCCGTTTCCAGATATGTCACATTCTGGGCGTGCGGGTGGACATAAGATGGGCACAGAGGGTGACGAGAGCAAGGCTGGAAGGTTTGCTTGTTACTGGCCTTGATGTCCACTCTCCTCCAACAGGCTGTCCCCACATCGATGGCCTTCTACCAAGTCCTAACTGGCTCTGGATTAATGTCGTGTGTGGCTGGAGGCAGCTACGGGGCATTCTGCTCCAGCCGTAAACACAGCTGTCACAGGATTTCTAGTGCTACAGGAACCACATCCATGAAGGACGAGCCCTGCTACAGGGCTCGCTGTAGGAATTGTGGATTCTGGTCATTTCCATTCAACTCAAAGTCCCAGCCCCCCTTTTTCGGGGGCCCTGAAGCCTCACTCCAGCCTGTGTCTGCTGGACACCTGTTCTGCTCGCCTGTCACTCAGACTTGTGTTTCAGCACCAGCTGGCCAAGGACAGGGAGCAGGATCTGTACCCAGAATTTAGGGGGCCGACCGGGAAGGGGGCAGCTTGTGCGGGACTGATTTTGTACTGGATTGCGTCTGCTTTTTCTGAACATTTTCCCATGGAGGCCTAATGACACTTCCTGCTTGTCCCCGTCCACATGCAGCAGAGGGGTCTTGGCTCGGGAGCTGTGGACACCGGTCACCTGCAGAAACGGTCAAGCCTAAGTCATGTTGGTTGAGGTCACACTTGCATGCGGTCAGAGGGAGGTGTCTGTAAGAGGTCAGCCCTGACGGCCGACGGGAGGCAGCCTGCCGGGTCCCCAGTCTGCGTGACAGTGGGAAAGGTGGCGGTGCGTGGTTCCCGAGCGCCACCCAGGCCCGGTTCTGGGCAAGTGGCCTTGGGTCCAGGCGCGTGCTGCTCGAGGCCGCATTTCCCGGGCACCACAGCACTCTCGCTGTTTGCACGGAAGAGGAGCGGCCCTCGGGCCCACCACCCGGCAGGACGGACACGGAGGCCTGGACGTCCTGGGCCGCTGGCCCAAAGCTCTGCAGAGCAGGCCAGGCGCGACTCCTAACCCTCATTCCGGGCCGGTGCCCAGCCGGGACTCAGAAACGCAGCCCCTCTGTGAGTGAGCATCACAGCCCGCAGCAGCAGCCTCACCGAGGGGGAGATGCAGATTCCCAGGCTGCCTGCCCTGGACCCAGCGGGGCTCTCGGTCTACATTTGTGAGCAGTCCCTGGAGACCGAGGTGTGGGGTTGGGCTGGCAGCGATGCCCGCTCCTGACCTCAGGGATGTCCCCAGTGGCTGTCCCATAGGGCACCCCTGGTGTACGGCTGCCACCCTGATGCTGCGGTGGACAGAAGGCTTCCCACCGGATGAGGTGGTTTTGCCTTCCTCCATCCAGCACCCAGAACAGTGCCAGACACGTGAGCAGGATTCAGCGAGTATTTGCTCAACCTGAGAACAAGTGTTCAGGGATGCGTTGCACTTGCGCTTTGGGGGGAGGGTTGCTTCTGCTCAGAAATAGTTGAGAAATTAGCGAATGGTCCCAGGTAACTCCTGAGCGAGGCAGCCCTTCCCTGGCTGCAGGCCTTGTGTGGCCTTGGTCCCTCCCCAGTGTCCAGCCACCGCTCCCCTGCCTGTGGTGGCTGAGAACCTGGACCCTCGCACCTCCTCCTCCTGGAGGCGGAGCTTGTGTGAGCAAAGCACTGTTTGTGGGTGGGGCGTGGGGATTCTAGGGCGGAAACTGACCCCCCACACACAAGAGGGGTGACCCAGAGACCAGCATGTCCTGTAGCACAGCAGCTGGCTGGTGCTTCCCCAACAATTCGATTTCTTCAAGGGTCTACAGGGTCCTGACCTCACCAGGGGTCACAGGGACCAAGGAGGCACGGGGGCTGGTGCGCAGGAAGCGGGCTCAGCGGAGGTGCCCAAGGAAGGCTGGTGGGGAGGTGCTGGGCGAGGGGAGCCGTGGGGAAAGGTGGGATTCCCTGCTTGGGCAGCGAGGCTGCACACCGAGCTCGGCCCGGGAGCAGGAGGGAGGCAGGCTGCCGGCTTCAGGAGGAAGCTGGCCGAGCAGCACCCTGACCCCTCCCCTGCCCGTCAAGTCCCCTGCAGCCCCTGCCCCTTTGGCTCCACCCAGCTGGGGTTCAGGGGGCACCCACGAGGCACAGGGCAGGGTGGATCGAGTGGGTAAACGGAAAACAAAACTCACCAATATTTTCTTTTACGCATCCCGGTTCGTTCCACGCTTTTAGAAGAACAGGTCTTTCCTGTCATCCTCTGAGCGCGTACAAAACCGCCCAGATCATTCTAGAAGAGATTAAAAACACCTCTTGCTCCTCCTCGCGTCTGTTCCTTTTTGAAATTCAGCATCTCCATCCTGGGGACATCAATTCCTTTCAAAGCCACAGAGGCAGGGCTCAGGGACCTCAGGACATCCATTAGTGGGCCTACGGAGGGTTTGCTTTTTTTTTTTCCAGACAATAGGTTGCACAATAAACTTCTATGATGAGGTGTCTTCGAGCACAGCCCAGCTCACTTTGAACACAGCAGTTAGGGTTCATTTTCTATCACAGCCGCACAGTCGTAGGCTGACTGCAGACCGCTCGTGCTGTCAGTGCCAAAGTCCAGTGATCAGTAGAAAGAGACTCTCCCGGCAGCTCTCTCTTGCCCAGAGCTAGTGCGACAATGACAAGGACCACCGGGTGGGTGGGGCTGGGGGGGTGCTCTGCCCCCAGGCGTGGCGGAATGGGGCTCCAGGTCCTCGTACGCTTGAAATAAGTCTGTGCCCAGGGACTCCAGGCTTCAAGCGTTCGAAGCGGATTTTCCCAGCAGGAATATAAGACACGAATAGCCTGATGTCTTTACGCTCCATGGGAGGCTCAGGCTTAGCTTGCTTTGGAACTGGGACATTCTAGGAACCCGCCTCCTTCAGCAGAGCGCATCCTCCAACCGTGGGGCGATGGGGACCAGGTGTGGGGTGTCTGTGCCTGAGCACACTGGGGAGGGGTGACGGATCCTGCTGTATTCACTGCAAATATCCCAAACACCGCATTACGGACGCAGACCAGGCGGAAGCCCGCCCAGGCCCTTGCGCCTCCTCGCCCCGACGGAGGTGGCCGCCCCTGGAAAGTCGCTCTCTGCACCGTGGTGGTTATCTCCGTAAAAAGAAGCGACGCCCAACCCCAGACGAGGTCTCGCGTCTTTTCAGTGTTCGGTAGAAGGAAGGTGCTGGAGCTCCCTGCTGGCTCAGTGGGTTAAGGACCCAGCGTTGTCCCTGCTGTGGCTCAGGTTTGCTCCCTGGCCGGGGAACTTCAGCATGTTTCAGAAATGGCCCCCCAGAAATGCAGAAAGAAGAGTTAGAGGAAATCATTAAAAAAAAATTAGAAAGGATGGTGGGTGTCTGCAAGATATTGTGCTCAGTGGGGTGGGGTGGCTGAGAGAGCGCTTCTCCCACGTCCGCAGCCAAGGAAGGTGAGGGGTCTCCTGAGCAAGGCCAGGGATCGAACCCACAACCTCATGGTTCCCAGTCGGATTCGTTTCCGCTGCACCACGACCGGAACGCCTGATGTTGCGTTTTTGGGGCAGGTGTTTTTCTTCCTCAGGAAACCTCAGTGTTTGCTGTCGCGGCTCTCAGGGCCTGGTGTGAAGCCACCCGTGTTATCAGGGGCAGTCGTCTTTCCTTAAAGTCAAGTGGTTGTCAGTGTCAGTGACCCACCAAACCGCTCTATGTGGCATTTAGACTCCTGCTTTGTGACAAAACCGGCCACGCAGCCTGGCCAGGTGGACACAAACTGACCCTCACGGAGGCCAACTCGAGCTTACATGGCAGGCACAGCATGGGCAGGGCAGGGAAGGAAGCCACGAGAAAGCGGCTGGGGGCTGCACTCACTGCACCGGAGCCCCCACCTCGGGCTGCAGGTATGCACCAGCCCCCCCGAACACAGCCATGTGCGTGAGCCCCTCAGTGGGGTCGCCCGGCAGGACCTGGGCACAGGGGGGTCTGGGTGGACCTGGGGGCCTCTGCAGGTGTCCACACCGTGCTGTGACCGTGCGCTGGAGCCAGAGGACTTCTGCCAAAAGGACCAGCCACGTCCTCACGCCTCCCTGTGCCTCGCGACCCGGCCTGGGTCCCTCTCTCCAAAGGAAGCTTTCTCGTCCGTAACACGGGAGCTTTGCGACAACCCCTAGGCAGGTTCTTGTGAATGAAGAGGAGACCACAGGCTTCTTAACCTGAGGGACGTTTCGAGGAGACAGGACTTAACGGACACTGGGGTCCAGCGTGGCGGGACCTGCCCACTGCCTTCCCGCCCTAAGCTCCCGGGGAGGGGATGCTTGGGGGCCCGTCTCTGTCCCCAAGGAGGAGAGCGGGGCCCTGGGCCCCCATGGACCTGACCCTCTGCAGGGGGAAGGCACTGGAGACGAGCGTGCATTTTGTGGTCATTTTTCACCTGGGTGGGTGAGATGGAGAAACAAGCGTGACCCAGGAACACGACCGGTGGTGACCCTGTGCATGGCCAGGCGGAGCGAGGCTGGGTCCCGCCTTCCCCAGACGCCTGTAGGGTTCTTCTGAGCCTCACCTGCTTCCCGCCTGGTCTTCACGTCCTGGCCCAAACCCAGCCACTCTCTCCGGCCTGAATCCCCCCCGGCCCCCACCCCCCACCCCTCCTGCTGCCCCACGTTGCCCTCGGACCTGCTCGCAGGACCTCCCGCCACCAGCTCGGCGCTTGGTGCGGGCTCCCCGAAGATGGAAAGCAGGCCCCGCAGCACCCTACTGCCCGCCCCACTCGCCAGGGGACCCTCTGACGCCGGCCGGTCGCCTCTGTCCAGTGCCCCTGCCCCTTCCCGGGCGGCCCTTCCCGCAGGCCGTGCTGCCGCCTGGAGCCCACTCCGCCTTCCTTTCCCTCAAAGCCATTCCTGTCGCCCTTTGGAGCGTGCTCCGTGTCACTCTCCTCTCCTGGCTTCCTTGTCTGGGGCGGCCTTGACCTGGGGGCCCGGCTGAGGTCCACGCGGCTCCCCGGTCAGCTCCCGCCCACCTCCGCTGACCCTGTGGCAAGACCGCCTCTTGTGTGGCTGGCTGTCCAGGACGCCGTCCCCTCCCCTCTGCGGCTCCCGCGGGCAGGGCTGGGTGCCCAGGGCAGCACGGGCCTGGGTGCTGCAAGCGGGGGGTGGGGGGCACATATGCCGCCAAGCTTTGGTCCCAGCAGAGCAGTGACCGATGACGGAAAATCACCAGTCATGGGAGAAGCATCAGGAGGCCTGGCCAAATTGGTTAGAATTATGAATTAATTCATTGATGTTTCTGAGTAAATGGATTGTTGGGAAAGGTCAAGCACACACGGTGAGCACAGCGAAGATCCAGTCTATTCCTGTTGGTGGTTTGGACACGAGCCCGTGGAAATACTCACTGCGGTGTGTCCTCGGTGAGGCCGAGGGCGGCAGGGGATGGGCCGGCGCTGACCTCGGCCCCTCCTCCCTCCTGCTCGGCCCGGCTTCCCGGCCACGCGTGGGGCTTGTCTGGACGACCCGGCTGCCCGAGAAGTGGACGCAGGCCCCCAGTTCCGCTGCCCTTCCCTGCCCAGCTCTGCTCTGGGAGCCCAACCCCAAGGCTCCGCCTCCAGCTTCCAGCTGGGACCCTCCGGGAGCCTGCGGCTTCCCCGCTCCCCGCCTTCCTCCCCGCGAGCCCGGCTGCTCCCCTCCGCCCGCGCTCGGCCCTCCCGGCGGCCCCGCAGGTGCAGGTCTCCTGGGCTCGCCGCCTGCCCTTTCTGTGGCGTCTCGCGTCCCCTAGCTGCCTGTTTCTGTGGATTCCCGCAGCCCTGCCCATCGTTTGGCCCACGGCCCCTGCTTTCCAGTCTCCCCAGGGACCCCTTGCAGAGTCTGTTTCCAGCCAGGACTCTGGGTCCTAAGCCCCCAGAGTCCTGTGTGGCACCGACACCAGTGACCCTGGACCAGGCGGCCGGCCCTTCGCTTGACCACGCCCCCTCCCGCCCACGGATGCTGCAGTTCCAGCAGGACGTAAAATGACGCTCCCTGACCCACAGAGATGCCTCTCTTCCCGGGGATTTGAGCCCTGTCCTCGAGCCTGCCTTCAGGAGGGCTGTGGGTACAGGAGGGGCACCCGCCATGCAGCAGGGCCCCTGGGCAACAGCGGCACAGCCACCGTCCAAGTGACCACGCCCCTGCCGCCAGGAGGCGGGGCGCCGGGGCCCGCGGCTCCCTCAGGGGCGAGGGCTTGCCCACCTTCCGCCCTCCCTTAAACGCTCTTGGTTCTGGGAGTTCCCGCTGTGGCTCAATAGTTTAGAACCCAACAGGGCATCCGTGAGGACATGGGTTCAATCCCTGGCCACGCTCAGTGGGTTAAGGATCTGGCATTGCCGTGAGCTGTGGTGTAGGTCACAGACGTGGCTTGGATCTGGCGTGCTGTGGCTGTGGTGTAGGCCGGCAGCTGCAGCTCTGATTGGACCCCTAGCCTGGGAGCTTCCACATGCCGCAGGTGCGGCCCTAAAAAGAAAAAAAAAGGCTCTTGGTTCCTGGGGCTCATTCTGCCCCCAAGAAATGCATGGGCGTCACTCATTCTCTAGAACCTGTTCGTGAACGTTACCAGACTTTGCTCATCAGATTTCAAAGCCTTCTTCTGTCAGGCTCTGAAGAAAGAATCATCTCATATTAATTCTCATTAATTCTCAGGGGACAGGAGGCCAAGGCAGGTGAGCCTGGAGTTCTTTAAACAGCTGAAGGCTGAGTTGGAAACAGGGGCGCAGCCTTTGTCTTGTCTGCAGAATGAGAAACAACAAAATCAATTTCACGGCAATGAGCAGAGGCCCGCGGCCCGCGGCCGCTCGTTCCATTCTGGGTGCCGGGCGAGCAGCGCTTCCGACGCGGGCCTGCTCTCGGGGTGACGGCTCCGCTTTGCGGGAACGTGCCGTCGTCTTCCTGATTCCAGCAAACCACGTGGCTCCACGTGAGGCGCGAGGCTTGTCCTGCTCCCCGCGCCACAGTCCCAACACGACAGCCGCACATCGGAACACGATCCCTAGGTTGATTTCTAAGTTCAACATTTTCGTTCTCAAGAATCCGACTGAAGCTATGCTAACTCTGGGGGTGAAGGGGGGTTTGGCTGAATTAACCAGGCTGGGCCGTTCTGTTCAGCTCCCGTTCACCCCTGTCTGTATCTCTAGCCCCTGCTGGCGTCGCTGTGTGAGACAGGCCAAAACCAGCACCTGCTTCTTCGGAAAAGGACCTTGGGCTAATCTCAGGCACAAGTGCAGAGGGCAAAGGGGCGAGTTCTGCACGAAATGCGCCTTTTTTCCCTTTTCCTTCTTTTTAATTTTTTTGAGTGTTTATACATTCAGTAATTCTTTATTCTTAATTACAATTTTTCAGTCCTTCCCCCCTTTTTTTAGGGCCTCGCCTGAGGCATATGGAGGTTCCCAGGCTAGGGGTCGGATTGGAGCTACAGCTGCCGGCCTTCGCCACAGCCACAGCAACGCAGGATCTGAGCTGCATCTGCGACCTACACCACAGCTCAGGGCACCGCCAGATCCTTAACCCACTGAGCGAGGCCAGGGATCAAACCCACATCCTGATGGACACTAGTCAGGTTTGTTACCACTGAGCCACAAAAGGAACTCCTAATTTTTAAAATTTTTATCAGAACATAGTTGATTTGCCATGTTGTATCAGTTTCTGCAGTACAGCAGCGTGACCCAGTCATACATGCATATATACACATTCCCTTTCTTAAAAATAGGGAATGCGTCACAAATTTGCATGTTGCCCTTGTGCAGGGGCCGTGCTAGTCTTCGCTGTGTGGTTCCAATTTCAGTATATATGCTGCCGATATGAGCACAGAATATGCTTTTTAGGAAATCCCTCCGCAAAACTCTGAGGTCCAGGAGCATCGGGGTCAGTGCTGGGCCCAAGGCACAAAGAACCCACATCTGCTCCCGAGACAGCCAGGCGCCACCGCCCTCCTGCGGTGACTTTCATGTCTGGCTCCCACCTGCTTGTGCCTCTCGCGGGAAGCCTGGGGCAGGCTTCACTGACAAGAGTCCAAAGCAGGTGACCCGCTCCATACGTGTGTGCTGTCTCCAGAATGAGGGGAAAAGTGAGTCATTTTATTATACTCCCAGGCCATCTGGGGGATCCCAGGCGTTACAGGGGGCTGCCTCAGGCCGCCTCATTTGACCACCAAAGCCCCTGGTTGACCGCGTGTTTGCTAGTCCCAGATTCTCCCTCGCTGGGTTCATGGCTAGTGTGGGTTGCTCTGCGCTTCCTCAGAAAAACAACTTCTCATCTGTGTTAAAGTAGGGTTTTTGCAGATCAAAGTTAGCGTCCACTTAAGATGAAGTCATACAGGGGTAAGGTGGGCCCTCGTCCAAGGGCTGGTGATCTGTAAGGAGATCAGAGAACACAGACACCCAGACAAGAGGCCATGAGACGCTGGAGGCAGAGACGGGGACGCACCGCAAGCCAAGGAAGCCAGGGCCACCCCAAGATGGGAAAGTCCGTTTTGTAGTAACCCATAAGGAAAAAGAATCTGAAATACATATGTGTATATATGACTCACTGCGCTGCACACCTGAAACTAGCACGACACTGAGAACCAGCCCTGCTTCAGTTAAAGGAGAAACAGAAACAAAGGGAAAGAGTCCGTTTACTGTTCTGCTAGGGACGGAGTAAATACATTTCGATGGAACAGAAACCGTCGCTGTTACTGCCGCGTTTATCTTTAATGTGCGGACGTTTGGGGGGAACTGATCCCTGGAGCTGTCAGGGATCAAACTCCCCCCTCCAGCACCTGCCACTCGTGGGGTTCGGGCGTCCAGGCTCCAGAGAGTGAGAGGATGTGCCTGTGGTTTTAAGCTGGCGGCTTGTGGTGCTGTAACCGCAGCCCCGAGGCGCTGGTGCAGCAGGGTTAGAACTTCTGAACGGCCCGAGTGCCCGGATCCGCCACGAAATTTCTTCCAAACGTCAGGTTCTCGGGGACCCTCCTACCCAGGGTCCAGGCTGGGGCTCGTCCACACCCTGCCCGCAGGATGCCCGCCCAGAAACGGATAAACGCGGAGCCCCAGGCTCTTCCAGCTTCCTCCTGGCAGCGCCCACCCGAAGCCTGGGAGGGGCCTGGCCGTGTGTTTATGGTCCCGTACTTGGTACAAGTTGCGAAATACACTTACGCTGCAATCTGTTTGTTCTGCTCTGTCTGTCGCTTGCACCTCCCCTGGGGGTTTTGAGGGGGGGCTGTGCTGTGGCTGCAGGTGTGTCCGGGGGACAGCTTGGGGAGGTTGAGCTGGGGGTGCCCTGGGTTTCTGTGCAGCGGGCCTATACTCATGGGATTCAAAGCCACTTCCGGGTGGAACCAGTTACTGCTAGAAACTTCCAGGAGCTGGCAAAGGGTAAGGCCAGATTTACTCCAAAGCCGGGCTGACAGCCAGACTACACATCTTCGCACGGCCCTAGGTGGCCTTCCTTCTGCTGGGCCAGCACTTACCAGGCCGAGAGACCATGGGTTCGTGGCCAGTGGTGGATGCCACCGCCTCCCGCGCCCCCGCTGTCCCCCATTTGCTGCACGAGCTCCTACTGTCCCTTCAGCCCATGTGCAGAGGTGTGGCATCGCCTCTCGGGGACTCGTCCTAAGTGCCAGGTGGACGAAGGCGGCATGCGACGCTGGCCACATGGCGGTAAGCGCACCTTTGCCAGTTGAATGACTGTCAGTACAGAATCGCCCATCGCTGCACCAGAGAGCTCAGAGCGGGTAGCAGCTGTGCAGCTCCAGCCTGAAAGAAACTCAGTGGGCATTTTTCCAGGTTTGATAACAATCTTTAAAAATGTCATGATGCTACCGACATTGAGGTATGAAGAAAGAAATCTTTCTAAGCATCAATAACAATAATGTAAACATTTCACAGAGCTGTGCTGAAATAAAGATCATCATCTTCCTAGAAAATAATCCCACGAAAAGGCCATTTAAGGAAGCAGAGAACACGCTGCCAAAAAAAAAAAAGAAAAAAGCGGGTTGAGAGGGAGCTGCTAATTAGGAAAAGACGTCATGCTTTTTCCTGGATTTTGTGATACTGGTGGCCTTGCCAGCATTTGTAAATTTAATGTGCGTTTGATATCTTTTTCCTTGTATTTACTTTGCTGCCCAATTTTGTACCTTTTTTTTTTTTCCAAGAGAGCACTCAGCTCCAGGCCCTGAACCCTTTGTGTTTCTCAGGCCGGTTTATTCTGCGGGAGCGGTTTCCTTGCAGGCAGAGTGCTCCTGGTGCAGATGGCCTGTCACCTGCAGGTCAGGGCTGGCCCATCTCTGGTTGAACTGAGCCCAGGTTCTGTGCTCACTCAGATCCCACTGGGCCCAGGACCTTGTTTCTCAGCTCCTCTCCCTGTGCCCTCAGGCCCTGGGGGCAGAGTGGGGAGTCTGGGGATGGCAGGGGCCCGCTGCTCATCTAGGTGCACCCCCACCTGCCTGGGAAAGATGGGCACTCGGCCAGCTCAGGGCATCTGGTCAACCAGCCTCGATGCCTACCCTGGCATCAGCTAGGAGGGTCCAGTCCGCAGCCAGGCATGGAAGACTGTTGCAGGCCGGGGACCTCCTCTCTCTGACGACACTGGTCACCCCGTGGTCCCCCCACCCTGCTGTCTCCCCGCCCATCTGTCCCCCGCCCCCCGCCGCCCTCCCACCCCACGGCCTCCCTCTCTTTCTGGATCAGCTCCCCTCCCCACGCCCCCTGCCCCAAATGCAGACCCGCTGGACCCCAGAAATGCAGCCTGCAGAAGCTTCCTGCTTCGACCGAGCCTCTGAGCTTTGGGCTCCCAGGTCCCCCTTCTCTGCCCAGGGAACCTGCGGCCCCACCAGGCCCTTATCAGCAAGTGTGGGAGAGAAAGTGGTGGGAGCAGCCCCGGGGCTGGCGGCCGCACGGTCACGCTTAGGTTTGGTACCAACTCTGTGACACGACCGCACTGCTCCTCCTGGTGAGGCTTTGCCCCCTCTCAGCACGGAGGTAAAGTCTTCCTCGCGGCTGGTGAGGGACCCGGGAGGGGAGAGTGCAGAGCACGCGGCCCAGGGCCTGCGGTACCCCTTACACCAGGGCGCGTGCCACACACACCACACACATCCCACGCACACACGTGGGTCTCACACACCGGGTCTACACACACACACACACGCACACACTACATAGATCTCACACAGCACACAGGCAGACAGAGATGCCACACACGCACACATGCATTCACACGCATTTACACACACACACGCTCACACACTCACACAGACACACACACATTCACACATACACTCACAAACTCACACAGACACGCACACATGCACTCACACACACACGCACTTACACACACACACACGCACACACGCACTCAGACACAGTACATGAGTCCATCTCACACCCTGCAAGCTGCACATTAAATGAGCCGTCTTAGGTGACACTCACTGGTTCGGGCCCCTCGGTCTGGCGGGGGTTTGAAGAGGCAGAAGCTAAGGTGACCGTACACTCACCGCTCACGGGTACCTTGAGTAGCGCTGGACACGGATTCTGCACAGTGAGTCCCAGAAAGGACGCTTAGGAGGAGCTGACGGCCCTCAGGGGGTCACGTGGAGGCTGCCTGTCCCTGGCCTGCCCCAGGCATCGCCCTGGCCCGCGTGCCATCTGCTATCCGTCCCCAAGGTTTGGGATTTTCTGCCTTTTCCATAGTAACAAATCTATGAGAGGAAATTGCTTAAGCGTTGGCTTTGTCATTGTCACTGTCACCCCTGGCCGTCCAGGCATGTGACCCGCACGGCAGCTCCTGCCGACCTGAGAACGCGAGTGTGGAGGCAGCCCCGTGGGGGGTGCCGAGCCTGGGCGCTCACAGCGCCGAGGAGCCTGGACGGGGCAGCGACACTCCAGGGACGCAGTCCCGACCTCCGCACATCGGGCAGGTGGCACATCAGCTTACGAGCACAACCCAACTTGGCCGCCTGCTGCTTTTCCAAAGGAGGGCCCATGCCCAGACTCGCCCTGCTCCTCTGAGGAGGGGCTGCCTCGGAGGATTGGCAGAGGGCTCGACGAGAGCCCAGGTGCCAGCTTCCCAGCCGACCCTCAGACCCGTGGCTTCTGAACCCCAGCCACGCAAGGGCCACGACCACGGCCACGCACCCGGCAACTCCCAGGTTACTGGTTACCCAGTGTGGTCTGTGACTCTGCCCTTTCTGCAAGTAAGTGCGGGATCTAAGCAATACTAAATACGTATTCAGTGCCTCATACAGAAAACTGTTATCACTCAGCAAACACAAGGATGGGCGAAATCCTCTTATTCATATTCGGTAATGCACAGGTGAACTGATAAGCGAATTGTGAGTGTAATCTTGAGTGGATGTGAGCGTACACATATACGCTTGAGTAAATGAGTGAATGTTTAAGATGATCGTATATTATTAGGCATGTTACACACAGATTTTATGTTACAAATCTAAATACACGTAACATGACTAACATGGGATCTCGCAGGTCTGTCGGCCCGTCCCTCTGTCTGCAGGGTCTCCCGCCTGCTCTGTGCTGGGGCAGGAAGGGGAGGTGACGTTGGGTCGTGGTGGTTCCGTGCCTGTGTGGGAGGGGACAGTGGACAGGTGGCTAGACAGCGGCGCTGCGCGATGCTCACAGGTGGGGTGCACGGACGCCGGGGGGGCGAGGACAGGGTGCGCTCTTGTAAGTAGCGGAGTTTGGGGGGAGACCTGTGCTGAGAAGCCGGGTAATTCTGGCCCCAAAGGTGCAGACGGAGGGGCCTTTGAAAGGCCATGGTCAGAACAGCCGCAGCAATTCCAGTTCCTTCGGCGACGCCAGCCGGGTCTGACGTCTCGTGCTGTGACCAGCAGATCCGTGTACTCCCCGCAGCCAGGCGGGGAGTGGGGCGGAGGCTGACTGCAAACCGCTCTGCTGTCGGGCGGGTGGCCTTTGCTGTGGTTCAGGAATAATAGCCCCGCGACCTGGTCCCCTCATCTGGCTTTGAACATTCCCTGGACATGACGGTTAAGAACGGATCCTTTTCATTCTCCACGTGTTAACCGAGTTTTCGGTTGATTCTTAATGGGAAAAAAGGAAAGAAAAACACTGCAGAGACGCACCCCGAACGGATTTCAGATTTCGCAGTATTCCTATTCAGACCGCGGCCTCCTGCAGACAGTGAGTCGCCAGGCGACTGCCCGGGAAAACAGCTCAGACTCAGCTTTGAAAGGGTCCCCCGAGGAGGGCAGCTGGCCTGGGGGATGGAGTGGGATGGACGGGGAGTTCGGGGTTAGTAGATGCAAACTATGACGTGTAATAGCAACGAGGTCCTGCTGTCTGGCACAGGGAACTCTACCTGGTCTCCTGGGGCGGACGTGAAGGGAGATAATGTAAGAAGAAGCGTGCGTGTGTATACATGACTGCTTACTTTGCTGTACAGCAGAAACTGACACAAGACTGTAAACAAACTATACTTTAATAAAAAAAAAGAATTGTGTTTAATGTGCAAAATTCCCCAGAATTAGCCATCAAAACGAGCACTGTGACGAATAATCCATCGTGGCCCGGGCCGGGGCTGCGATGATGAATGCCATGGGTCGTGGTTCCAGGGAGGGGCCCCGAAAGCTGAGGTGTCCGTGCCCGGTGCCCCAGGGGTCGTCCTCGGGGCGAGGGCAGCGTGGTCCCGCCTCGGGGTGAATCCCCCGCCGTAACCAGCTTGCCTGCCCTGCGGCCTGGGGCGGGGGCTCCTCTCCAAGCCTATTTCCGTGGGGCCAGGTTGGTACCCTAACCTAGAGCCTCTGCTCCCACTTGGGTCACTTGAAAGAGAGAAGCAGCTTATCGGAAAAGAAAAAGGGAGGGGCTCCAACACATTAGTTCAAAATAGAAAAAGTTGGGGAAGATCAGTAAAAACCAAACATGAAGGAAAACGAGAAATGCGGCATTTTCGTCCAGCTGAAGAGTCTGAAAAGCCCTTGAGGGCTCGGTGGGGGGCGGAAGGGTCTCTGGAAGCTTCTCGGAGCAGTGTGTGCGGCAGAGCTGGTCCCGGGTTTCCGTCACGTGGTGCCGGGCCAGGCCTGGCTGGGGTGTGAACACGGGGTGTCAGGGGCAGGAGACGGGGGTCCGGGTCTAGGGGTGCCAGGCAGCCTCCACTGGATGCTCCTGCAGAGGCACCCCCCCCCCGAGGATTTTCAGGGCTCCCCTCTCCCCACGGCTTCCTGGTGACAGGTGGCCAGGGAGGGGCCCAGCTGGGAAAGGCCCTAGGGGACACAGGTGCAGACAGAGTCCTCGGAAAAAAAAAAGGCACAGGACCCGCAGCATCTCAAATACGAAAATTCATGACTCCTTCCTCTTGAAAGGGCAGAATCTAATTACCTTCTTGTCAGTTCCAGCAGCAGCCGCTGAGGAAGAGCGGCAGGAGACGCCTATGAGGCGCCAGCCATGGGTGCGTCGTTGGAAAAGCTCAATTTTCTGGTTCTTCCTGGTGGTCATATTTCTTTCTTCTCCAGAGCATTTTCGCTTACTTCATTTATAATAAATAACCCCTAAGTACGCCCTGCATGTGCTCACAAGACAGAGTCAGAAATCATAAGGAAATAGCACAGAGAAAAATTTTGTCTCGGGAAGGGAAAGTGTGTGTATATACATATTCCCCCCACCCCAGGAGCACAGCTTGCGCTCTCATTACCAGTTCTGGAATCATCAAAACTTCCTGCGGGCATTTCCCTAGGTAAAGCCCCTTCCACCTACGCCCCCGCACCCCCCCCAGACACGCACTCACACCCCAGAGGTGGGGTTATTTCACGGGACAGAGCTTTTTGCTAACAGGGTCATCCGAGGACACGGCTCCAGGAAGCTTGACAACCACATCGCTGCTCCATCAGTGTCAAGGTCTGCGGACAAGGGGAGTGCTGGAAGCCGAGGCTAATTCAGAGCCACCCTGTTTTCCCGCCTGGGATGGTAACTTAGCGGTAAGGTGTCCTCCACGCAGGAAACTGTGAGTCCAGAGCCAGGCACGCGTGTGCTTCATGGGACTTGGGGTTTTAATACTATTTCTTTCAAATATTCTCGGGTTCAGAAATATGAAACGTGGAAATAGACAAAGAAAAAGAAGCTACAGCCTAGAAGAACTAATTCGCTTCAACTCACGTGTCAGCTTCAACTGACCTATGACGGTGAAGCCTGGAGTCGTGTGTTGAGAAGGATGCTGGAGGCGTGAAAAGTCCAGCGGCGGCGTGTGCGTGGGTGGGTGGGGGGCGGGCTTGTGGCCGCAGTTCTCCCTCCGGATGTGCGTGTCGGGTGACAAGTGGAGAGGGCACTGTGTCTTTAGAAAACGTGAAGGCTGAGGGACTTTGTCCCTTCCTTTTAGGAAGGGGTGTCTCCACCTGGGCACCGCACCTGCCCTCGCCCCCGGGTGAGCGACGCTGACTCAGTGACAACCTCAGTGGAGACGCTGGCTCCTACATCATCTCCGTTCGCTTAGTTTAACCTGTTCCTGAACCAAACTGGGGTCCACTCGCCTGAGGGCGTGCAGCCCATCCGCTGACCCCGGGCGGCTGGGAAGGAAAGGGCAGTGTTTACCGCCAGGCACCAAGCAAGGGGTCCCGGCAGCTGGCGCTTAAAAGACCTGAACCCCCTTGTGGCTTCCAGGAGAAGTTTTCTAAAGACAGGGCGAGGGAGGGGGTGTGGCTGGGTGATCTGCTCACGGGCACCCTTCTGACTGGCCGGTGGTGAGGTCACCGGGAGTCAATGTCGTCCAGCTTCTGGTTCCAGCTGGTCTGGGGTCTGTGTGCCGTGAGCAGCCTGGAGTTAGCATCTTGCACCTGCTGGCGGTTTCAGTGTCTGCAAAACGGCTCAAGGACACGGCTCAGGGTACTATCTATAGCCCTTGAGGGGGACTAGAGTCCTTGACTTTGTCCAATGGCTAAACTATTATTATTTTGTCTTGTTTGATTGTTTTCCTTTGTTTCTACATTTTCCCACTTTGCTGATCAAATTTCTTCTCTGGAACTCAGGGAAGGCCTGGGGGGCTCACGGTTTTCTGCAGACAAGAGGCAGGGGCTGGGCAGGGGGCAGGGCGGGGGTCACCCTGTCCATCGTGTCCTGCTTGGTCACAAACCCACTTAGTGCAAAGGTTAAATAATGAGTCCCAGCCGGGGGTCCGCGGGCGTGTTAGGCGTGGAGTGACAGAAGTAGCGGACGCTTAGTGAAACAGACGGTATGAAAGTCTGCGGTCCGAGTCCAGTGTTTTAATTCCTTTAACCCCCTCGAAGCCCCCACAGCGTGTATGGGCTGTGACTGTCTCCACTTCGCAGGGGAGGGAAGGGAGGCACGCGGGGTCAAGAGCATGCCCGCGGCCACAGCTATGCAGTGGCAGGGGGGCAGCTTGAACCCAGGTGGCTTTGTGCCAGAGCACCTCCCCACCGGCCCTTCCCGGGCTGCTGGTCACAGGCTGGTGGGGGACCTGCCCAGGTGAGTGCCCAGGTGTCCTGTTCTGCCACTGAAAAGAGAAGGTCTTCACCAGGCAGTTGTTAAGAATTCAGGAAAAGGAGTTCCTATTTTGGCTCCTTGCGTTAAGGTCCCGACATAGTCTCCATGAGGATGCAGGTTTGATCCCTGGCCTCACTCAGCAGATTAAAGATTGGTGTAGGTCCAAGATGCAGCTTGGATCTGGCGTTGCTGTGGCTGTGGTGTAGGCTGGCAGCTGCAGCTCCAATTTGACCCCTAGCCTGGGAACCTCCATGTGCTGTGGGTGTGGCCCAAAAAAGACAAAAAAAATCAGGAAGGGGTGGAGACTTTTAGAAATGGTCCTGACAGTGAGTTAGGGCAGTGAACACTCAGCTCCTGGAAACTTCTCACCTATTACCGTTGCGCCACGCGGGTAACATGGGCTAAGGGTGGGTCCTTCTCCTCCGTGAGGTGGGAGAGCCTGTGTGGAGCCGGGCTGCCGTGACATCGTGACAGAGCGAAATAGGAGTCAAACCGAACGGGGTGGGCCTGGACCTCGGCTGCAGCTTCGCAGGCAGAGCAGACCCAGCGGACACCGTTTCCCCAAACATCCACAGCCTCCCTCTTGGCGGCTTTTAAGAGTGAGAGAACTGGCCGTGGCAAAGTGGGAAAGCCGGGCTGTGCAGACGCATCAGAGACCCGGGTCCTCCGAGACCACCCAGCGCTTGGCGTGGGGCCCACCTGACCCAGGGCGCCCGCCGTGCATTAACTCGCCCGCGGTTCGCATCACGAGGCGGCGTGGAGCGCGTCCTCTCCTACAGCCTTTTGGTGTCTTGGAAATGTTCAAAAGCGTTCCTGTTAAATATTAATAGCAGCCTCACAAGGGTTTTGCCTCGTGCTGTAACTGCAATTTCGCTGCTATTTAGGCTAATTAACGTACTGTGTCTCAGTCCTTAAACCTAAAACTGTGCTCCTAGGATTCTCCTGCGCCTGAGCCTGGCGTATTTATGGGTGGGAAGGCCTGTCCCAAGAGCGTGGAGGGTGGATGGCAGCGGCTCACGGGTTTTTCCTCTCCCGCCCCCCACCTACAATCTGGGAACTGATCCAGCAGTGGAGAGGAGGGCCCTGAGCCCACGAGGGGACCTCACCTTCCAGAGCAGAGCCGGGTGCCTGCCCCTCCCCCAGGCCTTTTCTGCTCCCCTCTTTCTGGCCGCGGCTCTCCTGTTTGCCCCCGGGCACGGGGCTTCTCTGCCTGCTCGTGGAATGATTCCGACAAGCCACGATGTCTTCCACGGGGAAGGGGACGCCACCCTCCTGTTGGGGTGGAGCCTATTCCAGGGCCCCAGCTGTGCCCCCTGGTCACTGACGCGGCGCCACGGGTCCCTCCTCCCCGGGCCGCGAGACTCCGTGGCGAAGAAACAAATCAACGGCCGGCCGTCAACTTGGGTGCCATGCTTCGGTTGTCCCCATCGCCCTGGGGCAGAAAGCCCTCCCTCCGTCACCATCAGAACAGCCCCCGCTGCTTCTGGGTGGAGGAAGTCAGAGCCCACGCTCAAGGCCACGTGAGTGGAGTCCTTTCTGGGCCTTGTCCAAACCGAGGACAGTCCCTGCAGTGTCCTCTCGGGAGCAGGTGTCCCGGCGTCACCGCAGCCCCTCTCCGTGGGAATGCGCAGGTGTTTCGGTGGGGAGCACGTGTGTGCACCTGCCCGGCCATGTCCCCTCACAGGCCTGGACTCGTAAACCCGTCCCCCTGTGGGCCTGTCTCCTACACGGGGACTGGCTTCCTGACTGAGGACAGCAGACGCTGTGACCTGAGTGCACATGAGGGTCGGTGCGTGGGGGGTCACGTCGATCACCCAGACTCCCAGCATCCTCCCCTCTCCGCGTGGCCTGGGTCCCACCGTGGGGCACCGCCCTCTGTCCTGCGGCTCAGGGGCAGGTGTAGCTCCACGGCGTGTGGAACCTTCTCTCCGCACAGGCGAGGGCCCATTGCCTCGCGGGCTCTGTGAGGGTCCCGGGGTGGGGCTCCTCCCGGGAGGGTGGTCCCCCCACTGCAGGCAGCTGCTCCTGTGCCAGCTCCCCGCCCAGCCTTCCCTCGCCCCGTCTCTGCGCCGTGGGATCCGCGTCTGCCTGTGGGTCACCTGAGCGTTCTGCGTGTGCTTCTCCCGGGAGGGCGTACACGGCTGTCCCCCGTCACACACCCTCTTCTGAGCTGCGGCTCTGCCAGGCCCCCGACTAGGGGCAGAGCCTGCACCCCTGGCCGCCCCGGCATCTAGGTGGGTTTGCCAACTGGCTTTGCACCAGCAGAACAGGGAGTCAGCTACCACCAAAAAAGATGGCATCTCAGACAATCATGCCGTGAAAAGTCCAAGCCACACCAGAGGTTCTGGTCTAATGACGAGACTCCGTGTGGGGAGACAGAGACAGAGAATCAGAGAGGCAGAGACACGGAGAGACGGAGAGACAGAGAATGAGAGAGACGGAGAATGTGAGAGAGAGAGACGCACAGAGACAAATGAAAGACAAAGAAAATGAAACAAAGTCAGAGACAGAGAAAGAATGAGAAAGACAAAGAGAGACACACAAAGAGAATGTGAAAAAGAGAGAGAAAGACAGAGAGACAAACGGACATGCACACACCAGTGGGCTCTGCTCGGGCCCCAGCCGACACCCCTTGAAGCAGAGAAGACCCACCAGCCAAGCCCACCCCGTATTCTCGACTCAGCAAACTGTGCAAAAATGCAATGTTTGTTCTAAAACACTAAGTTTTGCGATAGCTTCTTAAGCATCATTTTTTGCCCACGATAGCCAGACAGTTGAAGTTGGAAACCGAGTATTAGCGTTTCCCTGCCTTATCCATTTATCGAGGGGAGTATGTCTCACATTCTAAATAATAACCGTTTCAGAAAAGGAACACCTCAGAGACAAACGTTTGATTCCTAGGAGGGAAATAAGGATATGATAAATAAAGGACACAGCGTGCTGCCGGCCAGAGCCTTCCCTCCTCGGAGCTGAGAGCCGTCAGGCCATCCGACGGTTCTCAGCCTCCGTCTTCGCCTCCCCTCCCCCCAGCTCCCACGACACTGACTCGGTGGCGCCGTGGCCCAGCCCAGCCGTCTCACCTGCCAGCGGCCCTGTGAAATTGTACGTGTATGTAGTTCTTCTATGTAAAATTTTGAAAACCACCCGTCTTGCGCCCTGTGCTTCATAGTTAAACCCACTACAATCCAGATGGGAGGGGGGACTCACCGTCGTGTGAAAAATTCAACAGGACAGCATCCTTCAAAGGGTGGCGTCCTGGCCAGAGTCCCACGTCATTTCTGCAGGTCACAAGGCTCTTCCTTGTGGCCGCTGTGGCCACTGACAGGTGTGCACACACCTGGGAACCCGAGGCCAGGCTCTCACAAGGCCAGGCCCTCCCGGCCAGCATCATGGGACTTACCTGCCCTTCGGTCATGGACGCTGTCCCAGCACAAGTCGAGGTGGATGATTGGTGATTATGTAACCAGGGTTGTCAGTTCTTAGCTACTTTGTCCTCCAGGCCCCTCCGGGAGGCCCTGCTGATTCCAGCCTAAATCCATGTTCCTTTAAATAGACACTGAGTAGCAGCAGCTGCACCTCCAGGATCCAGAGTGCTTAGCTGTCCACGTAGGAAAACGCTGTGTGGACATAAGCTCTCTGTTGATCAAGCCTTAAGCACCCCCTCTGTGCTTCAGCAGTGCCGAGAAGGGTGCCCTAAATGGAGCAATAAAGTTTATATGAGTCGGGAACCGGCAGCACCTAAACTTGGTTCTTGAAGGCCTGACCACCGTTCCCGGCCGAAGTCACTTAGCCGTTCTTTCCGTGTGGGTGAGGGACAGCCCGCCCCCTGGTCCTTTAGGAGCCCGTGACACCTGTCCCGGTATTGGCAGCCAGACGCCCTCATATGGAGACCGTGTCTGAGCTCTGCCTGCGGGTCCCCTAAAGGGAGGGTCCTGGGACTCAGGTGCATCTCGTTCAAGGAAAGAAAATTCGCCGAAAAGAAAAGCTGACCATGACCGCAAACCAGTGCACGGAGAGACACACGTTAAATGAAAATGGGCGGGAACACTGGACATTGAACTTGTAGAGAGTGGTTTCCATGTTGTGACAGCACAGGATCCCCGTCTGAAAAAGGAGTACTGGAGACACTGAAGTGGTGACTCGGCTAACCTACGGAGCAAGTGAAAATGTAGAACCCTGGAGTTCCCTTCGTGGCTCGGTGGTTAACGAATCCGACTAAAAACCATGAGGTTGCGGGTTTGATCCCTGACCTTGCTCAGTGGGTGAAGGATCCGGTGTTGCCGTGAGCTGTGGTGAAGGTTGCAGACGCGGCTCGGGTCCCGCGTTGCTGTGGCTGTGGCGGAGGCCGGCGGCTACAGCTCCTGTTAGACCCCTAGCCTGGGAACCTCCATATGCCCCGCAGGTGCGGCTCTACATAAAGGCAAAAAAAAAAAAGTGTCAAAAAAAAAAAAAGGAAATGTAGAACCCTGCTTTCCTTCTCCAGCATTTCCTTGGACCACAGATGTTCTGGCTGATGCCCCAGAGCTGGCTTCCACCGAAATACTCGTGTAAATATTTTCTATGCTACGTAGTTCTCTGCTGACACAGGAACACCGCACTATCAGTAAAAACATAAATAAGGGGTTTTTAGAAATTGCTTAAGTTATGAAATTTAGTCAAGTCCTCAGGGAAATAAATTGGGTCACATCCAACAAATTAAAGATGATCGATAGTTAATTTCAAGGGTATATTTAATCAATTTCATTCAACTGGGCTTTGATTAAATACACAATATTATCCAATGTTGCCCAACTTTTGCATAAACTCTCTTTTAATGTTTAAGTCCTCCATAAGGACATTTGTTTTAGTGACCTCTGCTTATTTGTTAATTAGCTACATTGTAACCTTTATCTTTAAATTCAGAATGGCTCACCTCAATGTCATCGCTAGGCAGAAATTCACTCCTCTTTATTTCTCTTCTTAAGCCTGTATTTTCCAAGAAATCAAATAACATAACTTGAGTCATCAGTCTCAATTTATTTTAAAAACTTTAAACAGTAAAAACGAAAAGACATAGATATTGTTTTTCACATTAATTTGCATGTAAATGATACAATCAGTTCATTGCTTATAGTTTAGGGAGGGGGAATCTGATAAAAAGCCAAGGAAGTTTAAATCAGAGCCAGCCTCGACTAAGCTACTCATCTAGAACCCTTCATCACTTGCACTCAAAATGCTGTTTATGCCTTCCCGAGGCTCCCTGGGGGCTTCTTCTGGTCTCTGCCTCCTGCGACCAACACTGCCTGTCCTTTCTCTCCCCCCCAGGTCACCTCTGTCCTCCCCTCCGGGGACTGTGGGTCCTCAGTCACTTTGGGATTTGGTGTCCACGGAGACAGTTCAAGTGTTGTCACTGGGTGCGACCCCTGGGGCCCCCAAACTGCATCCTGCAGCCCAGGAAGTTCACTTGGCAGCCCATGAGGTCGGAGCCCCTGGACGGAGGGGCCGGGAGCCCGGCCCAGGCTGCCTGCCCTGCTCAAAGGTGCTCAAGTCTGGGCGTCCCAACGTGACTGTCCCAGCAGTGACGGCTGCATTTACTGAGCTCTCACTCTGTGCTAAGGCTTGGCGTCTAGCCCTCGTCCCGTGCCCTCTGAGCAGCTTGGGGAGTGGCCGATCCCCTGGGCGCAGGGCCCCCATGCCCCAGAGCAAGCTTTGGCCCTGGTCTGCCTTTTCCAGAGGCAGCCTTGGCCATGGAAGCATGCATTATGGGGGAGGTGCTGGGGGGTGCGGGGGGTGGCGGAGGGGGACCATCTGCTCTGAGGCTCTGCGCTCCCGAGGAGAGGGCGTGACCCCAGATTATGTACCCATCTCATGAGCAATGCTCGCACGAGCCAGGAAAGCAAATCCGCTGCTGTCAACTGTGGGACTTCCCACCCCACCTGTAACCCTCTCGGCAGACGCCCGAGTGCCCTGGTTCTGGTGCCTCTGCCTGTCCTGAGCCGTCAACGAGTCACCTGCTGTGAGCCGGGCCCCCGGGCAGACCCCAGACACCCAGTTACCGACACACCCCCTCCCACCGGAATCATGCTCCATCAGCCCCCGGCGCCACTCGCCCCGGGCGTTCTCACAGCAGCGGCTCCTCGGGCCCCCGGACCCAGTGCTGGGAGCCGGAAGGGTGGCCACCCCAGAAGGCACCCGGGAGCGGCCTCTGCCTGCGCATCCAGGCCCCGCGTGCCCCCACCTGCCTCTCGCCCCAGCCTTGACCGCCCCCAGCCTGCCTCTGTGGCCCCGAAACACAACGCCTTTTTCAGAACGTGTGTCACTGCGCCAATCATTCCCCGAAGGGTGAGTTTGTGACGGGAGCATCCTTCTTAATTGAGACAGCTGTTTTTTTTATTAAGTGAAACATGGTGACCGCGGAACCTAAAGCTCTCTGCCGCTCGCCTGCACAAGTCAGGCATCCCCACTGCAGAACAATGAGTGTGTGAGTTCCAGGCTGGGCTGGGGAAGACAGATGGGCTTAATTTAGAGTGTGCTGCCAGCAAGCACATAAACATACAGGCCGATCTTCATAGATCAGATGGTGCCACTTGCGCTCTGCGGGGCTGGGGGTGTGACGGGGGCCCCAGGGCAGAGCTGGCGGCTTCGGGTAGCCCTGATGGGCGGGGGACACGGCTGGGGTCTTGTTCTGGCCCCGTGCGGTTGGCGACTCCAGGAAACTGCAGGCTCCACTCGTGTCGGCTCTAACGAGGGCACCTGGCTGGCGGCACGTTTGGGCCAGAGCCCCACCCTGGCCGAGCGGGAGGTGGGGGGAGGTGCAGGGGGTGCCTGGGGGCCTCGGAAGTTTCACCTGGTGGGGAGATGACTTTGCGGTTTTGTGTAAAAGCCTCCGTTACCTCCATCACAAATGTGCTGTTCAAGGCAGCCAGGCTGCTCCCCAGATGCGATCCAGCCCTCGTGCAGGCAGAGTCTCCATCTGAGTCGGTTCTGCGTGGACTCGGGGGGTTACCCCTTGCACAAGGGGAGCGCTGGGGTCCCAGGGGGTCAGCACACTCACCCACAGAGTGGGAGTCGGGGTCCCGAGCTCAGGTCTCCTGCGCACAGCAGGTCGAGCAAGAGGCTCTTCAGGCCCTGGGGTGGGGCTGGCCCTAAGCAGTGACCCCTCCCTCAGCAGGAACTCCCCACCTCTATCCCGACTGTCCTCAACCCCGAGGCGGGCAAGTCTGCCATCGCCCCTCGCGGGAGGCCCTCCGAGGCTCCTTTTATCCTCGGGCTGTGTGTGCATGATTGTGAGTGCGCATGCGTGCGTGTGCGTGGGGGGTTGGTCGGGTGGGGGGCTGGCTGCACGGCGGGTTGTAGGTGGAACTGAATCGTGTGAATATGAGCGCACACTGAGTGCAGTGGGCTTGTAGGTGGGTGTGGGCGTGTGTCTCCCCCAGAAGGAGGTTCCAGGAGATGAGGACAAAGGACGCCCATCAGGGCATCGCCGATCACGCTTAGCACAGCTCTGCTGCGAGAAGGCATTCAGTGGGCATCCATTATTTAGAATATAATGCCTTCTGCAGAAAGCCTCCGGATTGCTTTCATAACATCTAGATTTATGTTTGGAAAACATGAAAATTGTTGGTTGCTAAGGAAACTATTTTTTGAAAATTATCAGTAGAAGCTAATGACCAGAGATAGCTTTCTTTATTTGGATGGAAAATTACTCCCCTCCACACACACATACACTTACACACACACACAGACACACACACCACCGACACTGTGTTGCATTCACATACAAATGTACCAATGAGATCCCATTGGTTTTTGCTTTTTTCCCCGCTGCGCCTGTGGCATTCGGAAGTGCCCAGGCAGGGGACCAAGCCTGTGTGCCACAGCAGGACCTCAGTCACAGAAGGATAGTGTCAGATCCTTAACCCACCGAGCCACCAAAGCATATCAAACATGCTGCAAGCAAGGGGCAGGTTTCAGAAGAGGGAACAAAACAGGAGCCGTTGCTCTTGCTGGTCACCGACAGCCGCCTCTCTGCCGGCCCCGGCCCCCAGGCGCCGCACCTGGACAAATACGGTGCAGTCAAAACTACGCAAGGCGACTCACTTAAAGCACCACAGGATTTTTGTGTAAATTAACTATTTGATTCTAGAGTTCATATGGAAATGCAAAGAGTTAAGGATGGCGATGAGGAAAACGAAGAATTTTATTTTTAAACCTGGGACATTGACGTTACTGGATTTTGACGTATTACAGAGCAGTAGTCGTGAGTAGATGGTGGTGTAGACACAAGGCAGAAACTCTGATAGAACCTGGACGCAGACCTGGACCTACCCAGTCACTTGATTTATGACAAAGAGAAACTGTAACGAAGACGAAAAAGGGCTGGTCATTTTTGACAGTGATGACGGGTCCCTGGCTATCTCCAGGGGGAAGCGGTGAATCTCAGCCGCTGCTTCATACCATCCTCAAAAGCAGTACCAAGCTCCCCAAGATGCCCAAGGTGTAAATGCAAAAGATAAGACAGTAAAGTTTTTAGATGGTAACTTTGGGAAAGTCTTCAAGACTATGGAGCAGGCAACGATTTTTAAAAATGAAACATTAGGCATTGCTGTAACGGAGAAACTTGATAAACTGGATTACATTGAAACAGAAACTTTTCGCCATCAAATGACTCCCCTAAAAAAGTGGCGAGGCAGCTGCAGCTCGGGGGACAATATCCACACCCCATAAACACGAAAAATGGCTCATGGCTGGAACAGAGCACCCACTGCTACAGATCAGTAGGAAAAACATAGGCAGACTAATTGAAAAAAATGGACCAGGTGCTTTACAAAAATGATGATCCCAACTGACCCTGAACATGAGGAAGTGTTTAAGGCTAGTGCTCAAAAGAAGATGCAAAATAGAACCACGGTGAGTCACCAAACACCCCCGCGAGGAAGGCTGTGGGTAAAGTGAGAGAAAGCAAAAGTCAGGGAGTATCTGAGGCACTGGGGGTCTCGGCAAGTCCTGGTCGAAGAGCAAACCGGGGTGACCGCTTTGCAGAGGTGTCTGCTCTGGTCTGTGCGGGTGAGCAGGTGCACCCTGCCATCTCTTCTCAGGTGCTCAGCGCACAGGAATACGTGCGAGCTCCCCCGGGACGTGCAGGGTCACAGCGGAGCCCTCCAATACGCCTGAAAATGGAGACAAGCGCAGCGTCCGCTGCAGTGGAAGGGCCGGCTAAGCTGCCACGAGCAGGCAGTGGGAGACCCTACACTCAAGGGAACATTACAACCACTGTCCCCACCCGCATGGACCCCTCACTCAAAGAGCCAGTGAAAGAAGCCAGATGCGAAACGGACAGGCTGTGGGGGGCGCCGCACACTCTCTGACACTCATCCATCAGCAAGCGTGGGTCTACACCCCTCCGTTGAGTCTCCAGGGGCCACCGATGGCTTCCACCAAAAGCGCACAGCAGAACCGACTCCTGTGACTTCCGAGACCAGCCCGTAAAAGGACACACAGCCTCTGACCTGCTCGCTGGAGCCCTGCAACTCAGTTATGCACTGCTGCGTGACAAAGCACTCCCGGCTTAGCGGGTAAAATGTCAGCCGTTGTATGTGCTCACAGATCAGCGAGTCAGGATTCTGGACAAGCAGAGTGAGGACGGCTTGAGTTCCCCGGAAAGATGCCAGGGGCTGCTGTGCGTCTAACAGCCGAGGCTGGAGCAGCTGGGGCAAAGGTCCAGTTACCACGCGGCTTCTCTGTCCCCACGCTGGGCTGAGATGCCAGGAGGCGGGCTCAGTGGGCTCTGCCATCAGAGCAGCTGAGTGTGACCTGCCAGCACGGCTGCCTCGGGTGGCCAGGCTTCATACAGTTAGCGCCAGACAGCACAGCGGGAGGACCTGTGCAGTTAGGAAGGGCGGGCGGCTGGTGCCAGGGCCCCCCTCTCACAGTCCTGGGGGAATAGGGAGGTGGGATGAAGGACAGGCAGGCCCCTGCCAGTCCGGGAGCGAGGAGACCGTTGCCCAGCAGCCTGCTGGCATCTTGGCTGCAGGACCACTTCTCGGCACATGACCCGTGTCACTGCCCAGGCCCGCGACTTGGGAGAACCTGTGCTGGTCTGACTCTGCTGTCCCAGCTTGAACTTGGTCATGGCTCTTGAACACAGTCTCAGTCCACATCGGGCTCCCCGAGGGTGCTGTGCCCGGCCTGCCCGCCTGGTCCCACCCCCCCACACACACACAGCTGCCGACCCAGAGGGAGGAGCCGCTGTCCCAGGGCTGCAGGGGCTGCTCGGCTGCTCCAAAGCGCCTGTGTCCCCCCCACCCCAGCCCCTGGGAGGCCAGGGATCCAACCTACGTCCTCACAGAGACAAGGTAGGGTCCTTAACCTGCTGAGCCACGACGAGAACTCCGAATGTCCCATCACTCTTCAGCGAAGCTGGCACTACCCAGGAAGCCGCTGCCACCCGCTTGTCATGCAACCGCAGCACACCGGCCCCGAGCCCCCATCATCCCCAGAGGGCTTGTGAGACTTCGTGCCTCTTAGGGAAGCTCCAGAGAGAAAGCCAGAGCGCGACTCGGGCTTCCCTGCTCCCGAGAGTGCTTTGTGCCGCCCTGAGACCGGGTGACACAGAACACCAGGGGCTGCAAAGCACACGGCTGCCCGGATGTTTCCAGCTGCCCCGTGAAGCCCCAGGGACAAGCTACTGGGGTGTGACAGGCACTGTGCACGGGGGATGGTGGCCAGAGGGGACAGGCATGTGTGGGGGGAGCTCCGTCCCACAGGTTATGTGTCACGAGGTGAATAAACCCAGGAGGACATGGACAGAGTCAACGTCTGACTCCACCTTGGCCTTGGCATCTACACTCAGGTCTCTCACAAGACGGCCGCGTGGGGAGTTCCCACCATGGCTCAGAGGAGAAGAACCTGACTAGGATCCATGAGGACACAGGTTCGATTCCTGGCCTCGCTCAGTGGGTTAAGGATCCAGCGTTGCCGTGAGCTGTGGTGTAGTTTACAGACGCGGCTCAGATCCCATGTTGCTGTGGCTGTGGTGTAGGCAGGCAGCTGTAGCTCCGATTTGACCCGTAGCCTGGGAACCTCCATATGCCATAGGTGCAGCCCTAAAAAAGGCCGCCCCCAAAAAAAGACAGCCATACTTCTGCACCAGGAGAGGGGGACCAGAGGCCAGAGAACATGGTAGCCGCGTGAAGGAGTGAACTGCCCCGTGGGTGAGCTACCCGGGTACAAACCCAGACCAAACTGCATGGCCCTTGCTGGCAGGTTGGAGTGAATGGAAGTGGGTTGTTAATACCTCCTGACCAAGTGGGCGGCTCCAGGTAACACTCTGGTCAAAACGCACCCACCCGTGGGAGTTCTCCTTGTGGCAAAACGGAAATACAGCCAGTATCCATGAAGAAGCAGGTTCGATCCCTGGCCTGGCTCAGTGGGTCGGGGATCTGGCATTGCCATGAGCTGTGGTATAGGTCGCAGATGCAGCTTGGATCCCACGTGGCTGTGGCTGTGGTGTAGGCCGGCAGCTGCAGCTCTGATTCGACCTGGGACCTTCCATATGCTGCAGGTGCAGCCCTAAAAAGCAAAAACAAAACAAAACAAAGAATGCACCACCCAGCCCCACACACAGGTGCACAGACCCACACGAGTACATACACGTTTACCCACAGGAGCTTGCGCGTGCACACACACACACACGGATACACGTGCCCCGTCACAAACTCACCCCTTACGAATATGAAAATCATCCGCACTTTCTCTCCTTCTTGACTCATTCACCTCTCTTCCTGCCTCCATCTCCCTCCATGCTGCATCAGAAAATTCCCAAAAGACATTTCGCACAGACGCCTTCCCTGGTGGCCTCCAGTTTTCATACGTGGTCCTGGAGCCTCCAATTCAAGGGGCTTTTACTGAGAGAAATGGCCCAGGATAGAGCCCAGAGGCCTCCACATCCTAGCTGGGGCCAGGCCTGGGTCAGAGCGGGTGGCTGGACCCTGCATGGACAGACCCCCAAGGAGAGATGCGAGGTGGGTGAGGAGAAGGCAGCCCTCGGCCGTTTAAGCGGTGGGTCCTGTGTAGCCACAGAAAGGACACCAAGGCTGGAGGGAGCTGGCAAACTGTGGCCCCTGCAGCCCCAGACTGACCTTAGGCTGAGAACTGACACTAAAGCCAAGAAGGGGTCCCTGGTATCGAAGCCCCCTCCCCTGGCGTCACCAGTCTCCCATCCAAAGGCAGGGACAAATGCAGAGGTGCTCACACGCTCCCTTTGCATGAGCTTGGTGCTGAAACCACCCTCAGCCGTGAGTAAGAGGCACAGCTCTTACAAAGACACGACACAAACATCTCCTGCACTGTCCGGGGTGCAGTGAAGACAAAGGGTCTGGAGCCTTCTCAGGTTCCATAAGACAGTCAGGAATCCGGCCTTAGCCCCGTGATAAGTGGGGCAGTTGTGCAAATCGGGTGTGAATTCGGGTTTAGGCTGCTCCCGCCACACAGGTGTTAACAGAAGCTTTGGGCAGGACGTAAATTTGGACTGGATCCTAATTGCTTCCTTGTGTGCTCAGGGTTTCTTTTCTTCGTTCAGTAAAATTGCTTCCCAATTGTCTTCCAGTGGCTGAAGAATAATTAGGTGATCAGACAGAATTTTCTGAAGTGCCTCCTGGAGGCATCAGGACTCGATGCTGAATGCTGTCACCCAGCAGAAATGATTCGTCAACTCCAGTCACCTCCGTGACACCTCTGGAGTCCAGGGTGCTCTCCCAGGCAGGCAGGAGCCGGCCGGTGTGGGAGGTGGCAGGAAGCGGAGGCCCCCAGCGTCCCCACAATGGGCTGATCCATGAGGATAAGTCGAGGCAGCAGACAGCGTTTCAGCCTCAGCTGGGACCCGTTAAGAGCCTGAAGTCCTCGCTCCGCACTGAGAACAAGACAAGAGGAACGCGTGGAGCCCTGATGGCCTTTCCTGGGCCTGGCCGAGGGAGGGCGCAGGCAAACTGCCACCCTGAAGCTGGGGGCGGTGGGTGAATCCAGACAAGCAGGGAGAATCAGCAAGACCAACAGCAGGAACAGAAATCACCATGGCCCTGATGGTGGAAGGGTTCAATGGCCATTTTGATGAATTTCTGGAGGCTGAGCGCGGACGAGTGTGAAAGCCAGAGACCCCTGGGGCTAGAGTTTTAGGGGGCTCTCCTTCCCTGGGTTTTACCTCCGGGAAGCTTCACGGAGTTCTCACAGAGAGGAGCCAAGGGGAAAAAAACCCTCGGAGCTCAGGCAGGGGAGGGGGGAAGCGACTCTTTACAAACAGGCCCAGAGTGTGCTCCTTGGGAAAACAAAAAGCCTTCACCAAAACCTTACTCCACACGGGGAGGGCAATTAAACCGTCCCACCCACTCCCCCACCTTCCTAGCTCACCTGGGTGAGGGGACGCAAAGATAAATAAATACATAAAAACCAAGAATAACCATCTCCCTCCCAAACTTGTGAAAATCAGGTCCAGATTCACAGGCCCAATAAGGGATTACATTTAATAAAAGATTATAAAATACTTCCCTTCCCAGCATATCCACAGGGCTCCAGCATAAAAGCATTATAATTCAGAACTGAAAGGCACCGCCTCGATTTAAGAAGGAGCCCCTTGGGAAACCGAAAGACAATGGGAGAGACAAAAGCAGGACAGTTCTACACACAGCAGATGTTAATCTAACTGCATCAGGGATCCTGACAAATATAAAACGAGTACCCCTGATTCCACACGGACACAGATCAATGCTGGAATGGATTAATCAATGGGGAGATCAGTGCCCTGTGCAGAATCGCTCCACACAGTTTATGCATCGTTACCCTCTGTCTGAGTGTGAGCTGCCCTGCTGACCTCCCTGCAAAGTGAGTGGTGTGGGAGGGCGGGGATGAACACCCACAGCCTCAGCCACCAGGTGGTCGAGCTCAGCGTCACCAGAGGTAGGTCACATGAACCGCAGGTACCCTTGACAGGACGGATGGAAGTGGCGCTCCACTCCGTGATCTTTCTCCCCAGAATGCGTGACCCCATGAAACCAAGCAGGACCCGGTGGGGCTCCTGGGCACAAAAGCCTTTCTGGGCCCCCCCATTTCTTATTTTTAGGGACTAGGCTTCATCCTCCATGACCCTCCCCAAGTTCCAAAGGGCAGCTTCAGATAGTCGCTAATCTGGGCAGGGAGGGGTGGCCGAGACCAGGGAGGAGCGTCAAGAAACAAGAGTGCAGCCTTGGGGCAGGTCCTGGCACTTCTGCAGAACTAAAACCCCCAAAATGGAAGATGTGAGCTACTTGGTGAAGCCCTCTTCATTCCAGAAAGAAGGTCATGGAGTGACAGCCTCAGGGGCCACCAGCACCAGGCTGGGGTCCACTAGGGGCCACTAAACGCCCGCTTTGAAGAACACAGGCTGGCATCTAACCCATCCTTATCCGCTGTCCTGTTTTCCACTCCTAAACTCTGAGACTACTTTGTATTTTCTCCCAAAGGAGGGCACAGACTTTAAGGCGTTAGCCTGCCGTGACCTCCTCGGCCCGGCAAAGCGATAAAGCTGTTTTTCTCTCCTTCACTCAAAACCATCTCTGCATTTCTATTCAGCACTGGCGGACGGAGGCTAAATTTCGGCAACACCCAGGCTCACAACACACACACACA
>PVHT021183705.1:1062439-1079104 GCA_004024745.2 Catagonus wagneri | reverse complement strand
GCACACGCACACACACACACACACTCACCCCCACCCCGTGCGCTTTATTTTGCGCATCCTCAAGCCCGTGTGACACATCACCGGCCATCTGACCCACTCTCTGTCCACAGGTTTTGCTCGCTGTCCACACTAAGCACACCCCACCCTCGGCGTCTGGGACTAGCACTCACGTGGGACGTGGCTGTCACCATTTAGAAGTCAGGTGGCCACCTGTTGAGGTGTCTTGGCTCTAAAACCACACGAATGTGATTCTGGTCAGGTTCTAACCATTCCTGGTAAAGGACAGTCACCCACCCTGCAGACCAGTCGCTGCACACGTGCACGCACCCTCACACGCACGTGTGGTCATACATCCTTTTCACCCAGCTGCCCCTGGCGCCAAGATAGTCTGGGCGCAGGACAAAGAGGAAGGATTCTTTTGGTAAATCGGAAGTAATGAACTCAGGGTGCCTTAATTAACACGACGAGGATACAGACCCCGCTTTCTGCATTTGGAAGCTGATGCTTTCAACACTTCTCCCCCGATGGGAAGCAGGGAGCCAGGCACCTGAATAGAGGCAGAGAGCCAGGCACCCGAACAGCGGGTGGCACTTCTAAGGGTCAAGCATCAGGCGGATCAAAGGCCCTGATGTTACAGACGGAAACTCCGACTGAAGCTGTTGACCCTGGGGCCTCCCCGACCGCTGCGGGGGCTTCAGAAGGCTCTGCCCTAAGTGGCCCCTTCCCTGCCGTCCGCCACGCAGGTGGGGCCGATCAGAAGCTGCAGAGAGGCCAACCTTGTGCAGAACAAGCCGAGAGCGGAGCTGAGTAGCAGAAGGTGGCCCGTTTCGTGTGAAACGGGGAACGGCGATTACTGGATAAAAAAGACGGAAGCACTGACCCTTCAACACGGAATAACCCCAACCTACGTCTTCTCCCAGAAGTACAGTCTTCAGATGATTTGCAAGAAAAGCAAACAGTCCTTTGACAAGAACGCAGGAAGAACCGTCTCCCTGGATTCCCCCCGCCAGCCGACCGGCTCCCACGAGCTGACGGCCTTGCAGCGTCTCGCCCGCCAGGTTAAAGCAGCACAATGTCCATACCAGGGACAGCCGTCCACGGACGCCGACCTTTCAGGGACAAAGGGTGTGCTGAGCCCATTAACTCTGCTCCAAGAGTGTGGGTGTTCTCGGTCTGGCATTCCACGTGTCTTTTTTCCCTTCATCAAAATTTTGCTTTTAGGAGTTCCTCCTATCGTGGCGCAGCGGAAATGAATCCGACTAGGAACCATGAGGTTGCGGGTTCGATCCTTGGCCTCGCTCAGTGGGTTGAGGATCCGGCGTTGCCGTGGGCTGTGGTGTAGGTTTCAGACCCAGCTCGGGTCCCGCGTTGCTGTGGCTGTGGCGAAGGCCGGTAGCTGTGGCTCCGATTAGACCCCTAGCCTAGGAACCTCCTCATCCTACAGGTGCAGCCCTAAAACGACCAAAAGACAAAAAAAAAATGTTGCTTTTATAACCCGAAGTAAATTCTTGCCATGCCGTGACTTTGGCCTTGAGCCTCGGTGCCCCCACCTTGCTGGTCCTGGTCCTGCGTCCCCCCACACCACCCCTGCGGGAACAGCCAGTGCCCTGAAACCTGCCTCCTGGCTCCTGCCCCCTCCTCGCCAGCACCTGAGCTAAAGCTCTTCCCTGCAAATGCTGAATAAAATTTCGCCCATGTAAAGGCTGTGTTTACAAAGGCTTTGCACCTGCCCTATAACAGCCTTGAATTTGCACAACAAGAAAACTGAGGATCCTGTAAAGCCGGGCTCACATCCCAAGGCCCAGCTGAGCGGCAGGTTTTCTCCAGAACAGGCTCCCTGCTGTCCTCGCTCCTCCTTGGCGGGTGGCCTGCGTCTGAGCAGGGACGGAGCCTGGTGGGACAGCCCTGCCCGCCCACCCCGGATGCAGCTCAGGATGCAGCCGAGTGGGTGCTCACACCGCTGGGCGACGGCCTGGCTGCTGGGGCCGCTCCTGAACACCAGGAACAGCACGGGGACTCTGTGCTCAGGACACAGTAAAGCGAAGCCAAGGGCACCGGCTGAGGGAGAGTGAGTCACATACTGAGGCTGACTCAGCAGGAGGGTGAGTGGGCACCTCTGACGTCCCCTGAGAGGAGCAGCGGCGGGGACCAGGCACAGCCAGCCCAAGACTGAGGGTTCGGACGGGCCTGCGGGCCCCGCACACCCCGGCCACACCGTGGACACACCCCTGGGTTATGGCGGCCTGGGCTCTGACCCCCGTGGCCTGCCCTTCCCTCCGTCCTCCCCGGCCAGGCTCCCGGGACAGCTGGGCCCGCCTCAGGCTCCGTGCTTGCTGGCCCTGCCTGATGGCCACACCCCACGGGGGCCCCGTCGCCATCCTCCCCGGAGGCCCCGTGGCTTCTAAACTCCCGGGGGCCTCCCTCAGGCCCCTGGAAGTGGGCCCGGGGCAGCGTGAGCCCAGAGGAGGTTTGGGAGGGATCCTGGGACCAGCGGGGGTTGTAGGGCGGGAGACAGAACAGGCGAAAGGCAAGTGCAGAGTGGGCTGCGGGCCAGTGCTGGGGGCCGGCGGGGGCCGGTCGCTGGGCCCCAAAGGTGGTGGAGAGGTCAGAGGTCAGAGGTCAGGGGCTGGGAAGCATTTTTATAAACGGCCAGGCATACAGGCCGCAGGGTCTCTGCAACTACTCGTTTCTTTTCCAGGGTGAAAGCAGCCAGAGAGCACCCCGACCTTGTCCTAACAAAACTTTATTTAAAAACACAGGTGGTGGGCCAGCCGGGCCCCACAGCTGCGGTTTGCCGCCCCGGGTGTGGAAAGCGCCTCAGCTTTCTCACGAGGGACAAGGCGGCTGGGGGACAGCTCGGGGGCCCCCCAAGACTGAGGCCCTCACCTCCCGGCACTTGTTTCAGCCTCTTGGCCAGCGCCTCCCTCCGGGCTGGCCCTCGGGCTCACACACGGACCCAGGGACATGGGGATCCTGTTCATCACCTGCCGAGGGTGTGACCCTGGGCTTGAAATCCTCTCTCCAGCGTGCTCGAGGACGTCCCCAGCCTGAAGGACCACTGCCGCTCCTTGGACGGGCGGGCACCCCCCGCCCCGAGTGCAGCAGCCACCATCTTTAAGTGTGAGACACTGGGCCGTGCCACGGTCCCCACAAGATGTGTCCACCTTCCAACCCCCAGAACCTGGGGAGGGGGGGAGACCTTATTTGGGAAAAGGGCTTTGCTGACAGGGTTAGTTACAGATCGGATCTCCAGATGAGCTCATGCTGGATTGGGGTGGCCCCGAGGCCGGTGGCAGTGTCCTTGTAAGAGACACAGACGCCAAGGAGGGGCCCGTGAGGATGGAGACAGAGATTCGGGTGGGGTCATGAGCCCAGGAGCCACCTGGAGTTGGGGGCCTGGGCGCAGTGGGTCGGGGGGGCTCACAGCCCCGCCAGCACCTCGACTTCAACTTACAGCCTCCAGACTGTGAGAGAGAAAATGCCAGATCATGGTGATGGGTCACGGCAGCCCCAGAAGGCAGAGACAGGGTCCGGGTGGCGGCCGCGTCCCCCAGTCTTACCACCTCCCAGTCCCTCCACGGAGACGGGAGCCCGCGGCGCCCTGCCGAGAATCCACTCCCAGGTCTGCGCCAAAGGCGCCCCGGCCGTGAGCCGCGGCCGTCGGGCCCTCAGAATTCCCATTGGACCCGCCCCTGCAGCCGGGGAGGCCCAACCTTTCCCTCGACTCCTCTCACTTTCCATCTTTCTGAGCGCGTTCGCCAGAGCCTGTAAAAACAGGTCCGCAACTCTTCTTTACTCTAGTTTTCTTCAAAAAGCATATCTGCGCCTATCTGGGCAGGAGGTCGGGGGACAAAATGACACTAGGAGAATTTTACCAGCGCCCCTGAAGGGACCTTCCGAGCCAGAGATGAGGCGACCGCATGAGACGGGAGAGACCCGCCGGACCCAGCCTCCTGGACGGAACGACACGAAGCCTAGGCGTCCGTCTCCAGCCCAGTCACCAGCCTGGTGGTAAATGGCACGAGGCTGTTTCTGAGCTGAAGGAAGGCACTAAATCAGACCTCTGACACCCGTAAGTGCCGCAGAAATTTCTTTTCCCGATTGTGTGTTTCCCAAGAAGCTGGAGGAAAGTCCATGTCACCTCGGGTCAGTGATGAGCAGACACGGATGCTGCCCCGAGCCTCCCGGACACCCGCTGGGCGCCAGGCTGACCGCCCCCGCCCCAGGGCACAGATGCTCTCCAGAGCCCCGGTTGCTATAGCAACCTCCATCTCCCAGCTCCTCCTGGCGAGCGCCATCCGCCTGGCGAGTCTCCAGCAGAAAGACTAACAGGACCGTGTCTTCATTTATTCACAATAATTGCCTTGGCTTGGGGAGATTTCAAGGCCCTGGGGACTCTACTCTTTCAGCCGCCCGCCTGATACGTCTGCACGTGGCCCTGGGAAGCAGATAGGTGTCTCTGGTCCTGACCCGCTTGCCACGCTGGGGACCCTCCCCCCTCCGCACCGCTGCTTCCCCAGAGCTCTGAGGCCTCCAGCAAGGACTGGCCGAGCTTTTGAGCATTCTCGTATCTTGAGGGCAGTGGTAGTTCATTCCTGTCGTCACGTTTTCCTGAGTGTCTAAGACTTTGTTTATTCCTTCAACAAACACATTTGTTGTGTCAGGTGCTCTTTAAGGTTCCAGGGCTGTAGCTATGTAGGAAAAACTACACTTGACCTTCCCACCCCAGGGCCTTTGCACTGACCTCCCCGAGGCTGTAAGCCTTCTGACCTTCTCCCCACCCCTCCCCTTCCTTTACAGTTCCTAGTGCCTGCCTCCTGCTCTGTTTTCCTCAACAGCACTCATGCCTAAGGAAGCCGTGACAGCCTAGCTCTGGGGTGAAAACGGGGACATGTCAGAGCGGGACCAGACCGGGTGGGGTGCGGGTCCGGGCAGGCTTTCCAGGAGGATGTGGAGTTTCCTGGCCATCAGGCAGCGACCACTTCTGTGGCAGAAACTGGGCCCGCTTCTCAGCGTGGTCTGGAATAGGTCGTGAGGCTGTTGGGGCCCAGGGTCCCACTGCGAGCGGATTCGTGTCTGTTGAACACATCTGGGCATTTTAACCTGCCACACCCTCTGTGCTGAGACCCACCAGGGATTCTGAGTCCAGGGGGAAGGACGGGCGGTGGGGGGAGTGGGTCTTCTGATGGACACTCTTTCTGGGCTCGTCAGAATGAGCTTCCTGGGGCTGCTGTAACATGCTGCCACACACCCAAGGGCCTGAAACAATGTGCGTTTTTCATCTTCTTCTTTCGGGGTCTCCTTGGGCTGTGAGCAGGGCCTGGGCAGGGCTGCGTTTCTTCTGCTGTGGGGGAATCCACTTCTTTGCCTCTTCCAGCTTCTAGAAAGGCCTGCCTTTACGGGCCCAGGGCCCTTCCTGGCCTTCAAAGCCGGTCACCGCTCATGCAGCCGGTCTGGTTCCTCCAGCTGGGAACTTCTCAGTCGGTGAAGACCCTGGTGACTGCTTGGGGCTCACCTGGCTGGGCTGGCATAGTCCCCCTTTGCAAGGCTCTTAATCTTAATCATATTTGCACCGTCCCACTTGCCAAAGGTGGTGAGGTTGCAGATCTTAGATACTCAGGCATTTGGGGACAGTCTGCCCTGCACCTCCTCTCCCGTCCACCCTCAGATCGAGCAAAGCTTCCTGTCTCTGCTGGGCCAGGACACGCATCCTTCGCGTGTGTCCTTCCCATGCCGGGTTCCCCTGTCAAATCGCCAGGATACTTTCCATGCCTGATTCCTTAGACGTCAGGCTGCCCTGGTTCTGGGCATCTTAGCCCCAGGAATTCTTAGGGACTCTTTTCTCTCCATAAAACCCAGCTACTAAAAATCAAAAGCAGTGGTGGATACACGCCTCAGACACCTGTCCAGTTCCACGAGGGGGGGGTGGCAGCAAGAGAGACCCCCGATGTGAACCAGGGGCCTGGGTGATGACACGTCTGTCGATGGCAGTTCCTCGATGGAAACTCACAGCCGGTTGTGGTGGGGCTGTGCAGGCGGGGAGGTCGGGCCGTGGGGCGGAGGCGACGGGCAGGGCTCTCAGCCTTCCACTCGGTTTTGCTGTAAACCTAGAATTACCCAAAAGATATAATATTTGTTAATTAAAAATGTAAAAAGGGGAGTTCCCATCATGGCTTACGAACCCAACTATTATCCATGAGGACGCAGATTCGATCCCTGGCCTCCCTCAGTGGGTTAAGGATCCGGCGTTGCCTTGAGCTGTGGTGTAGGTCGCAGATGTGGCTCGGATCCCGCGTTGCTGTGGCTGTGGTGTAGGCCGGCGGCTACAACTCCAATTAGATCCCTAGCCTGGGAACCTCCACATGCCGCGGGTGTGGCCCTAAAAAGATATAAGACAAAAAATAAATAAATAAATAAATAATAGAAAGGGCTTGTTGTCATATTCTTGATTTTTAAAAACGCTTTTAACCCTTAGACCAGACTGCTTGCTCTGGATGGCGGCCGTCTTCGCTGAATCAATGCATACGTTTCCCACGTGCAAGCCAGGAGAGTTAGGAAGTCACTGGCACTAAAGACACTTGAACGTTTAAGGCACGTTGTCCCCACAGTCTCCCCACAGAAGCCCCCGGCAGACACAGGCTCCTGCAGGCAGGCTGGTCCTCGGCACCCTCAGGTCCCCCTGCCACCAACGAGGAGCTCCTCGGTCGTGTCCCTGGGAGCGTCTCTGTAGCTGGGTGTCCGTGTTCAGTCTCTCGCAGCTTGTCTTTAATGCACAGCGTTTGCTGTCTCAGAAGAGTTCTAGCTCAGGACGTGGTCATTTCTCACTGCTGTCCTTGCAAATAAACTAGAACAATCGCGGCTGCCTGCAGGTGAGCAGCGCTGAACAGGTCCTGACTGAACTGCCTCTGAAGCGGGTCAGCACAAATCCTGCAGCAGAGCCCTAATCCAGCCCGGAATTGGTTTCCAGGTGACGCTGAACTGAGTTGGAGTGGAAGGGGACTTCGCATGTGGCGCCTGAGCTGAGTCCAGCCCTCCCCACCCCTCCACAGAAGCCTAAGTGAACAAGAATACACCTGCTCCAGAAAGCGGAAGCCTTCAGCAGGTGTGCATGTGCGAGTGTCCACGCCGCCTGCCCTTGGCCATGGCTGCAGGGTCAGGCTCGGGGCAGAGCTGGACATGAGAGGGGACAAAGACACAGGACCTCCATTCTTCATGTCGGCTGGAAAGGCTGCCACTTCAGGGGACAGCGGCACGCCCGGTGACATGCCTGCCACGTGGGAACGTGGGCTCCATGCCCCCCACTCCTCTCTCTCCATCTCCCAAGAGGGCATTAGTGGCTGCGAGGCTGAAGCCACGGAGAGGACCCCGGCAGAGTTCAGACCTGGCACCCAGTCGTTTCCAGATTCATTCTTGTGCCCCCCACCCTCCCAGCCCTGGCATTCCTGCCTGATGCATTGGTTTGTCCCAAGCGACAGAACCCGGGCCGGAATCCCCAGGCCAGAGCAGAACTTTCTAACCGCAGGCTGGTTTCCAGGGTCTGGCCAAGCGCCAGGAGGGGACAGGTTTGCGCAGCATGGCTGCAGGAAGACCGCCAAACTCTGACCCGAAAATCTTAAAAGTAGCTCTCAAACAGCACCGCCGACACAGCTGACAGACTAGCCAGGCCTGGACGCATATTCTCAGACCTGGAAAACCAGTGCAGTGCTTTCTCTGATGCAAACTAACCTGCTTTTTATAACAGTCTCGACTCCTGACATTCGGATGGGAAAGGACATCTAAAAATTCTTCCAGTCATTGTATGAGTTTCCAAGTCGATGCAAACGCTTCAGCCCTTCCAAATAATGCGCATGCGAGTTCTCATGTCAACATCATTATTTTTGTAAGAAAAGTAGCAGGTTCTTCATTGACAAGCAGTGCTCCATCCTCTGCTTGCTTTTTAACGAAAACACGATCTTTTTACAGCAGTAAGATCAGGACGTGGTCTTGACAGAAGGGCCAGGGCCACAGGGTTGGGGACCTGCCAGGCTCATCTGGACATTTTGGGGTGTGGCCGGGAAGAGCAGCCCTCAGCCGAGCCTGCCACCGGCTCACGGGCTCTCTGGGTGATTACGGGCGCTCCGGTGCCTGGGTGTTGTCTGTTTTCATTCCTCAGGCCGGCAGCTCTTCTTCTCATAAATCAGATCAAAGCGCGTTTCAGGAGGGGCTGAGAGCTGCCGAGGGCTGATGGTTCTCCTTGGAATTGCCTGACTTACTTTCCTGAAATCCAGCGCCGGGAATCAAGCCAAGACTCGTGTGCAGAAATGCCCCGGGGGCGTCTCTGGCGCTCCCTCGCCTCGTCTTGACTCGGAGTGGATAGGTTTCCGAGCGGATGATGATTTTAACGCAGATTAGCATTCGCAGAGATAAACAGACTCACAGGACAGAACTTCAGGTCCACCCGGCTCAGACTTGCTTTCCTGGCTTTCCCCAGACATACAGAGCTTCCCTCACAATATTTTCGTACTTTAGTTTTTTTAAAGAAAAGCACCACGGTCTTCCATCTGTGTCTGTGTCCAAAATACCTCTTCTTGCAAGGACACCAGTCACACTGGATCAGGGCCACCCTGGTGACTTCATTTGACCTTGATCACCGCTTTCAAGGCCTGATCTCTAAAGGCAGGCCATCAGGGCACTGGCTGTTCGGGCTTCAGCACGTGGCGGCAGGGGGCTTGGGGCCCGGTTCAGCCCTTAGCAGCAGGTGACCGAGTTAACTTCTTCAGCGAAAGCAAAAACCTTTTCCTACTTAAATGGCTGACTCTCTTCTGGCGTGCTGACCCAGGGCTGGTGGCATCCTAACTGAGCCCTTGTGACATCAGTGTCAGAAAAGATACAGTGCTTCTGTTCTGGCAACAACAGATATGCTGTAATAACCCTCCTGCTGGAAACAATTATAAAAGAGAGAGAGAGAGAGAGTGTGTGTGTGTGTGTGTGTACATGTAGGCATGTAATTCGTATGGAGAGATGGGAACTGGTTAATGCAGGTAGATTTAAGGAGGTGTGACCCCTGACAGGAGGCAAGCACAGCAGGTGTCCTAAGTGCCAGGGTATTTTCCGGAGAATGTGTTTCATCCCAAAGGATGGAGTGGGGGAGGGGGAGAGGCATCAGTGTGTAGGCAGAGCTCGCAGCAGAAAGCAAGAGATTTACTGGGCTGAGGTGACTTCAGCAGAGTTCAGGAATAACAAAGAGGCTGCAAATTAAGGTGCTAAATCCCAGAGAGAGAGGATCTCAGAGAAGCTAGAAAATCCACAAACACCTGGCCCGCTGTGGGCTAACTCCTGAGCTGTATGTGTACAAAATTTGAGATCCAATAAAAAAAAAACCATTCCTGCTAAAAATCAGTACTGAATAACAAAGAAAATCAACAGAAACAGACCTACAGAGATTCAGATTTTGGACTTGTCAGACACGAACTTTAAAAGAGCTGTGATTAATACAATTAAGAATAAAGAGAAAAGGGTGGAAACTTTTATCAGACACCTAATATTCATTAAAGAACTAACGAGAAATTGTAGCACTAATGCCACCATACCTTATATTAATAATTTAACAAATAAGGTTAGCAGGAGATTAGACACTTCATAGTAAAGAGTTAGTGAAACAGATGCTAATTCGCTCGGAAGTATTCAAAGGGATGTAACAACAGGAAAAAAGACAGACACTGTAGAGAAGAAGCGTAAGACACATGGGACAGGGCAAAAATGTCTCGTCTGCGTATGTCAGCGTCCCCAAGGCAAGTGGGAAGAGAGTAGGACTGGGGTCATCTTTAAAGTTTTGGCTGCCAATTTCCCAAAACCGACACTGCGTTTCCGTTCAGGCTGTATTAACTTATGAGTGTCACAGATGGCACGGCTTAAACAGCATAAGGTTATCTTCTCACAGTTCTGGAGGGGATGTCCAAGGTCAAGTTTCCAGCGGAATGATTTCTCCCAAGACTTCTCTCCTTGGCTCGTATACACGGCCCTCCGTGCCCTCCCGTGGCCTCTCCTCTGCGCCTGAGCAGAGGGACAGCTCTGAGGGCCCTGTCCTCAGGGACCATTTAACCGTGTTTACCTCCTTAGGGGCCATACAGTCACATTCGGGTGAGGGCGTCGTCACCTTCGGAATGTTGGGGGAACACGATTCAGTCCAGAACACAGGCCTGAACTGATAAAAAAAAATACCATGTCCTAGATTTAAGGCACTTTCCAAATCCGAAGCAAGATAAACACGACGAAAATCCCACTCAGGCAAATTCTCGTTAAATGAGTTTTTGCTGGAAGATGAAGATGAGAAGACATTAAAAGCAAAATGAAGAATATATTAAAAGGGAAAGATAATCCCTAGCTTCGTGGGAGCAGCAAGACTGAAAGCTGACTTTCAGAAATGAGACCCAGGAAACGATGCGTAAGACCATTTAGGGAAGTTTTGGGATGTGATTCCAACAATAGAAAAAGTGTCCGAATAAATTATCCCCCTCTGCGTTTTTCCCCAATTCACCAGTTACTTCCATTTATCGTTTGTGCATCTTCTCTTGCCATGATCATGCATAACCCGCACCATGTATGTATGTACAGACATGTGATTATTTAGAATATATACACATATCTTCTCTTTTAGAAGCGATTTGCAGACACGGCGCTCCTTCACCCCTAAACATTTTGGTGTGAATTTTCAAGGTCATTCTGTCCTATAGCCACAGTGAAAGTTTCAAAGTAAGGAAGTTGTGCGTTGACGGAGCGTTATTATCAAACCCGAAAACTTTACTGAAAGTGCCTGCGCTGTGCAGCCTGAGACGGGAGCAGACAACGCTCCAGTTCAGGCGTCTGTCCCCACCCAGCCTAGGTCAGTCCACCTCGGTTTCACATTTCGTCGCTTCGAAGTCTTTGAAGAGGTTGGAAAGATATTTCATAAAACGTCCCAGGTGCATTAGTCTGCTCTTTCCTCCTGGTGATTAGACTGAGTTTGCATTTCCTGATAGAAACAGCATGAGAAAGACTTTAGTGCTGGCAGGTGAATCCTAGCAGTTCAGTGGCTGTTCACGCCTCAGCTCTAATTTAAAGGCAAAGGGTTCCCCCCTCCCCCATATTTGTAATTTCTCTGCACCACTGTCACTGAGAAACCCAGCCCATCTAGGTAAGGGCTCTCACTTAGTCACACAGCCCTAGGTTTGCTTTTTTTTTCTTCTTTTTAACTCTAGGTTTGAAGGAATGCACTTTGCGTGCACTAACCTCACCACCGAGAAAACAAACTCACCAACTTGCTTTCAGTGTCTGTTCAGAGTGTCTTTTTGGTCTTTCCCATCCGTTACACAGTCAAATTATGGGGTTCAAAGTTCTTGGCTTAGTTTTCCCCTCTTCAGTAAGTCTGTTATTTAAATGATAAAGTTGTATTAATTAGTTTCTTATTCTATTTTAGGGATTTTGAGCCTGTGAAATCTTAATATGGTTCCAAAATTTGAGCAAAAGGGAATGTTCCAAGATGTGTCTCCTCAATTCTGTTACCTCATCGCCGCACATGCCTGTCGGTAACTAATCTCAGTGTCTTTTTGTGCAAAAATAAACCAATAGATATTATTTTTTTCTTTCTGTATACCATATATGTATACTCCTCTCTCCTATGCACCTGCACTTAATAATATACCCATTAAAATCAGTAAGAATGCCCCCTTTATTTTTTTTACGCCCACCCACTGCTCCCCTGTGTGTCTGCCTATAACTCTCAGGTCATGGATGACAGAGGCAGGCTGGCTTCTACCAAGGCCAGAGGGTCAGCATTCAAGGCTCGCAGATTTCGGAGTCTCTGCTGCATTTTCTCACTATCGCGTTGCTTTGCGGTTCGAAGCTGCCCTAGGTGAGCTAGCAGGTGTGAATGTTCCGGTAAAACTTTATTATAAAAGCCGGCAGCTGGTAGGTGGCACTGAGTTTTCCAACCCTTGGTTTAAGAGAATATTATTCTGAAATCACAGACCACGCCGCAATGAATCGCTTTGCTAATCTTCATTTTTGTCTTGTTTTAGGGGCGACTTCCGGGTAAGTTCGTGGAGGGAGGGTTGCGGGGTGGGCGACGAGTACACAGAAGTTCTGACGCCGCCCGGCCTTGAGAAGCTGTCCACATATTGCCCACCAGCAATATGTGCAAACGCCTATGCCATGGCCATACCATCGGAAAGTGCTGGCAGGTTTTCCCACGTTGGTAATTTAATGGGTGAGAGATGGTCTTGCGGTGTGGTTTTATTTACATTCCCTCAAAGTTGGGTAGATGATTCTTCATCGTATTTATCCAGAGTATGTATAAATGCCTCCCATTCGTCACAAAAGGAATTTATTTGTGTATTTGTTTATTTATTTACTTATTTGGCCACACCCGCAGCTTATGGAGGTTCCCAGCCCAGGGGTCCAACCAGAGCCGCAGCTGCCGGCCCACACCACAGGCACAGCCTCGCGGGATCCCAGCCGCATCTGCGACCTACACCGCAGCTCACGGCAACACCGGATCCTTAACCCACTGATTGAGGCCAGCGATAGAACCCGAATCCTCATAGATACTAGTCAGATTCGTTACCTCTGAGCCACAACGGGATCTCCCCCCAAAAGGATTTTTTGTAACTTTTTATACACAGAAAAACTTTGCAGCCTTGGAAATACCTACTTTTTAAAGTTTTGGGATAATTCCCTTGTGAAATGAACAGTATCTCATTTTTTTTCCAGGTATTTCCTCTATAATGTGCTAAGTTCTGTAAAAATTATTCTGTTTAAACTTTCTCGTAAGGGTCAGTTTTGGAGAACTTTATTTTTATAGGAAATTACAGATTTCATCGACATTTTCAAATTTTTTTTGCATAGAGTTCTGTACATAATCTCTTATGACTGTTCTTAATTTTTACATTTTTTGGGCACCTGGTTATTTTACATATATGATTTTTTCATATATTAAAAATATATATGTAATATATGATTTTTCACCATTTTCTTAATCAAGGTAGCTAGCTGTTTGTTTACACTGATATGTTGATTTTTTTGGGGAAAAATCCAGGTTTTGATTATTAATGTGAGCTACTATTTTTCTCTTATTTGCTACATTCAGTTTTGCTTTTATCTTTGCTTTTCGGTGCTTTATTTCAGTTCATTTTTTTTTTTTTCCTAGCTTTTGCATTTATTTTTGCTTATCTTGACATAGGGGTTCAAGGCTACAGAGTTGCCTCTGCTATTGCTTTCAGTGAATTCCAAAACCATTATCACAGTTTTTTAGAAATTCGGATAATCGATTTGCTTTTCCTCTTTTAACTAAGAGTTGTTCGATGGTTTGGTTTTTAAATTTCCAAGCTGAATAAAATTTGTGTTTTTAGTTTACTTATTAGTTTCTAGTTTTATGACCTCGGGATCAGAAAAGCTTATCTGTGATTGTCCACTTTATGGAATGTATTGATATTTTCTTTGTGACTTAATAAGTGGTCACTTCTAGTCACAACTCCATGTGTGCTGAAATCTAGCTTATTGATTATGTTGCTAGTGTCTTCTAGCTCCTCATTGATTCTTGTCCAATTCCATATTCTCTGTTTGATGGAGATATTTACTATATTATTTTCAGCAGAGTTATTTGTAACCAGTGCGTATTTATTGCGAATTGTGCTTATAGTGTTAAAGCTCGTAGGATCAGAGCCTCTGCTTTCCCAGTGCTGTCATCAGGCTGGTATAACTCTGTCTTCCTGAATATTTTCAGCCTTTTGAATCACTGTGTTTTTAGATCTGACTTAAACATGCAGCATATAGTTGAGTTTCCGAGACAAATCAGAAATCATTTTTAGGAGGTCAAACGCATTCATATTACGTATGGCTGTGATGGGTCCCACTGCAATTACATTACTTCACTTCACGTTGTGATCGCTAGAGTTATCCATGCATATTTGCTCTTTTCTTTCCTTCCGCGTTGTGTTTTCTCCATTCCTATTTATTTTACTTTCTCTCTCTCCCTCTCGTAATAATACTGGCTTATGTTTTGTTACAGCTTTGTTGCATCTTTGTACTTAGGCATTTCAAAATTTCCTTAGTGTTTGTGTTCTTATTTAGTATTTTTCTACCTTAAAAACAAGTCAGTTTGGGGAGTTCCCAGGTGGCTCAGAAGGTCAAGAGTCCAGCTGCTGTGGCTTGGGTTCGATCCCTGGCCTGGGGAGCCTCTGCATGCCATGGGCATGGCCAAAAACAAAAAGACAAAAACCAGAATCCTTCTGGATGGTACCCTTGAGAGCTCCCTCACTCCATCCCACTGTCAATGGGTTTATTTTCCTTTCCTTCTTCTCTCCTAGGCTTGCTTTCCCTTTTAGCTTTTATTATTTCTGTGTTGCCAAAGTATGTCATCCTCATACATTATTCTTCCACCCTCATCTCCACGCTCCTAGTTACGTCTGAAATATTCAGCAAGAATGTTAAATGGTGACGTTGGTTCCTCAGTCACAGTGTGGGTGGGTGACGTTCATCCTCCTGTAAACCCCTGGAGACAGGCTGATGAGGACGGGGGTCCTGTGACCTTCCGGGATCAAAGCTGCTGTTTGAGCCTTGACATTAGGCTGATGTTGTCTGTGTATAAAACCCTCAGTTCGCACATTTTTCCCTCATATTTATTGAAATAGTCCCCTGTGGTCACCTTGAGATGTCTGATGCCAGACTTATTTACTTTCGCTTGTAGCTTCTTTTTATATATTTTCCTTGAGGTCCAGAGATTTTTCTAAGCCTTTAAAGCGTAATAGTTTTACCAGGCTAAGATCTTAAAGTTGATCATTCTGGGTCAATTCTCTCTGGTCCCTGGAGACCCAAGATGTAGACTTGTGTCTGCTTTTATTTCTGTAAAGTATCCAGGAGTTGTCGGTTCACCTATTAGCTCTGACCCATTTTTTGGGGGGCGGAGAGGAACATTCCAATTACACATGGATTTGGTTTTATTTTTTCTGTTCTCCATTTCAGCCACTTTCCTTTGACCTTTTTTATGTCTTTCTTTCCTTTGTTTTTATTCTCCTAGTTATTCTGACTTTCTTCTATGACTTTTAATAAATTTCTCTGTAAATATATTCTCGCTCGGGGCTTTTATAACTTTGCTTTAACTTCTGATATGACAGTATCTTTTCTTCCATTTTTTTCCTGAGCTCAATAAATTCCCATTTTATTCCTTCTAGTTTTTGTTTTCAAAATCTTAATGTCTGCATTTCTGATACCCCCAAATGCTTATGGGGGGTATTCAATTTAATCTGCTTGGAGTGTTATTTTAGTTTTATTCTGCATTTTCTTTTTTTGGTGGTAAGTTCATCAGTTCAAATGCTTTGACTTAAATTTTCTGTTTATTCTTGCATTTCCTTTATACAGATGAATATTGCTTAAGTTTATCCATATTGAAATAGTTTGGAGAATATTGTAAGCTTTATAGAAACTTCTGTCACTGTATCAAAATGTAGCTTCTCTAATGGAGTTTTAGGGGGCACAGGTGGAAGTGAGGTAGGACTGTTGCTGTTTGGGGATCTATTTTTTATTTATTTTGGGATGGTAAACTATGTTATCTTGCAGAAATCCAAATTTCGCCTGCTTTCTTTGACCTTTCTCCTTCCATCACCCAATACCCAAAAATTGACTTTCCTTCAGTTTTCAGCCTCTTCTTCCCCAGAAGGAATGCCTTTCTGAGTCCTGCCTAATTGAACAACTTTCCCTGCAGTCAGTGCATTAACCTGATGATTTTTTTTTCCGGAATGTCTTCATTGAAGGTGGATTTTCTATGTTTGGGACCAATTCAGATGCATTTTTGGCCTCTGGATTTTCTCTTTAATTTCTGTGCATTTTCCTCAAATCCTGTTAGGTTTCCACAAAGTCTTGCAGCGGAAGCTCAAGGGAGCGTGTTTCCACGGCACTCTGGTCTTCAGTTTTCAACGTTTGAAGCATTGTTTGACTTTTTATTTTGCAGAAGATGTTTTGTTTCTATTTATTTTTCTGTACACAATTTTTAAGGCTGTGTGGAGCGACTCAGAGTCGGGTGGCCTGGACATGCTAGCACAGCCTCCATAAGGAGCTGGGCAAAGCACTCCACCCAAGACACTTAACGTGGAGTCAACTTGTTCAAAGAGGAAGGTGCAAAAATGGGAAGTGACAGGTATCCGCGAGGAGGCGGACAACAAGCAGGTCTGGTGTATTTGTCTATGGGAGCTCTCAGGGCAAAATCAACCATAAAATGCTGATTCAGCAGCAGTCAGTGCCGGCAGCCAGACATACAAGCTTATGGGAAAATTCTAGAGCAGATCCCACTTATGGGGAATTCTAGAGCAGATAAAACCAGCAAGGTGACAGAAAGCAGATTGGCTGGTTCGGGGCTGGGTGTGTGGGCGCCTAAACCAAATGTGAGGGACTTTGGGGGCTACCTATCCTGATCGTGGGGGTGGGTACATGCACGTAACTTCTGTCAAAACTCACTCAACTCTTCAGAAAACTATTAGATCTCATCAATGAATTTGGCAAAGTTGCAGGATACAAAATTAATACACAGAAATCAACTGCATTTCTATATACCAACAATGAAAGATCAGAAAGAGAAATTAGAGAAGCAATCCCGTTTACCATCGCATCAAAAAGAATCAAATACTTAGGAATAAACCTGCCTAAAGAGACAAAAGA
>PVHT021183705.1:971957-1061439 GCA_004024745.2 Catagonus wagneri | reverse complement strand
GGGAAGATATGGTACATACACACAATGGAATGTTACTCAGCCATTAAAAGGAACGAATTACCAACATTTATAGCAACATGGATGGACTTAGAAATTATCATGTGAAGTGAAACCAGTCAGACAATTAGACAGCAACACCCAATGCTACCGCTTACATGTGGAAACTAAAAAGACACAATGAACCTTTTTACAGAACAGAGAATGACTCACAGACTTTGGAAAACCTTGGTTTTTCAAATAAGACAATCTGGGGGATGGGGGGATGCACTGTGGGTTTGGGATACAAAATCTGTAAAACTGACTTGTGATGATTTATGTACACCTATAATTGAAATAAAATCCATTAAGAAAAAAAAAAAGAAGACACTGGTGAAGGTTTGAAGACTCTTAGAAATGCATAAAGACACCCTCTCATCAGGATCCTAACCTTCCACACAGCCTGGGACACGTGTGTCCTTAATGACCAGTCTCTCTTCTGTCATCTGACTACCTATTTGGTTCCCTGCAAATAAGGCATCGTTTTGTTTTCTTATCTTTTCATCTCCTCTTCAGTTTCACTAAGAACATCTCCATCAAGGAAATGTCCTCCCGCCCTGCATGGTTCCCACCCACCCGAGCAGCCCGGGATTCAAGGAAACTGCTCCTGGTTGAATTCCACCACCCTCACCACACCTCTGCAAGTAACTTGACCAAGCTTTTATTGTTGGTCTCCTTCTTTACCATTCACGTCATCTCCCTTTATTCGTTGTTTTCCAGCTACTAACTTCATCCTGGAATAATCCAGTGACGGAGGACACCTGGAGCATGTGCGGATTTCATTGCTCGGCAGAGGCTGGACATGCACACATGGTGACCACACTCTTTCCAAGCGCAACAGCCTCACCAAAGGGGGACAGGGGCAGAGAAATAAAGGAGAGGGACAATTTCCCAACAATCTAATATTTGGTCCACCATTTTCAGAAGATGTGCAAATGAGTGGATATTATTTTACTCAAAAGGGACTCCAAATCACGTGGTAATCCCCTCACCATAAATTACAATCCCTCCTCTGGCCCCTGCTTAGACACCTAGACAATCAGACCTGTGGGTGGAGGGGCCTGACCTCCCAGACCGGTGGCTAAAGAAGCTGAAGGACAGTCATGAAAGATGTTCCACTGGAAGATACACCTGCAAAGCCTGGACTAATGTTACTTTCCTGTCAAAAAGCCTGGTAAAAGATGCTCTGCTTGAGAAGAAGGACAATAAACGTTTATGGGGAAGGAAAAAAAAAAAAAACTTAACTCTTAATATAGGTGCATTTTATTACATGCAAAGTGTACCTTGAAGTTAATTTTTTAGAAAGGAGGAGGTGCTTTCAGAAAGACAAAAGCTAGGAGTTCCCATCGTGGCGCAGTGTAAACAACTCCGACTAGTAACCATGAGGTTGCGAGTTCAATCCCCGGCCTTGCTCAGTAGGTTAAGAATGCAGCGTGGCCGTGAGCTGTGGCGTAGGTAGCAAGTGTGGCTGGGATCCTGCATTGCTGTGGCTGTGGTGTAGCTCCGAGATTCAACCCCTAGCCTGGGAGCTTCCGTATGCTGCAGGTGCGGCCCTAAGAAGCAAAAACAAATAAATGAATAAAAATAAATAAATAAATAAATAAATAAAACAAAAGCTAGAAGAACGGATTTCTGTGAGAACTGCACCCTGAGGTCAGTGCAAGGAAAGAGGGGCTCTGGAGATTCAGGGAAATTATCTCTGATGGAGCCGGATGTGTGAAGAATAAAGAGTCTCGCTCCAGGACCTCGGTCTCCCCGCCCACCTCCCCATTCACGGCAGAGGTGAGCCTTCCAGGACACAGATCCTCCTTCCGTCAGAGCAGGACCTGGGACAAGACCCAAGGGGACTGGAGCTTCCCCTTTAGCTGCGGGGCAGGGGGGCGCCCACACCATCTATCAGCCTGCAGGGCTTGGGTGCACTTGCGAGGCTGGTGGGCGCCTTGCGGGTGGCCCCATGTTCACCTCACAGGACATTTCAGCTGTGCTCAGTGAAGGAGGCAGCCCCGAGTCCGGCACAGACGCGGTCTAACTGCTGGTGTTGGTCTGTCCCCTGGCCCCGCGGCTGCCAGAAATTTGTACAGCCTCTCGAGATGTCTATTTGACAGTGATTTTGAAAACCCAGAGATGAATAAAAATAGAGCTCTCAGGAATGGAAAATCTGTGATACCAGCGCGTGCGGTGAACACTGATAATAAACACCTGCGAGAATTACACTTATGGAACAGCATGTTTTATAAACCTTGACAATAACAATCAAGATAATAACACCAGCTCTAGCAAAAATGGAGAGAGGTGAAGAGTGAGTGTGTAAAACTCTATGCCTTTTAAATCTCTTCTCCCAGAAAAGTCAGTCAATCATTACTGAGTAAAACGGGAATTTTACCTCAACAAAGGACTGAAGCCTCAGTATTTTTTATGATGTTTGTACTTGTTAAAATCTCAGAGGGATCTTATATGAACAAACATAAAGAAATATTTCTCTAAAAGTCAGCAACTTCCTCAGCGTCACTTCTGTTCTTTTTTTTTTGTTTAATTCTAGTAAAATCATACTTGATACACTTATTAAACAGTGTTGCGTATTATGATTCTGTTAATAGTCAAATGTTATTTTTCCATACCTTAGTTTCTATTCTATCTGTGTATGGCTTCAAAAGTCTGCCTTGATGTTACTATAATATTAACAAAGGTTCTTATTAGGAGGTAAGATTTTGGGATTGCTGTTTGGAAGAGTGCTCTCCTGTGTTCTCGTTATTTTATAATTACTGTTACAGAATAATGATGATGATGAGGCTGCTGCCGTCAGCGAGTCTTTATTTAGTGCTTCTTATGTTCCAGAAGATGATCTTGGCCTTTGGTATCTTTTAACAGCCTTCATCCTCAGAACAATCCCAAGAAGGAGCCCCCAACTTACAGGTCACACATCAAGGAGCAGAGAGTTTATGTCTCTCACCCAAGATCACTGGCAGAGCCTGGCATCCTGGCTCTGAAGCCCATGCCTCCTCCTGCCGGGCTTTGCCCCTCCCAGCAGGTGTAACTTTTAGACTGTACACTAGTGTGCCTGAATAAAAGCCAATGGCTTTGGTCCCGGCTCTGGGCCCCGGCTGCTGGCTGCTCCTCCTGGCGCTCAGAGCTCGGAGCCCAATCGGAGGGAGGTGTGGCGGGAAAGAAGGGGACCTTGGCTCACGGCTGCCGGGCACCAGCCAGAGCTCCTCCACCTTCAACCTCTTGCACTTTCCTTCTTCCAGCCTTGCCACTCACCGAGGATGGGGGGAGGAGATGCCACGAATCAGCTAGCCTGGCTTGCAAATCCCAACCCAGGGGCCAGCGGCGTGATCAGGGACCAGTTTCTGCAGCCCTCTGAGCCCTGGTTTCTCCACGTCTGCCTCGGGCGGGGCTGCAGGGGCAGAAATGCCGTGGATTTGCGTCCAGCCCTGGGGTAGAGGCTGCCAGCATGGCCACGTTCTGGTGAGAACCGCCTCCGGGCTGCAGGTGGCTGGTTTCCCCTGTGCCCTCATACCTGGGTGCAGAGAGGCCAGAGGGCTCTGCAGGGGGTCCCTTATAAGGGCACTGATCCCATCCTGGGGACTCCACTCTCATGACCTCTCACCTCCCAAAAGCACCCTCTCCCTCAACACCATCACTGGGCTTAGGATTCCAACGCAGGAATTTAGGTGGTGCAACATTCCGCCAGAAGGGAGTTCTTCTGTCGATCAGCTCTGCTGTACCCTGGCCTGGTGCCCGGCTCTTAGGGGGTGGCCAGGCCAATTGGCCACTGATGGAGTCATAATGGTGGCTTGTCACTTGGTGTCACCAGTACCTCTGTTCGGTAACCTGGAGTCCATCAGACTGTTTTCAGGTAGCGTGTCTCGTCAGTGGAGCCACAGGCTGATGGACGCGCAGTGTGTGACCAGGGCTGATGAGCAGGGGTTGCCAGCTGAGCACCCCGTCCATAATGCCCATAAGGATGCAAGTTCGATTCCTGGCCTTGCTCGGAGGGTTAAGCATCTGGTGTTGCTGCAAGCCGACATGTAGGTCACAGAGGCAGCTCAGATCCAGTGTTGCTGGGACTGTGGTGTCGGCTTCAGCTGCAGCTCCCCGTCGACCCCTAGCCTGGGAACTTCCACGTGCTGCGAGTGCAGCCCTAAAAAGACAAAAAAGTCCTCAGAATGGCGAAAGGTTCCCTTTAACGTCCCTCTGCCAGGAACACAGCTGCCGTGCGCCTCATTCACCTAGTCATTTCTGCACTGCTCTGCCTGGGCCTTCCGGCTTCTGGTTACTTTTGTCTTTGAGGTTTTATCTGCCCGGATTGGTGGGTCTGTGCGTTTTGGGGACCCTCACGTGACATTTATTTTCCCCCAATAATAGGGGTGCCAACAATGGAGGTGCTGTTTGGGGAGATGCCCTGTATTCAAGTCAAAGGAACTGACGCTTTCCTCCCCCGAAGACCGGATTGCCTGAGCTCAGAGTCAGCAGGGAGGCTCTCAGAGGCGTGCCTCTCGGATGAAGTGCCTGGAGCCTCCGGGCCGCCTTAACCATCATTTGTAACATAGATATTAATGCTCCTCCGATCATTGCTGTTAAAACTAATGCTGCAGAGAGCATTCTGTCAAAGTAGCAGAAAGAACCCAGCATTTCTTCCTTTCACGGCAAAGGGCTGATTGCAGCTGGCACGACCATGTTAATTTCATAAAGCTGCAGCCAAGAGTTTTGACGTGTGCAGGTATCATCTCGCGACGGATGCTCACCCGCAGCTTCTTCAGGAGCCGGGAGACGCTGGTAGTGCCGTTGTGACTCCCTCGCCGCGGGCGCAGCTGCCTCAGGGAGAGCTGACCAGCCGCCACTGGTCAGCGGGACGCTGATGGCTTGTTAGGGATGATTCCTTCCTCCTCCTGCATCAGGGACACGCTCTCCAGAGCAAAGTCGCCAGGCTCCCCCAGCAATGGAGACGGGAGCTTCGCCTCCTTCCAGAGGCGGGGTGGCACGCAGGGTCCGCGGGCGCGACTGGCACCTGTCATCCTAGGACGAGCAGCGGGTGGTTTACGCTCCGCCGCCTCACCAAAGAAAATGCACGGCTTTATCTTTCAGCCGGTCAGCCACGACTCGTCCCCAATCCAGACCTCAACCAGAATGGAATCGGGGTTTCCCAGTCACACTTCTAGTTGCCAGTATTTTCAAAGCCGCAAACCTCAGACTTTGAGGACCTGAGAAAAAAGGGGCTCAGAGCAAAGGATCCCTTACGTCCCAAGCCTGCTTCTGGGAGCACAGGCCAGAGCACAGACCGAGCCACGGTCACCCTCAGCGGGGCCAGCCTGGCCCAGCAGCCTGCGTGGCGTTGGTACTCTTTATTCCAGGACTCCAGTAGCCACTTCGGGACGGAGGGCGTTGACACTGCGGTGCATAACTGAGTGGGCCAGGCGCTGTGAGGCAGGTCAGTTACACCTGTGCACATGTGTGCCTGAAGGTACAGCTGAATTCAACCCGTCAGCCCATGCAGTTAGCTGCTGATCACGGCCAAGAGAGAGTCTGTTGGCTCTGCCTCCAACAATGACACCAAGGTCGTGAGAGCTGATGGCTCAGACCAAGGAGCCCAGCAGTGCTTGTCCTTCCACTTCCGTCTTCTCCGAGCCACCCGGTGGCCCCCGCCTCTAGCCTCAGCCCCGTTCCCAGAGGGGCTCTTCTTGGAGTCTTCAGTAGGTCTGAGTGAGGTACACGCACTTGACATTGTTGTAATAAAAATCCCATCCACTCAAATGTCTGGAGGTCACAGAGGGCCAGGCAGGGGACCCAGAGCTCAAGGGCTATGTGGGGTGACGTCCTCAAGAAGCCGCCGGCCACCTGCAGGGCCGGGGTGAGCTGAGAAGAGAGTGATGGGGTGACAGCCCGGCTGAGCCAGGAGCAAGGAGGCGTGGGGTCCGGTCCTGGCTGTGCTGTTGGCTCTTCCAGGGCCAGGGAGTTCTCCCTCGGCACCTCAGCTTTTGCAAAACTCGAGTCAGGCTTGTTCCCATCTGCACATTCTTTTTTAGAAAAAAAAAAAGTTAGGAGTTCCTGTCATGGCTCAGTGGTTAACGAATCCGACTAGGAACCATGAGGTTGTGGGTTCGATCCCTGGCCTTGCTCAGTGGGTTAATGACCCGGCGTTGCCGTAAGCTGTGGTGTAGGTTGCAGATGCGGCTCGGATCCCGGGTTGCTGTGGCTGTGGCGAAGCCCAGCTGCTGTAGCTCCTGTTAGACTCCTAGCCTGGGAACCTCCATATGCCACGGTGCGGCCCTAGATAAAGGCAAAAAGACAAAAAAAAGAAAAAAAGTTATTCTTTTTAAATTAAATTTTGTTTTCTTTTTAAGGCTGCACCTGTGGCATATGGAATTTCCTGGACTAGGAATCGAATTGGAGCTGCAGCACAGCCACAGCGCCTACACCACAGCCACAGAAACACCAGATCTGTAACCCACTGAGCAAGGCCAGGGATCGAACCTGCATCCTCATGGACACTATGTGGGGTTCTTACCCTGCTGAGCCCCAAAAGGAACTCCCCATCAGCACATTCTGAGCCTCACCCTGGAGACAATCTGCATCCTCCTGGTGGGCCCAAGGTCAGGGTCAGCAACCAGCTCTGGCCAGCGAACTGTGACCAGAAGCGACGTGTGTCCTGGGAGTGGGGGTGGGGGGCGCTTCAAGAGTCAGTGTGTTTCCTGGGAGTTCCCGTCGTGGCTCAGCGGAAATGAATCTGACTAGTATCCATGAGGATGCAGGTTCGATCCCTGGCCTCGCTCAGTGGGTTAAGGATCCGGCGTTGCCGTGAGCTGTGGTGTAGGTCACAGACGTGGCTCGGATCCCGCGTTGCTGTGGCTGTGGCGAAGGCCGGCAGCTGCAGCTCCGATTAGACCCCTAGCCTGGGAACCTCCACATACCGCGGGTGCAGCCCTAAAAAGACCAAAAAAAGAAAGAAAGTCAGTGTGTTTCTTGTCTGTCCCCTCATTGCTCTGCCACAGCCCCGGGGACCCTTAGGGGTGTGCCGTATGAGTGACACGTAAACTCTGTCTTTTCAAACTGTCGACATGCTCGGTGTCACTGCGACACCTCTAGGACTGTCCTGACAATGAGCCCCCCCCTCTGGGTCGGGGTGTGGGTTCTGAGCACCGGGAAATGCCTGTGATGGATGATCTGACATCGTGGCCATTTGGGATCCAACCTGTAGTCACAGAGACACGCACCGTCTCATCTGTTAAGGAAAATAAGGGGAAGTCATTATGTGATTCGCAGCGGTAATAACATTCAGAAGAAACAAAAGCGGTACCCATTTTTTAAAGGTTTGGGTGAGATGAAATGTGCTTGGATCTTTTTTTCCACTGTGAATGGAAATTAGATAGCAAAACGGGAAGGCTTACATGGAGGCATAAACAGATTCCGACTGAGAGACAAGAAGCGATCATCGCAGTTGAAATTACATGAAGGGAAAAGAAGCTTTTACCAAGCAGCGTGGGAAAGCGTCCTCGTTTACCAAGAGCAGAGGCTAGAGGGGCCTGGGAGCGGGGATTTCTAAGCAGCAGCAGCGTCACGAGAGAGATGAAAGGAGGGCTGGACGTTGTCAAGGGCCGGGGTGCATCTCCCCCGGGGTTCTGAAGTCCCGGACAGCCAGGACCTTTGGCAGGGCTGGTGCAGTGGCGCAGGTGAGCGCAGAGCGTGAGGGGCCCAGGGAGGTGGGAGACGGGAAATGAGTCCTGGGGATCCTCAGATGGGTCCCAGGGGTCCTCCCGCAGGCAGATTGTTTGCTTCAGGCTTTCAGGTCCCATAAAAGCCACGGGCAGAGGAGCCGGCTGAGGAAGACCCAGAACCACGGATTCGGGATGGAGACCCAGCCTCCTGCTGGTGGCTGCTCCTGGGCCTGGCCAGGCGGGGGACCCCAGGTCAGGGACCAGCCGTGGGCTGCATCCTCCCAGGGGACCCGCCCCAGCGCCTGGGCAGGCAGAGCGTAGCCCCCAGGCACTGGTGGCCGTGAGGAGGCCAGCAACCTGGAGCCGCTGGAAGGGCTCCCTCGGCCCTATTTCCTCGTCTGAAAAGCAGGACCTGTACGGTTGTGGATGCTCCTGAAAACAGCCACAAAGCATGTAACACAAGACGACGGGTTGTGAACAGTCATTCAGCCGTTCTCATGCTGGGTTCTGGCCCTTGCGCCCAAATCTGAGGCTACGAATTACGGCAGAAGGCTTTGGAAGCTCCCATCGAGCAGGTGTTTATCAGGCATTTTTAGAAGAACATTTCTTTGATCACATGTGGTCTCCATGTGGGCACATTTCTACATTTTCATCTGATTCACACACTCCGCCCTTCCTGCCCCAGCACAGGCACTGATCAGCCCTAAAGCTGTAAAGCTTGGCGAGCGGAAGGTCTGGGCTCAGCCACTCTGAGCTGGGCGACTCTGGGCAGGCCCGTCACCTCCCTACACCCAGTTGTCCTCCTTTCAAAAATGGGGAGTTCCTGTTGTGGCAGCAGGTTAAGGACCCAGCATTGTCTCTCTGAGGACGCAGGTTCCATCCCTGGCCTTGCTCAGCGGGTTAAGGATCCAGAATCGCCGCGCGCCCTGGCGTGGGAGGTAGATGCAGCTCTGATTCGACTCCTGCCCTGGGAATCGCCATATGAAGCAGGTGCGGCCATAAAAGTAAAAATAAAAATGGGCTGAACGCCCCATCTGCCGCCCCATGCAGCAGGAGAACAGATTCGGAGCGTCCCAGGGCCCCGCTGAGAGCTCGAGAGGCTCATCGGTTCTTTTCCATGTCTAACTTTCCACAAAGTAAAAACCTTCTGTGCAAAGAGCTGTCCCGGGCTGGGCTGTTTTAACTTAAAAAGGGACAGTGGAAAGAGCAGGGCCCTAAGCAAGAGCCCCTTTGTGGACCCTCCAGGCACAGGGGTCTCAAGCCCCTCTCCTCTCCTCCCGTGCGTGGGACCTGGGAGCCACGGCCACCCACCCCCAGGTTTTCCAACTATTAAACCACGAAGGTCGGGAGAGATGACAGCTTGAATAATTCATGCTAAAACCTAAATCAGAGCGAGTGTCCAGTCGATTATCATTGCTGCTCCTAGCATCACGCTGACCCCCAATGCTGGTTTCCAGGAAGAGGTGCCGATATTTCCAGAGTGGCGGTGAGCCCCTGAGTCCCGGCCGCTAGCTCCTGGCAGGGGTCGTTCTGAACCAACACGCTCGCTGATTGACGGCCCTCTGCGCGCGCATTCAAGGCGGTTCTTCAAATTACTTGGTTTGGTTTCAGGAACCCAAACGTGGTAATAAGCACATGTCAATTCCGGGGTTTGACGCTCTGGAAGGAGACGCGATCAAAATGCTATTTTGGAATCAGCCGGCCGGCGACCCTCCCACTCTGCTGTGAGCGTGAAGGGTCAGCAGCAACAGCCACGGGGAATGGCTGTGAGGCTCGAGGTCAGGCCTGGAAATCCAGGAGGGACCGGGAGCACCGGGGGTCGCAGCGCCGGGCCGCGCAGCTGGCGGCCGCAGCCCCAGGGCTTGGCTGGACGGCTGTGCGGTGAGATCGGGGCTCTGACTCTGACCGGGAGACGTGGGCCGGCGGGGAGGGGTCCGCATGCAGGGCCGCCCCGCGCCCCCAGCGCCTTCCGCCCGGAGGCTCTTGGCGGGGAGCAGCATCTGGGGGGCGCGTGGAACGTGAGGGGGAGATCTGCCCTGGTCGCTCACTCGGAGGGCAGGGCACCGACCTGAAGGTGACCGCAAATCCCGACTGAGGATGGCGATTGTGACACAGCTTCGTTCCAGTTACTGCAAATACTGTGATTAGCTAATCTGAGCTGCCGCTGAAAACACACAGCCACGGCCATGGCTAGGAAGAGAAAATGTGGCGGAAAGTGACAGATTTCCTGGATTCAGACCCCTGGTCCTCACCTGTGTCTTCAGTACTTCCTGCTCAGAGTCAGGATTTAGGAAGGAGCTCTGGGATATGCCATGTTTCCCGTGCTGCAGGGCGGGGAGCTGTGGAAATCGATGGGGGGGGGCGGTTTCTCCCAGTGCCCAGGCTGTCCCCATCACAGCACCGTGCAGCTCGGCCCAGACACAAGCCAGAGGCAATGGAGGCTGGCGCCCAGGCCTGGTGGGTGGGTGCCGAGCCATTTCCATGTCAACGTCCAGGTCGTCAGGAAGGCGACCTCAGACACCGCCTAAGAACTGCTCCTTTCGTGCATCGAACATACGTTGAAGGAAGCATCAAGCTGATTTTATGCAGCTTAATGGAAGGCATCACAGACTCTTTTTAATAGGATTGTGTGCGACTCACTCCCTAGAGGCCTAGGGTCTCCTCCACCCCGCAGGGAACCCCTACCCAGAGCGGTCCTACAGGCCGCCGCCTGCTCCACCTCTCCTGGGGTAGAGGCTGCTGCTGGCTCTTGGGGGCTGAGTCCACCAGGGCAGGGGTGGGGACACAGCCTGGGGGCCCTGCATTCAGGAGACACAGCCTACGCCAGTGCTTGCATGTCAGCACCAGCTGCTTGGCTGCCTTGGCCTGGAGGGCACCTCCCCTCGCACCTCGGTTCTGTCTGGAGAACACCCATCTCCCCCCGCGACCCAGCTCTGGGGTCCCCTCAGCCCCTCCCCAGGGCCCGGCTCTAGGCAGCAGCCCTGTGATGTGGGGCAACGCAGTTCACTCATCTTTGGCAGGCGTCCCAGCGCCTGGACCCCACCCCAGCCCCATCCTGTGGCAGTCACCTGCCTCCCAGCACAAATCCATATTCTCTGAGCCAACTCACCTGTCATTACCTCGATTCTGGGGGCGCTGGGGGTTGTTCTTGGTAGATTTCCACTCAGGAAGCATTCCACGTGCTGAGTCCTGTGACAGCTGGGCACTTGGGAAGGGTAGGTGCAACAGCAGCCTTGTTGTGGACAGAGGCAGCATGAACCACGAAGAGATGGGGGTCTGGGTGCAGAGTGTTATCTTTAAGTAAGTAGCTGGGCCTCGTTTGTAATCGTGAAAATCAGGCAACCGAAACATCCCACACGTGACGTTTAAGAACGTGGTGGTCCAGCCACGGAGTGACGCAGGATGCATTCAGACCTTGCAGCTTGCATCCTCGTGATGCTGTATTAAGTGAACAATTGCACTCTGCACACTCCATGTCTGTAGGAGCAAGTCTGTGTGGAATACAATTCAAATAAAGAAAAAACTGCAGGGAACAATGGATGATTATGATGTAGAAAAGAATGAGAGGATTATGCCAGAAGGCTGACCGTTTTGGTTGTTGGGTGAAGTGTGGGGTGCTTTGCTGTCTACTTTTTACAGTGTGGTTAGATGATTTTCTAAAGAACAAATTATCAGTTTCAGAAACAAACAAAAACTAAAGCTCTGACTAAAAATGGGCAAAGGATCTAAATAAGACATTTTTCCAAAGAAGATACACAGGTGGCCAACAGGCACATGAAAAAATGCTCAACATCATTAATCATCAGGGAAATGCAAATCAAACAATAACACCTCATAGCTGTCAGAAAGCATCATCCAAAGGACAACAAACAGCAAGGTTGGCGAGGATGTGGAGAGAAGGGAACACGTGTGCACGTGTTGCTGGGGATATAAACCGGTGCAGTCACTGTGGAAAACAGTATGGAGGTTTCTCAAAAAATTAAAAATAAAACTACCGTATGATCCAGCAATTCCACTTCTGGGTATTTATCTAAAAGAAGTGAAAACACGAACTCAAAAAGATAGTACCTCCAGGTTGACTGCAGCATTATTTACAATGCCCAAGGTACTACAGAAGCAACCTGAGCGTCCACTGATGGATGAATGGGTAAAAAAGATGTAGTCTTACTGACAGAATATTACTGAGCCATAAAAAAGGAAACCTTGTCGTTTATGACAACATGCACGGACCTCGAGGGCATTACGCTAAGTGAAATAAGTTGGACAGAGGAAGACAAATACCACTTATATGTGGGGTCTAAAAATACCAAAACCTCAAGTTCATAGAGATAGAGAACAGGCTGGCGATTGCCAGAGGCTGGATGTGACCTATGCCTTGGCAACTATAGACAACAGCACTGCACTGCATATTTGAAAGAGACTAAGAGGGTAAATCTTAAAAGTTACCATCACAAGAAAAAAATTCCATAACTCTGAGTGGAGACGAATGGTAACCAGAATCATTGTGGTGATCATTTTCCAACATAGGCACATATCAAAGCATCATGCTGAACAACCAAAACTAATAGAAACTATGTCAATCATACCTCAATTAAAAAAAAAGGAAAAAGAAATTACGAATGTCTGGATGCCAGATGGTGACAAAGTGCTACGTCACAGGGGCATCCTCTTTCACGGGAGAAATTCCTCCTAATAAACCACAAATCAATTCCCTTTAATTTTCAAGTTTTAGTAAAACAGTGCAGCATAAGGCTTAATTCTCATCACTGATAAACATACCTAAAATCCTTTAGGAATACGGCTAAGCTGTTTTTGGCCACGCCCATGGCATGTGGAAGTTCCCAGGCCGGGGATGGAACCCGCTCCACAGCAGTGCTCTGAGCCGCTGCGGTGACAACACAGGATCCTTAACCGGCTGTGCCACCAGGGAACTCCAGCTGAACTGCTTAAGAAGATCAACACCAGAGTTCGAAGGAGGAGCTTGCTGCCATCCGGAATATTCTATGCCCTTGTCTGATGCCTGCTGGTTTTCCTCAGGGGTGTTGGCACACTTGGACGCCTTCAGAATCTTTAAGTACAAAGTTTTGTGCTTTGGTTTTCTGTTTTTGTTTGTTTTGTTTTTGGCCACCTAAACCTCTTGTCCATGTTTTAATTCAGCGGCCAGAGGAGAAAGCTCAGAGTTCTTCTCTGATCACGTCCTGTTTCAAAGTCTCTGTAAGGTGTGTCCTGGGTCATAAAGGCAGTGACGGCTGGGGCCCTCTGCCCGCTCCCTCCCATTCCTGTTTCTGTCTCCTTTGCTGGATCCTTTTCAGTCACTTCCCTAAATTAATGGCCATGCTTCCTGCAGCTCCTAATGAGAAACCCCAGGGCCGTCTTCTGTTTTCCTGGCTCTCTTCGTTTTCACATTCGGTCAATGACCTCCCGCCCCATCCTGCCCCAGATCACCTAAGCCTCACCCTCTGCCAGCCCCTCTGCCCCCCACCTGCTGACACCCCTCCTAAGCTGACTCACTTGTTCATCACTGTGGCCTCTAATCGGTCTCCCCGCCTCCAGCCTCTCCTGGCTCCAATCCGTTTTCTGCACGTTACCCACTATGTCTTAATGAAATATCATCTCATGCCCCAGTTTACAAGCTGGCAGTTTCTCTTCTGCCGCAGGATAAAGATCAGTCTTCTCCAGAAGACACGTAAGGCCCTTTAGTCCCCTACTCTATCTTGCTTTTGTGTCACATCTCCTGCTGCCCACATGGGTTTCTGATTCTCCCGCTGGGGGAGAGTTTTGCGTGTGTGTGTCCCTCTGTCACTCAAAACACACACACACACCCCTCCTTGGTTCTCTCCACCTGGAGCCTGGTGCACCTGCCTCAGATCTGGAAACTCAGCTCAAGCGACACTTCTTCCAGGAAGCCTCCCCTGAACTCCCTGGAGGAACTCGGTTGGCTCGTCGGTGACCAGGCGCCTTTCCCACACAGCTCCCCACCCCTGGTCATTCCTCCCATTTCTGCGCCTGCGCCTCACTAATGTTCTCCTAAGTGAAATATGAACAAACACATTCCCCACTCGAGAAAACAGGATTCAGCCCCGGGAACACCTGGTTTGCAGCTGCTTCTTCACCTCCTCTCCTTCCAAAAAGACCTTGGAAAGCGATGTTCATGAAGGAGTCACACCCCCCCTGCCCCCCCCCCGGAAGACGTGGCTTCCAGGAGGCGGGGCCTGCTCGGCACCGAGGCTCTGCCAGCCTGGTGGTAATGGCAGAATTGCTAATAGGTACTGATGCGTTACGGAAAGAGGGGCCGTGGAGGTCCCACCTGGGGCTCCTTGGTAATGAATCCAACTAGTATCCAGGAGGACACAGGTTCAATCCCTGGCCTCTCTCAGCGGGTTAAGGATCTGGCGTTGCTGTGGTGTAGGACCAGCAGCTGTAGCTCCGATTCAGCCCCTAGCCTGGGAACCTCCGTATGCCATGTGTGTGGCCCTAAAAAGCAAAAATAAATAAATAAATAATAAATAAATAAAGGGGGGGGATAACACATAGCTAGAGTTAAGCCCTTCATGCCATCACAACATTCTGAGAATAGCGTCTAATTTAGAGAAGCAAACGGTGATAAAGGAAGGAAAACTCCCAGGCTTTCCGTTTTCCAAGTAATTTATACAATCAGTCATTCCACAAACAGCAACACCTATTCAACGCATAGCATGTATGAAACGTGGTTCCTGGGGCTAGAGGTGAGGAGAAAGACAAAGATGAAACACACACACATCTCTGTTTTCAAGAGATCACATAGAATCTGTGATGGATTTTTAGTGCTGTAGAGTATCAGTTTCCCAATATTTGGAGATGGCACGTAGTCTAATTAAGAATAGTTTCTGCTTAGCATTTGGTAAAATCCAGAAGCCATTTTTAATCTCAAGTCTGGTTTTAATTTCTCCTCTAAAGTGAAAGGAAATCAGTGGACACACGTGAATACATTCTGGGGGCACTGCACTCACACCCACGGTCACCAAGTTGAGTCACCCTGACAGATTCTTCCAGTGGCATTTATTCAGGACTTTGCCGTGAACTGAGTCCCGTGTCACTGCTTGGAATCCACAGACGAGAGACAGGCTGGAAGGTGACAAGAGACGGAAACAGGAGAAGGCCCAGGGCTCTGCTAGACCGTTTCTGACAACCTGAGAACATAAGGCTGGGATTTTTGTGCATCTCAAGTTCATGTGAAAACCCAGAAAGTCACCTTGACTTTGCTCGCTTGCCCTGGCACCTGGTCTCCTGGTCCCCAAGAACTGTCGGTGATACCTTGTAACCGTCGGAGACCCATTCTCTGGTCTCCGTCCTTCACACCTCTAAGCTGAGAAATAAAATAGTCCTTTTATTCCAGACTGTTTCAATAATTTTCCCCACGGCCTGGCCAGCTGACGGCTGCGGACAGTTTACATTCACACCCGTTCTTCATGCTGCCATCAGTGGTCATCGCTGCATCTAAACACCGCGTCCTGCCTTCTCGGGGTGCTGCTGCGGGGCCAAGGCCACCGCCCACGGAGTGATCGGTCGTGGTATTAATGCCGCTGGTATTAAAGGGATGGGTGGCCATACGCTTGCTTGAGAGAAGACGTGAAAATCGTTTTTTTTTTCACTCAGGACCGCAGGGCAGATTTCGGAAGGGACAACCACTTTGTTTTTGTCTCTTGAGCTCAGATGCGGTTTTTAAAACACATGGTATCTACCCTAGACCACATTCCTCCCGTGCTGGTCATGGTGCTTCACCTTCAGCCACTCTGGGAACAATCATTTGGGGCTGTTTCAAAAGCAAAGGAAAATAAGGTGTTATGTGACATTTACTATGGATTCAACTCTCACTCTGTACTAAAGTGAAGCAATATCTCTTCTGTCTTAAGCGGTTGAGACTTTAAGGCTGTCCTTGTGCCTAGAAGATGGACCGATGCCCGGTCACTTTCTGGGAAGCCTTGAGTTTCTGAGACAGTCCCCTTGGGAAAAGAACACCAACTGCACCAACTGTGTCTGGAGGCACCAACTGTTTATTCTGTTCAAAGCCTTCACAGGTGCTTAAGAGCTTTGCAAATTGGAGGAGAGAGAAAAGTTGTGTGAGTTTGCATGAGACGGACTTTTGAAATTGCTATGTTATATATTAAAAAAAAAAAATTCTCCCTTTTGCTTCCTTAAGTCAGAGGCTAAAGAGAAGAGTTCTCCAAGTGTGTGCTTAATCTCCGAGTTATGACTAGCATTTGTACCAAAGTAAACACAGCCTAAAGTTTAGCACTCTTTAGAGGCGCCCCTTTAACCATTATTTCTCCCCCTGTGAGCGTGACGTGAGACCCGGTGTACATTAAAAGTGTATTCCCTTCTCGTTCTCAATTGCTGTTGCACCGGAATAATCCTTGCTCTGCCCTGGGGACAAACGGCCGCATGTATCTGGAGCAGGAGGCCGGGGGATGGGCTTTGCGACAGGCCGCTGGGCTTGTCAATGGCAGTGTGGCGTCCTTTGAAAACTGGGTAGCGAGATGATTTCCCTCGATAAACACACATCTACCGCAGATAAACTTCCCTTTCCAGTTGGATGATGTTACGCGTTTATCTAAACAGGCTCTATTTATAAATCTCCTTTATTCATTTCACTGAGCCATGCAGTGTGAGTCCCACGTGGCAGACACCAAAGCAAAGCTTTAAGTGGAAGGAAGACAGAAATGGTGCCGGGGACACAAACCATGCGTGGCTAAGACCCACTGAGGCAGACAGAACTTTCACAGACTCTCCACGCTACGAACAGCCCATATGTTAGAAAGTTAACAAGTACCTACTTTTAAATTAAGAAAAAACTGGCTTGATCCTCGACTGAATTCCCACGTGCCCTCTGGGCTTTGGCAAATTCCATGAGCCAGCATTCCTGCCGCGTGCACGTTAAACACGCCATTTGGCTTCAGGAGGGTTAAACAGCTGTATTCTTTGCAGCATCAGAGAGCTCCCCTGCCCTCCACCTCCTTACCAGACCTGCACGTAGGAACCACGCTGGGGGTGAACGGAGAGAGGTTTGCAGATAATGATGGTTATTTACTTTCTCGTTTTTCAGAGTTTTTTTTTTAATGAGCACATTTTCTTGGTAACGCTGTCTTCATGTCTTCCGTTCTGTAGTTGCAGCTGTTGCCGTGGTTACGGAAAACACTGAAGCTGATAAATTACATTTCGCATTTGAAACCATCCACATCTCTGGCACAGCAGACACTTATATGATATTCTTTGCCACGGGCAAAACTTTTTTCTGAGGGGCATGAAGATTCTTTACTTCTCCCCGCGAAGAAGGAAATCTCGATACATCTCAATTTATCTTCAACTGAGATGTCTGATTTTGCGATTTCTCAAGAAACCTGGTGTCGTGTTAGTCCAGTAGACTTGGCGTCTTGCCGCTGTCTCCTCACTGTGCCTGGTCCTGCTGGGTTCCAGTGCGGAAATGTCCCAGCTTGTCAGGGGCCCTCGGTTCTCTGCTTGGGTAGAGCTGGGTCGATGATATCATGGCTCAGAAAAGGCTGCCGGCTTTGCATCAAAGCTGATTATTCCCTTTATTTCCTCCTGGGCCTTTGCTCAAATGATGCCACCTCAGGGTCCTCACTGTGGCGCAGTGGGTTAAGAATCCGGCTGCAGCAGCTAGAATCGCTGCAGGGGTGCAGGTTCAATCCCCCACTCAGGAACTTCCATATGCCAAGGCCGAGGCCATAAAAAAGAAAAAAAAATGTCACCTCCTTGAGGACTCCATAGAGAAGGCATTTGTAAGGGTCATTGATGTGAAAACTCAGGGGCACCCTTCCTGGCCCTCACAAAGCTCCCCCCCAACAATGCTGGTCGAGGGTCCGCGCCTTCCTGCCAGGGCCAGGCGCTCCACTCCTGGAGCCACGCAGAAGCCCGGAGCCTAAGCATGCTCGGTTGCAGTTCGGGGTCCGTGCTGCAGGAGGACGTGTCCCGGGGTCCTGCGGTCACGTGTCTCTGGCTCCATCCTGAGGGCCGTGGCCTTCCGCAGATTCTGGTCCGTGCCGGGGGAGCCTGCACCCTGCACGGCACCCCTGGGGGTGGGGGCTGGACTGGTCAGGGGACACAGCGCTGTGCTGTGCGGGGCGGGGCCTGGCCTTGGCCTCTGATAGGGCAGGTCTTCCTGCCACTTGCTCCTCGGATGCTCTGCCTGCCGCCCTCGATGCAGCCTCACCCGTCCCGGGTGCTTCATCCTCCACGCCCTCCGTGTTTCATGCACAAACATCCCACTTTTCGTTTACCCAGTCAAGGCGCATCAGCCTCTGTTGTATCAGAGTTTCTTTGGCTTGTTTCAAAAATTATATTTAATCACTATTCGGTATTTCTGGGACAGACCACGTGGCCCAGGTAAATACGTGTGTTTTTTTTCCTCGCAGGCTCTCCTTCCAAGAGTCAACCTGGTATCTCCTTGGGGCTTCTATTTCTTCCTCAGAGCACAGCAAAAATGATCCGATTTTATTGTAAAATGTGGAGGGAGGGATAAACAAGCTTCAAATTTCACTTATCCAACTTGGAGACGATCATTTGCGACAAGCATCTGTACTCAGCAGTTGGGATTTTTCTAAGTTTTCCTATAATCAAATAGTAAGCATTTCACAGCCCCAAACAGCTCGTAAGCAGCAGTGCTGCGGCACAATGAGTGAAGCCCTCTGGAGAATGACAGTCACAGCCAGAGAGCCGGGCGTCTGCCCACAAGCCTGCACTCGTGAACCTGCAGACACTTAGTAGGACATCAGCTCTCAGTTCCCAGGCTTCTCGGGTCACAGGGACGGTAACAACCTGAAGGTCTGAGCTGTGTGCCACAACATTCTTCGTCTCCTGTCCTGTCCGATGGCGTTATTTCCCCCGTCAGCTCACGGGGTCGTATCGCAGTTGAAACTGACAGCAGTAATGGCCTGAACCCAGCCAGAACCCAGACTGGGACTTGATCCCAAGTGCCCGGACTTGAATCCAGCCTAAACCCAGATGGGGACTGAAACCCACTGTTTTAAATTAGAGTCACTCACCCAGAGTCTGGACTCACTGAGGTTCAGGTTCTTCATGTCTCGGCGCAGAAGGAATTCAGGGAGAGACAAAGTGACAGGCAAGAAGTAGTTTTATTAAGCTAGGACACTTGTGAGAGATGCAAGTGGGCAGGCACGGAGCCTCTGCCCCAGGATCGGGTGGGCTACAGTTTTATCCTCCAAGGAGAGTGGGGGTCGGAAAAGCCCGCCTCTTCTGTTCTGGGAGGAGCAGCTCCTCCTTGGGGTCCCGTATTCAAATCTGCAGAAGGGCGGTCCTTAAACTCCTGCCCTTGGTCTGAACCTGAATGCGGGTCTCACCCCACCCCCACCCAGTGACCAGAGGCATATCTAGCGCCTCCACTAGCAGTTACTAACCTACAGTGATCTCCTAACATCCCCTGGGCGTCCCTCTCTGTCTGTGGTCCCCCGTGGACTTCTGCAACCAGTCGGGCCAACTCCATCACTCACTTCTATCCCAAAAAACAGCACTGGGGTGAGGGAGGGAGCAGGGCGTGCACCGTCTGTTTCAGGAGAAAACTTCAAACTGTTGTCTAAAGCAGCGCGCCCACTAGCCTTCCACCCACCTGCTACGTACGGACGTGGCGTCTCTCAAGTTCCACGCTGCTGTGCCAGGCACCCTTGCATCTGCCATGGGTCGAGTGGACCCTGGGACTTCCTGAGGTCGTGGTCAGCCGTGTCCTGACTGCCCCAGGGCAGGGAGCACAGCTCCGGACTTCTTCCCACAGCGTTTCCCCTTCTGCTCGCCGTCTGCTGGGTCAGTTTTCTACTGGGCACTCTGTTCTCCTAATGGATCTGTGGGAGTTCCTATTCATTCTGACACCAGCCCTCTGTCAGTGTCATGCATCATTTCCCCCAGATCGCGTTTTCCTGTATCGGAATTAGAAAACCACCTCCAGTGCCCCCCACAGTGATCTGGGACTCCCTTCCCTGGTTCCTGGACCTGCTGGGAGAGAGCTCGCAGGAGGCAGGGCGACCACCGCCGCCTTGGCTGCTGCCAGCCCTGAGTGCGCCCAAGACCGGTGCGGTCCTGCCCTGAGCACCTGGCTCAGTGGAGATCAGAGTTCGGGTTCGGAACTGGTAGGAACCCGGGGCCCAGTTGGAGTCCCGGCCTTCCTGGTTTTGAAATTTCCCTGCTGTCTCGCAGCTGCACGTCGCTCCACGGACAACAGAGAAAATGAAATTTCAGATGAAAGGATGTAAATCCGGTTACTGGCTGGGCGACCCCGAGTGAAGGGTGAACGTGGGACAACAGCAGCTCGTTGCGGAAAATGATGACAGTAACTCCGGGGCTCACTGGGCCTTCCCTTCCTGCCTGCCAGGCGGGTTGGCAGCAAATCTGCTCACGGTCCTGTCCTCCACCAACCCTGCACACGGGGCGGTCAGTACCCGTGTGGCAGGTGAGAAACGCCGTCCTGAGGCTGAAGGTTTTAGCAGCTGGGGGCCACTGAGTTGTCCTAACTTATATCTCAGATTTCCACGTTACTGGGAATGGATTCAGCATCTCCATTTGTCATCCTCCAGTTAAATTAGAAGGAAACCATTCCAAAGATAAAGACTCCAGAAACTTCACAGAAACCCAGTTACCTTCTGTCTGACAGGGAGATTGGAAGAATTGGGTTTCAAAATTGCTTCTGATATACAAATGGCCCTATTGAACCTCGGGAGCCAGAGAATCAGAACTTAAGGCACATAATCCTCTCTGGTTTCAACAGCCCCATCCATCAGCCCTAAAGGAGCAGAGCCAGCTCCAGTGAGCCTGGAAGGTACAACGCCTCCTTTCCGGGAGTCTGTGAGTGCCTGGGTGCAGCACTGCCTCATCCATCAACAGAAAGGTAGCACACAGGCCAGCTGTCTTCTTGGCATCAGGCAGGGCTTCTTAATAGGCCATGAGCATCTTGGGCAGATCTGCCTCCGTGAGTGTGTGTGTTTAAGTGAATGGATGGGGGAGGGAGGGAGGAACAGAGGGAAAGATGAATGGATGGATGGAGGATGGATGGATGGATACGTAGATGGAGGAATTGATTCATAGAGTGATGAATGGACGGAAGAACAGATGGATGGATGGATGCACACAGATGCATAGGTGCGTGGATGGATGGATGGACGGATGGATAAATGGATTGATTGATGAAAAGATGCATAGATGGATGGGTAGATGGTTGGATGGTTGGATGGCTGGATGGATGGATGGAAGCACACGTGCATACCTGGGTGGATGGGCATGGGGTTGGGTGGATGCATGGGTGAGTGGAGGGTGGGTGAGGAAGGGTCAGGGATTTTCCCAGGCACATTATGCACCCCCTGCCCCCAACAAGCCTGCCTCAGCTGTCTTCCTCCTCTCCGTACCCGGAGGACTGTCCTTCACAAACCTCAGCCCTTGTGATCCTGCTCCACTTCCTACGTCTTCAACCAGTGCACCTGAGTGTCAGGGAAAGCGAAGGTGCCCCCGACCGCGGAGGACCCAGGCGGAGAATCCCAGCCGTGCTCTGGGCCCAGAAGCTCTGGGAGACACAGCCCTGCTTTCTCTTTGTCCCCCGTTAGCCCCACTGCTGCTTCCCCAGAAGGAAAGGTCACTTTCATGAAACTCAGTCCTCTGATGGTGTGGGGCCAGGTGACGCCCACGGGGTTTGCTCTGTCAGAACAGGTCAGGGAGGGGCGATTATTGCTTGTGGCTCCACCGGGTAGGTGAGACCCAGGATTACACGCTTGTGTTTAGGGGCCCCTGGCCCAGCATGGTGATGGGGACAGTGCCAAAGTCCAGCTGTCACCCGTGTCCTTCCAGAGGTGACTGGCTCTCTCACCTGGGGAGGGATCAAGGTCATATCCCCCAGGGGTAACTGGGTCAGGCCCCTGGGGCCTTATAGCCTTAGGCCATTCTCTCTCTTGGGTCTGGTTAATGACCCAAGTTGGTCGCTGAGGGAAGTGTCACAGTGAGGTTGCCACCACCCAGTTCCTGAGCAGATGCAGAAGCAGAACTTGGGTGTCGGCAAGAACATGGACTTGGGGACCAGCGCTGAGTCCGTGATTCCACAGTCCTGGTGGCTGCCATGCCGCCAGCTTAACCACGTGCCTTTGGTTTCCCGTGAGACAGGCCGTTCTGTGTGCGAGGGGGATGCGCCCTCTCCGCGGGCTGCGTCCAGCGGGGTGGGAACCTGGTGGGAGGCAGCGCCCCTGCCCCCCGAAGCACCTGCCCCCAGGAGCACGCAGACTCCCGGCCGGGCTGAGGAAGTCACCTGGCTCACCTGGAGGGGCTGGAAACCCCCTGCCCCGCCCGGCTGGGCCTCCTTCTGAAGCCAGCGCCCTGCATGCAGCTCTGTCCCAGTGAGGGGATGTGGGAGGAGGGGACAGGGGCACGGGGACGCGGGGGGATGCGGTGTGGGAGGAGGGGGACGCGGGAGGAGGGGGACGCGGGCAATGGAGCACACGCTGGGTGCGTGGATGGATTCTGAGTTTTCCTAAAGAAAACGTAAAGCAGCCTTTGACTTCAATGTCTGTCTAAATAATAGACTGAAAATCTAGCTAAGGAAAATGTATCTGAATGTCTTCTCAGCCTCTGTAGCTCCAGTTAAGAGCCGGACGTGGGCCCGGACGGGAAAAGCACAGCCCTGCAGCCGGGGCTCCTGCACATTTGCACATCTTCAGCACATTTGCCTCCTGCACGAAGAGTTCGCCGCCTCTGCGTCTCCGTGCCTGGTCCCCTCCGGGGGGCCCAGAAGACAGCGCGCCCAGGGAGGGGGCACCTCGGGTCCCTGCGCCTGACACCACACGCCCATTGCCTTCAGTCTGGAATCTCTTCACGAAGCCTGCACAGTTCGTCCTGAAACAAAGAGCAGAAAGGGTTCCACGAGGCACAGCTGCTTTTTCATACGGTTCCTCTTGCCTTTGGCAGGTGACAGAAAGTGTAAAACATCAAAACATGCTGGATAACAGTGTGGCTGAGACCAGCGAGCAGCAGAGAAAACAGGTGGAGGGAGAGAGAGAGAGAGAGAGAGAGAGAGAGAGGAGGGAAACTGCAAGGCGTGGGTGCAGGGCAGGGACGCAGGGCACTCCAGGCTGATGCTGAGGGGACCGCGTGCCCCCACGTCCGGCCTGCGGCTCCTGTTCCCACACACGGCCTGCAGGATTGCCAGGCATGGGCGGCTGAGTCCCTAGAGCAGAAAATGTCCTGTAAAGCTGGGTCCCACTCGGATGAATTCTGAGCAGAGGGTCCCGACCACAGTCCCCGGTCCCACGTGCCTGGTGCAAACCATCTGGGCACGCACATCCACTGGGCACACACAGGGAGCACACATCTGGTGGGGACACACACCAGTGGACACACACTCGCTGGGAAAACAGCCCGGTGGACACACGTCCGAGCCCGCAGCCCCCAGGCCCTCCCTCCTGCGGTGTCCTCACTGACTCTGCTCCCTCTGCAGCATCAGCTCCGTGACGCCCCGTCGCCTGGGCTCTGCCTGTCCTGGTTCTAGGATTCTGCCCGGTGCCTCAGGCAGCTCAGTGCAGCCTTGCTGAGGAAGTGGCCACCGGGGCAGGTGAACAGCCTGCAGCATCCGGCCGGGAGGTACAGGGATGCAGAAGTTCCTCCTGGGGAGTTGAAGATGTGGCAAGCTGCTTATGGGAGTGGGTGCAGCTCCCGGGACGCCCACGGCCTCGGGACCTCTCAGCGTCTCTGAGCTATGCCAGAAGACACCGACTGAGCCAAAACTGAGCTCAAGATGCAAGGTCTTCCAGACACGAGGGCTCCCACCTGCCTCTATTTTCTTTCTGTTTTATTGTTACTAATTATTTACTAGAGCATAGTTGATTTACAGCGTTGTGTCAACTTCTGCTGTACAGCAAAGTGACCCAGTCACACGTAAATATATACACGTTCCCTCTCTTATGTTATCATCCATGGTGTTCTGTCCCAAGAGCCTGGATCTGGTTCCCTGTGCTGCACAGCAGGACCGCATCGCCGATCCATGCTACGCAACGGTTCACATCTACCGACCCTCATCTATCGCACCACCCACCCTGGCAACCACAAGTCTGTTCTCCATGTCTGTGATCTGTTTCTGTTTTGTAGACAGGTTCATTTGTGCCATAAATGATTCTGCCTCTATTTTCCTCTGGAAGTGGGGTGCTCTCAGGCTCAGAGCATGGCTTTCCAGTTTGGTCCTGAAACCAGCCCTCAGGCTGGGCTGTGGAAGGTAGAAGCCGTCTCGGGCAGGCCCGAACTTCCCGGGACGCCCAGCATTGGCCAGGCTTAGGTTAGTTTTCCATCCAAGGGGACCGGGCTTCTGGAAATCCTGCTCCTCCGTCCATTCTCTCTGCCCTGCCGGCTCTGCCCTCTGTGGCTGGGCGTGGGCACAGGTGGGCACAGATGCCCCTCCACCTGAGCTCCCTAAAGGATCACACTCATATGAGGTGTCAGATGATGGTTAGGTGACGGGTCCAGCGACTCTAGCCTCCTGGCAGCACCTGGACCCAGTGCAGTGACAGGTGTGGGGGTGACAAGAATCCAGAAGTTCACATTCTGGTGCCAGTTCTACCACTGAGAATGGGCGTGGGGGTGTGGCGGCTGCTGACCTTTCTGCCCATCCCCCCCACCCCCACATCAGCTCAGAGAAGGACCGGGTCAGCCTGGAGGGGCCACGGGTGTGTCTTCTGTCTTAGTCTCCAGGTGGATGGCGGGGAGGCCGATGCTGCAGTGTAGTCACTGAACACGTCCTAGAAATAATCCTACATGGGACCTGGGACCCTGGAAGAGAAAAAGGGCACTAACAGAAAGATTCACGAGAGCCAAATCAAACCTGGACCTCAGTAAACTGTAACCTACCGGTCAAGCTTGATGTCTTACTTTTCACGGAGGCGCCAAGGTTGCGTGTGTTATTGTCATCGGGAGAAGCTATGTGAAGGGTTCCCGAACTCTTAATACCGTGTCTACACCTGCTGCACAGGCAGACCCAGGAGATCCTGCAGGCTTGGCTGCAGACCATCCCAATAAAGCAAATGGCGTGGGTTTTTGGTTTCTCTGTGCCTATAAAAGCAGAGTTTATTCTAGACTGTAGTCCATTAAGTGTGCAACAGCATCATCTCTGAACAAAGACGTAAGCCCTTTAAATAAACTTGCTTTATTGCTAAAAAATGCCACCATCTGAGCCTTCCGTGAATCATGGCAGTGACATCAAAGATCGCTGGTCACAGATCTGCACAGTACGTCTAATAACAACGAGAAAGCTTGAAATATTGTGAGAATGACCGTAATGCGACGGAGTGACCTGCAGCGAGCAAATGCTGCTGGGAAAATGGTAGCGAAGACTTGCTCCACGCGGGGCTGTCACAGAGCTTCGGTCTGTGACAACACGGGGATCCGTGGAGCGCAAGAAAGCAGGGCGCCTGATCTAAAACTACTCCCGACAAAAAGTCTACTAAAAATAAAGGAATGAGCTGGATATAGCCAGCATTTTACAGCAACTGTAAATGGAGCAGAAACTTTAAAAACTGTGAATCACTATGTTACACTCCTGAAACGTACATAATATTGAACATCAACTATACTAACAAATAAACTAAATAAAATAAAATTGTATCCCTTCCTCTAAAAAAATAAATAAACGGGTAAGTGAACGAGTGTATCCAGCGTGACGGTGTCCACAGGTGGCTTGTCCTTCTGGAGGGAACATCGCATTTGCACACCAGGCATATTTGCACAACAGCTGCACCTTAGCCTCACACAGGCACACAGGTGTGCTTGTTTGCGTGCCTGCACACACACACTCATGTACACACACTCACACTCGTGCACACACACACACTCGTGCACACACTCGTGCATACGTACACGTACACACACACACGCACATGCACACCCCTTTCCATCTTGGTTCTTCAGCCACTGGCTAGTGGGAGTGGCCTGGAGACACAGCTTCACCGACGTGAAGAAGCCGTGTCCCTCTGGCTCCCTGACAAACATACTCAAGTTCCCCTGGCCCCACACGTCTTGCTACAGTCCTGTAAGTTTGGGGACGCCGAGGAAAAGGGCCTGCGATTAACACTCTCGCCTGATGGACTGCAGTGAACTGTCTGCCCGACAGAGTCGGACGCAGCCCGCGCCAGGCGGATGTGCAGATTGCATCTCTGCCTAAAACACGCCAGTTTCAGGTGAGCCGTCACGACCTCCGCAGAAACCGCAGGACGGCTCTAACGAGACAAAGCACCTCTGCTCTGTTCACTTAGTTTCTGAATGTTCCAGCCCTGACTGGGAATTCTCGCCTTTGCCCCCCATTAAAGAGATGGCTTGGGGCAGGGTAGGGGGGGTCTCAGGGCCTTAGCATTTCAGGGTTTTCTTAAGAAATGTTGCGTTTACACAAAGTGACATTTTTGTAAGTCGGTTCTTAAACTGGACTGACGTCTAGAACTTTTGAGAACAAACGAAGTATTTGCATGTTCCGGCTTCTGTAAAGACGGCAGGGAGTCAATGAAAAACTCTATCTCAGGGTCCCCAAAAGGGACCGAAACCAACCAAGACCTCAGCCCTCTTTTTCCCTGCCTTTTTCTCTGCCGTTAGTCAGGCTGGGCCCTTTCTGGAAAGAATAAAAAGCAGAATGGAGCAGGAATGGTTTTCTTGTCCATGAAGAGCAGACGGCTCTGCTTCTTTATTTCAGGAAGGACAAGAGTCCATGTGTGTGAACCATTCGATGCTGGAAAAGAGCGTTTTCAGCTCTGACGGTCAAAGCCGCCCCGTCACGGGCAGGAGGGATTTTTGTCACAGGAAAGAGCGTACTCGTTCGCTGCTATGAGCTGAGATCATGGAAACGGGGACCAGTCGCCTCCGTCAAATCAGGGCGGATGGAGGAGAGAAAAGAATATAAAATGCCAATAAAGGACCAGAGAGCTTCGCCAAGATGGGCCAGTAAAAAAAAATCTTTTTGGGGAATCTGGCATTTTGGTCTCCATCTGGTCTGTGGAGATATTAGTAGCTTCAAATGGGGAATAATAAGACGGGATCAGACATTTAAAAATCGACAGGACCATTTTCTTTGCTGGGACCAGTGTCCGCTGTGCCTTCTCCTTCTCAGGTCGTGGCCTCCCCGGTTCAGCTCCAGGGGACATCTCCGCTCCGCCTCACCCGTCACAGCCGGGGCTCCCAACGGGAACACGGGCCTCAGCCCTGTGTCCCTGTGGCTGCAGCTCCTGTGACTGCTGGCCCAGGGTTCAGGGTCCTCGGGCTGCGGCTCAATGAGCCTGGGGTCTGCGGGGCCCTCTGTCTGCCCTCCAGGGGCTCAAGATTCGCCCAGCTGCTGACGCACGGGCCTGAGACCCTTCCCCAGTGTCACTTTGGGGTCACAAGTCAGACCGGCGAGGGAGCTCGGGGGGCCGTCCCCCTCGGCAACACCAGCGGGGAGCAGGTAAGTAGACCTCACCTGCCCTGAGGCTCCAGGAAGTGACTGGCACCTACGAGGACCTCAGAGGGAGACGGGCCACAGTCTCCGGCCTGCAGTTCCCAAACCCCAAAAGCTAGCACTGCTTCTTATTCGTTGTTATGGCCAAAAACTCATTTGGCAGCAAAGCCTGATCCGAGCTGGCGCAGGGCCCTCTGCAGTCCTCCTTCCTTCCTCTCAGCGTGAATATGCACTCACTTCTCTGCAGAAATGGGAATGCAGCTGCCTGTAAGACGCTGCCCAGATCCTGCCGGGCCACTTACAGGACACACAGACCCCTCAGCTTGCTGCTCTCCGCAGACTCAACGGGGCATCCTGAGCCAGCCACCACTCCAGAACCTTCCACAGGGGCCTGGAACGTGACTGATTTCTTTTTTTTTCTTTTTCTTTTTGTCTTTTAGGGCTGCACGTGAGGCATATGGAGGCTCCCAGTTTAGGGGTCCAATCAGAGCTGCTGCCGGCCTACACCGCATCTCACAGCAACGTGGGATCTGAGCCGCGTCTACGACCTACACCACAGGCCACGGCAAGGCCGGATCCTCAACCCACTGATCGAGGCGAGGGATCGAAGCCACATCCTCATGGACGCCACTCGGGTTTGCTAACCGCTGAGCCACGATGGGAACTCCTGATTTCTTTTTTTAGGTAAGATGTGCATAAGCAATGCAAAAAGTTGCTCTTTATTTTCTGGTCAGAGAATATATTTTAAAAGTAAACCAGCGATAAAGACTGCGCCATATACGGCATGGCAGGACTGAAAATATGACGACACCTCTGAGGGAAAAAAAAAAAAGATCTTTGCAAGACTGAATTGTTCCTGAATGGATTTTGAAAACCGCTGCAAACCCCTGTGCTGGCACAGAGACGCCAAGCATCTGTGTATCAGTCCCTTGTGGAAAGGCGCCGGCCCGCGGGGACGCGCGGTAAACTGCGGATAATTAACTGATGGCCGCTGGAGTGGCAAAAGGATCAGGCAGCAGAGAAACAGTGTCGAGGGGAGGTGATTGATAGCGTGTTTTCAGTAGCTTAACATCAAGAACCAATTTGCTCGGAAAAAAATATTGGATTATATAGAGAGAACCAACACACCAGTAGGCATCTGGTTACAAGCCTTTCTTCTCGGGAAACACACGCCGGGGCTTCCAGCGATTCTTGGAATGGCTTGTTTGACTCACAGGTTTAAATCTGACAGCAGTGTTTCATCACCTATTTATGGCGGATAAAAAAAAAAAGTCCTTGGCCCCGAACACACCCAAGGCAAGGAGAGGATTCGAGAAGCCTTCGTTATTTGAGGGCACTTGACGAGCCCCGCGGGGCCTCCTGTGGGGGCCAGGACGGGAGAGGCTGAATTACAAATGCCTGGTGCCGAGGCATTTTTCACCACGTGCGCTTCAAGAAAGATGCGTTTACCCAGGAAGCCTCGCTCACGGCCTGCGGCGGCCGGGACGCGGGCGGGGGGGCGGGAGGGTGCCTGTCCTGTTTCTTAGCTCTTGCCCTCTTTGCGGCTCCGGCTGGTGCAAGAGGATTTTTATCCACTTCGGGCTCCCCCCGGTGGAGACCCCAGATCACTCAACAAATGGATTTGACAAATATTTGCTAAGCTCCATGGAGAATGAGACTTCATTCCTGCCTCCGTGACCATGCCGGTGTAGGGGGATCAGGTTATTGAAACAGTTTTGAAAACGGATTAAGTGCGGAGCACAGCCTGCCACCCGCCTGCCGCGGCTCTCTCCGCCAGGCCCTCCCACCCCGGCCTCGGGCTCCGTCCACTTGGCTGCTTCCTGGAGAAGCTCCGAGGTCCCAGTGCGGCATCTTCAAGAGGACCTTGGGACTTGGGAAAATGAGGTCCACTGAGCACACAGTGAGGGGCGCCTGCTGGAGCCCAGGCTGTGACAAGGATGGGGGGGCATTTGGAGAAAGTGCTGGAGCCACTGTCTGGAGGGTGGCAGCAGGGGACTCTGTTCACGTGGCCATCGGGAGCCATGGGAGACTCCGGAGCCCCGGGGCGGGCAGGACCAGGTGGGCAGCAGTGCACACAGGCTGCCTTCTTGTATGGGGCGCACTCCTGCCGTCTGCCCGGGAGGGGCTCAGAGCAGCGGCTGCCGGGGCCCAGCTCAGTCCTTGGAGCAAAATGTGTCTTGGGCGTTTCTGCTGACCTCAGGGCCCCGTACAGGGGAACCGCACCCCTGAATACGGTGCCCCCCAGGACTCCAGAGGACATGGAAGAGCAGCTCAGCCTGGACTCAGGTCAGAAGGCAGCGTCTGTGGATCAGAGACGTCCAGGGAGGCCTGGGGCTGGCGAGGGCACAGAAGGATAAGGTCGCCACGTCCCCAGCCTCACTGAAGAGTCCTGGCCCACGAGCTGGGGCCTGAAGGAACTGTGGGGGTCAGGCCGGGGGATCCCCACATCGACCCACGTGGACCGTGGCTCCAGGGGCCTCCCCTCAACCTTGGAGCCAATGTCCTTTGGCCCCATATCCCGGAAAACCCCCAGGAATGCCTGCGGTTGATCCCTTATTAACTGAGGTGGATGGAAACTTAGAGAGAAACGGTAACTCCAAGAAGAAAGATGGTGCAGTTTTTCAGGGTCTCCGTGGGGCACCGCCGCCCAGGGTAGCGCTGGTGCAGTGCCCGCGCCGTGCAGCTGTCCCCGGGCACCCTCAGCCACAGTCTACGGCAATCCAGAGAATTCTGAGTTTTCAGGCATCGTCGACTCAGCTCATAGATCACTGCAGAGGGGACACGAGCTGGAGAGGAACACAGAACGTCTCCACAGAGACGACACCTCCCATGCGTGCCCAAGCTGTGCCTCGTTTCAAAGAGTCTTATTTCAAGATGCTTGGGGTCACGCCGCCCCTCCAGGCGCGCTCTCCTCTGACCCGCGGGCGCAGTCACGTACAGCTCACAGCCTCACGTACCCCGCTTGCCTCTCGGCTGTGGAAGGAGTCAGGGGACCGCGCCTTTCTCCCGCCAGGCCCTCGGTCCAGACCCCCGTGTATTTGAAAGATACACACGCTGCGCTGTCCTCCTGTTTCAGAAGGAACTGCTGCTGGATTCAGTCAGCACACCCACTATCTGTTAAACAAACAAACACGAGGCACCTGCACCCGCCTGCCCAGAACCAGCAGCCGGTTCCCCCCGCGAGCTCCAGCTTAAAAGCATTTTGCGCTTAGAGGGGACTCTTGTTTCAGTCTCTGCACATAAACGATGATGAGAGGCCTTCGGCCTCTGCTCCGCCGGCTCCAACGTGGTCGTATTTTTTCATTTTTGTGGGTGGTAACAATTGCCAAAGGCCCAACTCGAGTTACCAAAACAGAGCTGCATTCCACTAATTATTATTGCCTATACGGGGAATCGGCTCGCGCCACTGTGAGCGGGTGCCGTGCGGGGGTGGGGGTGGGGCTCCGGTCAAGACACGCTTTTCACTTTGGCCTTTTCTGCCGCTCTCAGGAGCTGGGCCAGGACCTCCCACCTCCTACACACACACCTCCCAGCCCTGGGGGCGGGGGCCATCCTAGGCTAAGAGGGAACATGGACTTGCTTTGAGGGAACACAGCCTGGAGTCCAGCCAGGGTCAAGCTGGAGACGGGAGAGCCTCAGGCAGACCGCTGACCCACGGGTGGGGAGGGGAGGCCAGCCTGAAGGGCAGAGGGTGCGAGCCAGCATGCAGAGCCTGGCGCGGAGGCCTTACTGCAGCCCAGCTGCGGCTCATGGGTCCTGCGAGTGTCCCCCCTCCCCGCCCTTCAGGCTGAGAAAGACCCAGAGACGTCTCGAGCTCAATGGCTCCTTTGGGCCACGTCCTAAGCAGCAGGCGGGCCGGGGGACAGATGCTAGCTGAGCTTCCTCCTGCAGGTGCGCTCGCTCTGTCAGCTGGGATCTTCCTGTTTGCATGGATGGCCTGGGCCCTCCCTTAGCCAGACTAGCCCCGGCCTCGTCCACGGCTGCCCCCAGGACCAGAATGGTGCCCCCGCGTGACAGGCGGTCCTCACCCGAGCCCGACCCCCACCCCAACCCACGGGAATTCTTCAGGGCGTCTCTCCCCACCTGCGCGTGGATGCGGTTAGTCCTGTCTGTGATCTGCTTCTTGAGAGCCTCCATAAAAGAGCACATTTTCTGTCCCTTTAGGTAATAGATCCTGGGCCTCCGCCATGGGACCGGTAGGGCTCCTTGCTCAGAGCGAAAGGCAAGCGGGTATGAGCGACGGTGTTTCTTTGAAGGGCTGTTAGGTCTCTAACACAATTTTCAGAGGGACAGGAGTCAGATGGGAGGCTTCTCTGAGGATCTCCAAACTCCAAGCAGCTCCAGTTCTCATCAAAGGCAGCGCCTCCGCTCCCGAGAGCCCCGGCCAGAGGGTTCACTGGCCCGAGGGGCTCAGGGTCCGGCCTGAGGCAGGTTCTCCGCTCCACTCCGGCTGCACATCAAACCTCCACCTGGCTTTACAGGCCAATTAAATCAGCCTCTGGGGTGAAGTTGGGTTGCCCGGTGGTTTAAAAAGCTCTTCGGCTAATTCTAATGTGCGGCCGGGGCTCAGCGCCTCAGCGTCTGGAATAATCTTCTTCCCCAGGAGCAGCGGAAGCTGGGGAGAGAGAGGGAGGAAGGCGCAGGCAGAGGCTGGGTCCCCAGAGCTGGCTCCTCCTCCAAGTTCAGGCGCTCGGAGGTGGCGGGGCAGCCGGATGTGGGCCAGCTGGGCGGGTCTGGAGGCCGGTGCCTCCCTCCTCGGGGGCCAGCCCGGGACACCAGGAGCCCTCTGGAGAAGCCCCTGGGCCGACAAGGCACAGAGAGACCGGTTTACAAACAGCTGAGCGCAGTTTCCTGGGCCCTCGGAGGAAGGGCCCTGGTCCGGCAAAGGTGCAGAGAGCGGGGACAGAGGAGAGGCCGCCAGCAGCCACGATGGGACAGGGAGCCACCGCGCTGGTCAGAGCGCAGGAGCGGGTCTGGGTGGGGGAGATGCCGCCGGGACTGCTGCAAACACCAGAGCCTCGGGCCCGGGAGACACAGACCTGCCCACCCTGATGCTCAGGAGAAACACATAGCCCCCACTGGGACCCCGTGCCTGGGGTGACCCCCCGTGACCCTGTGCCTGGGGTGACCCTGTGCCTGGGGTGACCCCTCCCCACATGCCATGAGCCTGTGGGCGGGCAGGGTTAAAAACGCAGCTTCTCATTCCCAGCCCAGACCAGCATCCGAACCTCTAGGGACGGGCTCTGTCACTCCGCGTTTCAACAGGTTTGCAGGTGGGCAACTCAGGCCCCTGCCTACGTGTCAGTCCTCCAACTCGGTGGCCTGGCAGAGTCACAGCTTCCGGTCCCGGACGCCAGGCAGGGCCTGGCCCTGTAGGATGGCACTGTGTGGCTGGGACCAGGCTCTAGCACGTCCCGTCTCTGCGGGAGACTCAGATGCGTGGCCGGAGGTGAGAATCGGCTCAGTTCCAGCGTTTCTCGAAGTTCACGCGCCCGCAGTTCACCTGCAGGTCCTGATCGAATGCAGATTTGGACTCATTGGGTCTGGATGGGGGCCCACAGGGCTGGCAGGGCTGCCGCCGCCGGGGTGCAGGCCATGCCTGGGGCTGCAAGGCCCCGGCTGCTGACCCACTGCTTCAGACAGCAAGCTGTTCCAGGACAGCTCCATGCTGAGGGCAGGGACAGCCTTTGTGGACAATCCATGATGGCAGGGCTGCTAAATCATGATGGGTGAGTGTGGCCCACGTTCCCAGTCTTGGGAAGGAGAGCGCGAGAGGGGGTCAGGGTGACAGTCTCGGCAGCGCCCCTGGATGGCGCCCTCCTTTGGCAGAGGGGCCTACGAGCCCAGAACACCCACCTTTTTACCTTTCTTCACTCTTCCCAACCTTCTGTTCTTGGCTTTTCCGAAAACCTGATTTCTATTGGGAAAAGCTGTTCCGATTTTCGGAAACTAGTGGCCAGTTGCCAGAGTCCGTGGACTGAGGAAGCGTACACTTTCTTCTGTGCTCAGAGACCCCACAAATGGAGCTCGTGCGCTGGCTGGTGCCCGCAGCCCTGCACGGGCTTTGTGGGCTCAGTGCCACACAACCAGCACCCGAGTCCCAGGGTCTGCCGAGTCCCCGCAGGGACACGCAGTGTTGTGTGGGCCTGCTGGGTGTCTGGGTGCCAGAATGACCTAGAAGCTGCCAGGGAAACAGTTCCTGCTGTGTTCCGTGGGCCAGCAGGGTGGGGACCAAAGATGTGGGCGGAGCGCGGTGACCTGGAGCCACCGAGGAGTTTTCAGAAGACCTGTGTGCCGGCGGTGCCCGCAGCAGAAGGCCGAGCCCCCTCCGCGTGGGGGGTGGAGCAGGGGCCGTGGAGCAGGTCGGGGCGAAGGGGTAGCAGTGCAGGAGCGGGGAGGAGAGCCAGCCAGGCAAGGAGCTGGGACAATGCAGGGGCGGGACTTTGAGAGAGGCGGCTGCCAGGTGTTCCCTGTGGGTAAGGGTCAGGGTCAGGGGACACAGAGCAGCGTGTGAGTGGTCTCAGTGGCGCCCACACCCCAGTGACCCACCCGGTGGGCTGGCCGGTCCCTCCTCTTCCCTGAAGCCCCAGGTCCGTGTGCTGCTCATTCTGCTCCACTGCGCCCAGCAGCCCCTGCAGGGCTCGGCCAAGTCAGTGAGTTAAAGAAAGACCAAGGATATTCCAGCTTTGGGGGGCTAGGGGGATGCGGTCAGGGCAGCTTCGTGGTTGTCGCAAACACAAGCAGAGAAGGATCTGCCCCTGGCTCAGGGCACCCCACGGAATCCTCTTTCTTCCTGGAGGTGAGAGCTTTGCACAGATTTCACAACAAGCAGCGGCTGGAAAGAATGATTGATTTCATCTTTCCTGGAAATGTGCTTCCTCTCGCTGTGACCCCCACACGCCTGTCCTCATGCCAAATTAATTTAGGGGAGCTTCCTCCTACAATGCCATGATTTTATGAAGCAAAACTAAATTATGCTGCAGGTTAGGCTGATAAGTGGCGCCTTATGCGGTCCCTCCGCATTTTTCAGGTCCCGCATTTTTCGATGCCACGTAGTTACCGCCTTCTGGGTTACCGACGTCTGAATGACAGCAGGGCCATTTGGGGTAGGAGCACTGTCGCTGTAGGCCACTGCCTGTCTTATAACCAGCGCCTGAGTCTCTTCAAGGATGAGGCCAAGCTTCCTGTCCTGTGAGTCGCGACAGCGGGCGTGTCCCATCCCTGGGCCAGAACTGTGACCTCAGGCTGCTGCCAGGAGGGCAGGGCTTCCCTCTGACAGGGGTGAGGGCGCTGGGGGGCGCGGCGTGGGGATTCAGAGACAGGAGAGCCGTGCGTGGTCCCGGGCTGCCTGTCCGGGAGGCTCCACTGGGAGCATCCTCTGCCCTCTTCCTTCGGCTTCTTCGGGCTCCGGAAGTGTTTTGTCTCAGGGAGAAGCACGTAGAAGCGGCCTGAAGGACTCCCTCAAGGTCGAGCGTGCAATTGTACTTTAAGTGGGAACCACACACCTGCTCCTCACTGACCCTGGCCTCTGGCCCCGGCCGCTCGGGGAGCTCAGGGAGCCACGCATCCTTTAGACGGTGGCTCCCCTGCAAGGCTGGGGCATCTGCCCGGATCCCGACGCGGGGGGAAGCTCAAGAAGGGCCCCTCACTGTCCTCTGAGCGGATGTCCAGAGCGTCATAAGGAGGCCCCAGGGCTGCAGCGGCCCTGACAGCGGATGCTCAGGCCTCTCCCGGGACGTGGCCAGTGAGCCTGGCAGGCGAGCTGCCAGCCCGGGCGGGGTTCTGCATCTCTCAGCTGCCCCCGAAGGCCGTGCAAGCTTTGGGTAGGTGACTCTCAGCAGGAGCGTTTGCAGTGCTTTGCACGCCTTTAGAGCGGCCGCAGTTACAAACACCACAGAACGGTGCTGCGCGCAGGACAGGGGCTTCGGGATTCCGAGAGGCAGGTCGGGGTCTAGGCGCTTTCCACCCTGCGATCACGGACATATGACCTCTTGACACCGACAGGCACTTCGCTTATTAAACTGTCTCGCTCCAAGGCTCTGACCCAGAGGGAGGCAGCAACCATCGGCCAAGGCCAGGCAGTCATCTCCCGGTCGGCCCGTTTTCATGATCTAACTCTCCAGGTTGCGTCTTTGAGGGGCTGTCCCTGTGCGGGTTCCAGCGCTTTTCCTGACCTCCCCTCAATCAGGAGCAGAAATCAGATGCCCCTTTTAAGTCACTGTTTTCTAAAGGGCTTTTGAAGTCCTGAACACAGCAGGAGCCCAAGCAAGCCAGTCTCTAATAGGATCTGGGGTTTTGTGAGCATAGAAGTCAGCTAATTACACGTGAAGACCCAAGGTGCAGGCAGCCAGGCAGCATGAAGTTTGCTGAGCTTCATTTTGTTGCCCACATGACTGCGTTTCTGACACTGTGTCGGTGCCACTCCGGTATCAAGCAGCCTCAGGTCACAGTTAAGACAAACCCTTCTCCAGTTTTTCAGGCAACTAAGTGGGGAAGATGTTTGTTTATCAAAGACACGTTTAAACATCATTCCTCCAAGTGTGACGACTTGCGGAACTCTTCGCTGTCTTGCGTAAGTGAAGGTCATTACCATTTTATTATGGTCCTTCAGCAGATTCTCTTGGGCACGGAAGGCCAGGCCCCTGGCAGGTGGCACAGCTGAGAGGGTCTCCCACGGAACTCACGTTTAAGGGGCAGGGAGACCCTCTGGACCCCAGGACCTAGTGCACACATCACAGTCCTCCACGGAGAGGGGCCCCGGTGACTTTAGAGAAACGGAGTCTGGTGGGATGCTGACCCCCCGGCCCGGCTCCGGGGATAAGGTGCCCTGCCTCTGGGCCTGGGAGATGAGGAGCCAGCTTCCGTGCAGCAGAAGAGCAGCTCCCGTCAGGAGCTCTGCCCCCGCTGTTCACAGCCCATTAAGCCAGGCTTAGGCTCGTAGTCCTTGCTCCGATGCTGATAAATCCTCCTGGACTCTTTCTAGTGTTTCAGCCTGAAGTCAGAGGGATTTTTTTTTAGCTTTTTTCTGAGTCTCCAAGTAAAATGTTAAAATTGGGGACAGAATAATACCCTGGGGCAGGACCAGCACTCCCTCTGTCCTGGATCCGAACCCGGATCAGGTGTCCAGCCACTGGACTGTGGGCTCCCTAACCATCAGTGGCCACTTCCAGGCCATTCCGCTCCATCCAGGCCAAACTGGGCTGCAGCTCCTGGGCTCGTGGTCTGGGGGACCCCTTTGCTCCCCAGAATGTCACTCCAGGACCTGTTCTGTCCCCAGGATGGCCTCTCCTGCACAGCAGCTCATCGGCAGAGGCCAAAGCACAGCAGGGCCCGTCTGCCTGCAGGGGTCTTGTGAGGACAGAGCTGCAGGGAGAATGGGAGGTGCAGCAGGTGACCAGCAAAAGTGTCCCCTCTTAGGCTCCTAGCCCAGCAGCGTCTGCTTCCAGCTGGGGGCACCTCAGCCTGGCCTTGCTCCCCTCCCTCGTCATGTGACTCACGCCCGCTCCGCTCCCCTCAGCCCGGCGGAGGTGCCCTGGCTGCAGGCCCGCCCCAGACGCCGCATCGCGCACCCGCCCCAGCTTGTGTCTGGCTCCACCACTCTCCAGCAAGGGTCCTGACCCCGAGGTTCCCGCTACACCAGGAGTCGAAGCTCAGGGTGAGAAAGACCCGGGGAGAGCTGACGGCCGTGGGGCCCTGATCCGCCTGCGCCCTTAGGGCCCAGACGGATGCTGACCATTCGGCTCCTGGGAAAGGACAAACCAGTGCCTTGTCACTGCAGCTTGCTCCTTGCCCAGGACGCTTACGTCAGCGGCGGCATCCTCAGATGCGGAGATGAGAACTGGAGGCAGAAGCCACGTGGTCCAGGTGCCCAGAGAATCGCGCAGTACCCATCCCAGGCAGTCCTGCTCCTTTTCCCGGTCTGGCTGAGCCCGTCACCACCAGACGACGGTCCCTGAGGACCCCCGCCCTTCCCTCCAGAACCGCCATCCCTGCGGGAGCAGCAGGAAGGCCAATGCTTTGCTGGGTCGGCTGGAGCTGTGCTGGGACTTGAACTCAGCTCTCCCCTCTGAGTGTGACGTGCTGGTTTGCTTTGCCGTCTGCCAAATCCCTTGTCCTTAGTGGGTGACCCCGTCTGAGGCCAGTGCTGTCTGGAGCAGGGGCTGTGGTCCCCCGAAAGCGGGGCGGAGCTTAGTCTGCGCGGAGCGACACAGACAGAGCCTCCTCCCGGGGCCCTCAGTGAGGCTGCACCTGAAGATCTCTGACCATGAGGCCAGGGCGCTGCAGGGCGCTTTCAGTGTGGCCTCTCTCAGCAGGGTCAGCATGTGTCATTCTGTGCCACTGTCTAGCTCTGTGTCCCCAAAGCATAGATGCCTGATGCAGGGGTGGCTGCTCCTGCCTGTCCCCAACCCTCAGTTCGGGGGTCTTCCTCGGTCATAGCTGAAATTCAACTCATGCTGCAGACAATTCAGATCAAATCAAAGTGTGTGCATGTGTGCGTGTGTGTGCATGCATGTGTGTGTGTGTGTGCACAAGTGCATGTGTGTGCGTGTGTGTGCATGCATGTGCGTGTGTCTGAGCGTGCATGTGTGAGCGCGTGTGCATGTGTGTGAAAGGCACTGAGATAACCACGGGTAGCATCCGGAACCAAGGAAGGTCAGAGCTGGAGACCTGGGGCATGTGTCCCTGTGTCCCGGCTGTCAGCCTCCCACCTGTTCAAATGATGACAACGAAAACTTCCTCATCCTCCCCGGCTGCTTGGCTGACATAACATACACAAAGCTGCTGGCACAGTGACCGGGTCGGCTCTGAACAAAAGTGCGGTCTATCCCCCCCCCAACCCTCAACAGAGCAGTGCCCGGGAGGCGCTGGGCTCTGAGGACACAGCCCTGCAGGCACCTCTGGGGCCGGATCCGCAGCCCAGGAAGATGCCTGGGAAAGTGGGCCATCCTGGTCCTGCATTTTTAAAAGGGTGGCTCTTGTCAGGTTTTATTTTCAGGACAAATGCACCCTGAGGTCTGCCTGTGGAGCCCAAGAAGTAGGCTTTTCCATCAGCGCCTGCGGCTGTGGTCTGTCCTGACTCTTTAATCCTCCGTGAAGCCCGGGGTCCCCCACGGTTCAGCAGTCACAGAGCAGCTCGTTGCGGGAACTGCCTCTTCCAGGAGGTCTGACCTGGGGAGTGAAGCCAGCCTCCTGCTGCTGCTCACCCATCAACTCATGGTGGTTTTTTTTTCTGCGTTAAGTCTCTTTTTTCAGTCTTTTTTTGATTTGCCAATCAGATGGATGAAAAGAAGGGTCTTCTGGGGGGGATCATGTTGCATGTCGTTTCTTGTCTCTTGTTGAGTGAGGTTTCCTGAAGTAGGATTTCCACACAGTAAGATTCACTCTTTCTTGAACATTCGATGAGAACTTACACGTACAGTCATAAACACCTCACAGTCAAAACCTCCCCTGCTTCCCACGGGGGGTCTGCTCTCCTCGCTCCCGTCCCTGGAAACAACTGGTCTCTTTCTGTGCCCATGTCCGCTCCCCCAGATGGAAACATACACCTGTAACCATGGCATCTGTGGGTGGCTTTGGGCTAGGCTGCCATCTTAATAATTTCAGTTCACACTTCCGGTCTGGACGCAGGGTGTCTTGCCACTTACATAGCCTAATTTCTTTCAGAAGTCGTTTTATATTTTCACTATGCAGGTCCTCTGGCTAGATTTATTTTTAAGGTTTTTTTTTTTTTTGATGCTATTGTAAATAGAATTGCTTTGTTAATTTCAATTTTGTATTGTTCATTGCTAGTCCGTATAAATACAACTGATATTTTTTATATTGATCTTATATCCTACAACATTGCTGAACTCCTTTAATTAATAAGTTCTAACCGTGTTTTAGTGACTTTCTTAGGATTTATGTCACCTATACCTAGAAATAGCTTTAAGTCTTCCCTTCTAATCTGAATTGCTTTAATTTCATTTTCTTCCCTAATTTCCCTGGCTAGAATTTCTGGTACAAAGTTGAATAGATTGGCTAAGAACTTATATCTTTGTTGTACTCTTGATCTTCAGGGAAAAAAAAATTCATTCTTTCATTATTAAGTAGGAGGTTAGCTGTGGGTTTTCCATGTATCTTCTTTGTAAGTTTCTTTCTATTCCTAGTTTTTGAGTTTTACTATGAAAAGTCATTGGATTTTGTCAGATGCTTTTTCCTGGGTTATATTGATGTCATGGTGTGGTTTTACTTCTTCATTCCATTGATTTTAGTGCACAATATTAAATGATTTTTTCAAATGTTACACTGACCTTGATCAGTAAGCCACACTTGGTCATAGAGTAGAATTCTTTTAAGTGTTCCTGGATTCAGCTTGCCATTGTTTTGTTGAGGACTTTCTGAACAATTATTCACAAGAGATATTGTTTGGTAGGTTTCTTACATTTTAAAATCTTTGATTTTGGTTTAGAATAATATTGGCCTCATAGATTGAGTTAAAAGGTTGTCCTTGACTCTTCTAATTTTAGAAGAATTAGTATTAACTCTTTACGTGTTTGATAGAATTCACCAAGAAAGCCATGTAGACCTGGGCTTCTCCTTATGGGGAGTTTTCTCTTTACTATGGGTCTATTCAGATTTTCTGTTTAATTTTTATTCAGTTTGGTATTTTGTGTCTTTCAAGGCATTTCTCCATTTCATATAAGTTATATGAAAGTTTCTTATGTATGGTTCATATGTTATGTCCTGGCATACAGTTTTTCATAGTAGTCATTTACAAATCTTTTTTTTTTTTATTATTTCTATGAGATCTGTAGTGATGCCCCCTCTTTCATTCATGATTTTGTTAATTTGTCTTTTTTTTTTTATTCTAATGAAAAGTTTCCCAATATTGTTGATCTTTTCAAAGAACAAATTTTGGTTTTGTTGACTTCTACCCATGTTTAAATTCTCTATTTCATTTATTTCTGCTTTAATCTTTATCATGTCTGCCCTTTTCTTCACTTTCGGTTTTCTTAGCCCCCCTCCTGTTTATAACAGATAAGATCAGGTGATTGATTAAGGATCGTTTTCTTTATTACAATAGGAGTTCATAGCTAGAAATCGCCCCGTGAACTTTGCTTTAGCTGTGCACGTATGTTTTGGTTTGTTAGGTTGTCATTCTTTTTCATCTCAAAATGCTTTCTAATTTCTCCTGTGGTTTCTCCCTTGACCCACTAGTTATTTAGAATTGTGTGGCTTCATTCTCACCTATTAGTAAGTTTACTAAATTTCCTTCTATGATTAATTTCTAATTTTTTCCATTGCAGTTAGCAAACATATCTGCCTAATTTCATTTCTTATCAAATGGCTGAGGCTTGTTTATGTCCTTGCATATATGCTCTATCCTGGAGAATTTTCTATGTGTGCTTGAGATTTAATAAACTTCCTTGAATAAATGCTTCTTCATTTGCTGTGCGCCTTTGGGCAGTTCCCAGAGACTTTAAATGGTTATTGTAAATGTAATTTCCTCAATTGCGATTGTCTCACTACGAAAAGTTCCTTGCTGCTCTTGCAAACTCGGTTTTTATTTGTCACTCTCAGTCACAGCACTCTCCACGATGGCCCGTTCATTACAAATATTTAGCTTTGTGCTCTTCTCTGTATCCGTTAGACCCCCTTGTTTCCAAATTCCTGATGCTCTATAAGCTTGGACCGACATCCATTATGCTGTTCCTGCACATTTCACGCTGTCATAGGCTTTGGGGTTGGTTTTATTTTCTGGCAGTTAACAAGGAAAGCTCCAATTTGCCTGAGACTCTGCAGTGGGTGTTCTGGGACCTGAATTGTCAGCACCACATTCTTATGTCCTGTGTCCTTTATTCCCCGGATGGTTGTCCTGGCAGACTTGAAAGACCACGGAGCTGGAGAGTGTCTGAGCCCAACCCAGCTTGTCCCCTCGCGTACGTCCATCTGCAAACCCACATTCCCACTCCGCCCCTGCTCCTCACCGGGATGTAAGCTCTGGAGAGCGGGGACTGTGTCTGCGTTGCTTGCTGCTATATCCTCTCACTCAGAACGGGTCCTTAAAGCAACCGTGACTTCTCCCTTGAACTGTAACCACGAACATGCGGCTCATCATGCTACTGCTTTAGCCTTGCAAACGCCCGAGCCCATGGGGCCAACCTCACTTTGCTCCTCTGTCCTGTCTCCCCAGGAACCTCAGACGGCATTCACATCGCCCCCTGGGAACTGGCCACAACAGAGGTCATCCCCGGGTCCCCAGCTCCGAGCTTAGGACTCTTCCCTAGTGTGTTAGCCACGTCCCAAAGAGGAACTGTGAGGCGTGATCATTTCTTTTACCGCTGATTCTGATGGCCTCATGCTGGCGTCTCCCAGGTGAGCATGTACACGGTGAAGTCGGAGAAAAACGAAATGCAGACTGTCCTTGTGCTTGGTGTGTCCTCTTGGTTCAAAGAGACCCCTTCTGATAGAGATGGAGTTGGCACAGGTGGTTGTAGAAATCCCAAATAAGGGACCACAGATGGAGAGGGGGACCCACAGAGCTTTGCGAGATCACAGTAAGTTAATAATTGCTCAAGAAAGGCATCCGAACAGGCGTCCTATCTTAGTAAATCTACTTCTTACCTGTCACTTGTCTCTCGCTGAATTCTTTCTACACGGAGACATGAAGAAACTGAACCTCGGTGAGTCCAGACACCAGGTGAGTGATTCTAATTTAAAATTGTGGTTCAGGAGTTCCCCTCGTGGTGTAGCGGAAATGAATCTGACTAGGAACCATGAAGTTGCGGGTTTGATCCCTGTCCTTTGCTCAGTGGGTTAAGGATCCAGTGTTGCCGTGAGCTGCAGTGTAGGTCACAGATGTGGCTCGGATCCCATGTTGCTGTGGCTGTGGTGTTCGACCCCTAGCCTGGGAACCTCCATATGCCGATAGTAAAAAATAAAAATAAAATAAAACCGTGAGTTTAAGTCCCAGTCTGGGTTCTGGCCATCAGTGCTACCAGTTTCATCCCCCCACTCCTGCTGCAAACAGGTGCGTTACAGAGGGGCCTCTCAGCATTCAGGAGGAAGAAACTAATTGCACACGAAAGACAAAATCCCATGGACGCTTCCAGACACGGCAGCAGAGCCGATGGTGAGTGTAGAAGATGAGCAGGTCCCCACACTCTCTCCCTCTGTATTTCTCTCCCATCAAGGGCACCACAGGAATCTCTGAATTGCCTCATTTTACTCCAGGTTCCCAGGAAGCCTGGAATAAAGCAGAGTTGGAGAGAGCTCTGCCATAGTTCTCCTGTGTGTTTTAATCAGAAACCTGCCAAAAGATTCATTTTTTTTCCCTGATGCCAAGTAATCTAGTTCAAATCCCTTTCTTCCAGGAAGATGCTCCTTGCCATACCTTGAGTCACGCCTCCCCACCCATGGCTTAGTTTTCTGTCTTCGTCCCCTCTTCCTGATTATACTGCTCACAGACTTTCTCAGAAATTAAGATGCGCACCCAACTTTATTTATGACATGGACACATTTACCTTAGTTCTTATGAAAGCAGTCCACCTCCTCCACCAGGAAGTGACCTTGGAGGAGGCACAAATCTTGTCTGATTTACCCTCAACCCCTAATTCCCCAGGTGGCACCTGATACATAGCTGCCATATGAATGACTGAGCTAATTAACCACAAGTTGCGAGGAGTGACGGTGGGACTCCAAGCTTCCAATGGAGAATGGCTGGAAATACCTACAACTTAGAGTCCCTGGTGATCTAAACATCAGGAGCTCTTCAGAAGGAGGGGTTTCAGAAATACTAAGCTTTAACAGCTCTTCTAGGCTGGGTGTCCTGGTGACTTGAGTGGTGGGGACGGCCCTGTGGTTGGAGACACCGGATCTCGAGGTGACACTGATACCTGGGCAGCCATTCATCATGGAACCTTCTTAAATATTCCCTCCCTTCCTGAGAGAGGCCTGTGAAGCCATGGGATTGAGGAGGACAAATTTTCCTAAGCCTGGGAGTTCCTGTTGTGGCTCGGCAGTAACGAGTCCAGCTAGCTTCCATGAGGACGCGAGTCTGATCCCTGGCCTCGCTCAGTGGGTTAAGGAGCTGGCGTTTGTCATGAGCTGTGGTGTACGTCGCAGATGGAGCTCAGATCCTGCGTTGCTGTGACTGTGGTGTCGGCTGGCAGCCGCAGCTCCTATTTGACCCCTGGTCTGGGAAATTCCATATGCAGTGGGTATGGCCCTAAAGAGAAAGAGAGAGAGGAAAAAAAAAACTTTCCTAAGCCTGGATTCGCCTTCAGCTCCTAACCCTGGGGTTTAGGGGTGCTGGCCACGAGAGAAGTCTCAGCAAAATAAGACCACAGTGCATCTTTGGAGTCTGGGGGTAAGACCCACCCAGCAGTCAGTGTGAGTGGCAGACAGGGGTCCGTGTGGGGGACAGTGTAGGCTACGTGGCTGGGACTTGCAGGGCTGCCGAGCTGCCCGGGGGTGCTGCTCTGTGGGTCACTGTGCAGTCAGGTCCCCGGGCTCCCTGGAGAGCCCACAGCTCAGGAAGATTCCCACACACCCTTCAAACACCTTGAACCAGGAGGCTCAGGAGCAGGCACTGCCACCGTCCCCACGGACCTGAGAGAAGCAAGCAGATCCATCAAAACCTTTCCCAATGCTCTTCCCCAGTCAAGCATACGAACCGAGAGACACAAAGGACATGATTTATGGTCCAGATCAGCTGGGGACCCGCATGCTTTCCATGTAGAAAGGGCTTTTTTTGATCAATTACAGTGTTCCCGTAGCACCATAAAAATTCCGTATCTCTCAACCATGGAGACGTTTCATCAAAATGTCACGATTTATTTCATTTTTCTTACATGTGGAAGCTCTGTATCTGCCTTCCTGAAGCGCAGCTGTAGCCAACCTCGTTTTTCCCTGTTTCATTGTCGGGTGGGCAGCCCCTTTGTCTCTGGTTCAGGGAAATGCTTTTTGAATCCAGCTTTGTCTTTGATCCCCCAGTGGAATTCACCCTCCCCAGACACGTCACTTCCCCTGGGACACCGTGCTGACTTCACTCAACCTGAAAGGAGGGTGGGTGGTTACTCGTCCGTGCCCCTCGCCCACTTCAGCCCCGTTTGACCTTCCAGCTCTCCATCAGTGCGGATGCAAGGCTCCCGATACCTGCCTTCTGAAGGGTTGGCAGAGTCGGATCAAACTGATGAATCAGTCGGGTGTCCTTGACCAGGGACAGAGCACCCTTTTATAAGGGTGACCTGCATGCAGCGGGGGCTTTGCTGAAGGCTGAGAGGGAGGAGACGAGGTCCCCACTCTGGGGTGCCGAGCAGAGCAGGCCTCTGGCAGAAGGCCTTGGCGGTGGGGGTGGTTGGAGAACCACCACGCGGGACAAGGGGGAGCCCTCCCTGGCTGCTGAATGCAGGGCTCTGAACCTGGAAAAGCTAGATCATGAAATGAGTCGTGGTCCCTTGGAAGAAAGAATGTTCAAAACTCTGGGCCCCAAATGATACAGAAGGTTCTCGCACTTGCCTCCCGCCCCCAGAAGCACACGGCGGGGTCGCCACCTTCCTCAACAAGACCCTAATCCTCTTCCTGAACAACACGAAGACAGTTGTCACCCCAGAGCATGGCCACCTGCCTCCTGCCCCACAGGCCAGCTCTCAGCTCAACTGTCCAGAGATGGACACATCTTCGTCCTCTGAAGCCAGGCAAGGACCAGAGTCCCCCAGTGGCTCACAGGCTGAGCATCTGGTGTTGTCACTGCCGGGCTCGGGTTGCTGCTGAGGTGCAGATTCAGCCCCTGACCCCAGTTTCCAGGCAGTGGTCAGCTCGAGGGAAATACCCAAGGGAACACCTGGCTTCCGCCGCCTTCTCTCGGAACCGCCTTCTTGCCTCAGATCACAGCCCAGCTTCCCCATCTTTCTATGGGAAGGAGAACTACTTCAGATGTGCTGAGTGATCGGTGCACGAGCACGCCTGCGCTAAGTTCTTTACAGACTCCTTACCCGCGCACACACATCTGTGGATCCTGCATGCGAGCTGCTGCCTCTGTGTTCGACCACACGTGCTCTGACCGGTGTCTGAACTCCAACCCACTTCATCCCAGGCATTCGGGCCTCCTCGTCATGCTTAGCTAAAAATTCCCTCGCAGAGTAAAGCCCAGCTGCCACTATTCGTGGTTGGCTTATTGAGCTGTTCAATCCCACTAGACGTGAGCTGCAGCATTTGAACTGGCGAGGTGACTCTGTGGGACACAGTCTTATCAGCGAGGGTGCGGTACTTATGTGCAGTTCCTTTGTGTACCATTTTATAGACTCCACTCATGTCCAAGGCTACTTACATAATAAGTAAGCTTATTTCACACACACACACACACACACACACACGGCCTCCGGCCTCTCTTGCTTTGGTCCATATTCCTTCTTCCTTCCCTAAGTCACACTGTAAATTTGCATACATCATGGACCACTCTATTTTTTTTCTTTTTACAGCTGCACACACAGCATATAGAAGTTCCTGGGCCAGGGATCAAATCCAAGCTGCAGCTGCCAGCCTACATCACAGCCACGGAAATACCAGATCTGAGCTGCGTCTGCGACCCATGCAACGGCTTTCAACAGTGCTGGATCCTTAACACACTGAGCACAGTCAAGGATCAAACCTACAGTCTCATAGACACAGTGTTGTGTCCTTAACCCACTGAGCCATGACAGTAACTCCTAGGACCATTCTTTGGGTTGTAGAGTTCTATGGGTTTTGACAAATGCTTAATGATTGGTATCTCTATTATGCTATTATAGAGAATACTTTACCCTAAAAACCTGAATTTCAAGTACTCAATCTTTTTTTCCCCAATACCCTAGAAACCACTGACGTTTTTTTCTGTTTCTATTGTTTTGTCTTTTTCTGAATGTCATGGAATTGAAATTATACAGCACGTAGTCTTTTCGTACTGACTTCTTCCACTTAGAAATATGCATTCAGTGTTCCTACATGTCTTTTTGTGTCTTGATCGCTCAAGAATTTCTGTCTCTGAGTAATATTCCAATGTATGGATGTACCACAGTTCGTTTATGCATTTACCTATTAAAACACTTCTTGACTGCTTCCCATTTGCGGCAATTTTGAATTAAGCTTCTATAGACATTCATGTTCAGAGGCTTTTCAAATCAACTGGGTAAATGCCTAGAAGCTCAACTGTGTAGTAAGACTATGTTCAGCGTTGTAAGAGACCGGTAAGCTGTCTTACTAGGCACGGATTCCCTTATTCCCACCAGCAGTGGATGTGCTCCCTGTTGCTCTGTATCCTTGTCAGCATTTGCTGTTGTCAGTTTTGGGATTTTAGCCATCCTGGTGTGTTCAGAGGCACCTCACTGTTGTTTTCCTTTGTAATTCCCTAATGTCACATGATGCGTGGACCGTCTTTTCAGATGCTGACTTACTATCTGTGTATCTGCTTTGGTGAGGTGTCTCTTTGGATATGTTGCTCATATTTGTGCTGTTTGTTTTCCTAACATATGAATTTTTAGAATTCTTTGTATATTTTGGCCACCAGTTCTTTATCAGATCTGTTGAAAATATTTTCTCCCAGTCTATGACTTGTCTCATTATCTTATTAGTGTCTTTCAAAGAACAGAATTTTAAAATTTTGATAAAGTGTAATGTATCAACTTTTGCTTTCATAGATTATGCATTTGATATTTTCTATAAGACTCATAGCTAAACCCAAGGTCACATGGATTTTCTTCCATGTTTATTCTATATCATGTAGTGTTGCCCTTTATATATTTAAACCTATCATACATTTGCGTCAATTTTTTTTTTTTTTTTGGCCATGTCTGCAGCATGTGGAATTTCCTGAGCCGGGGTCTAAACCTATGCCATGTCAGTGACCTAAGCCACAGCGCTAATAACACTGGATCCTTAACCCACTGAGCCACCAGGGAGCTCCGTTTGAGTTAATTTTTGAGAAAGTCATAAGGTCTGTATTTAGATTTGTTTCTCGGTGTCCAATTGTTCCAGCACCATTTTTTTTAAAAGACTGTCCTTTCTCTGTGGAGTACCCTTTCTTCCCACGTCAAAGACCAGTTGACTATATTTGCGTGGGTTTATTTCTGGGGTCTCTATGCTGCTTCACTGACTGGTCTCTATTCTTACACCAGCTCCGCGCTGTCTTGATTACTCTCTTGTTGGACAGCATCCGATTTTGTCCTTCTTCAATATCGTGTTGACTAGTCTTGGTCTTTGAACTTCTCATATAAACTTTAGAACCACTTTGTCAATATTCACAAAATAATATGCAAGTATTTGGAATGAGACTGTGCTTTACCTATAGATCAACTGGGGGAAGAACTGACATCTTAGCAATATTGAGACTTCTGGTCTATAAACAATGAACCCACTTATTTAAATCATCAGAGTTTGATTTCCTTCATCAGAGTTCTGTAGTTGTCTGAGTGTAGACCCTGGACCTATTTTGTTAGTCTGACTCATCGTAGTGCAGGATTTGCATAGCATGCCTTTCCAGGAGCTCTCTGAGGGAGCGCTACCTCACTCTTCTCCCTGCTTCACCTTGGCCTAGACAGCTCCACCCCTTGGAGGCCTGCCCTCACCTACAGGGCATCCTTTGCTCCCTGAGCCTCTAGTTGAAGCCTCTTCTGTGGTACGCATCACACGGTAATGCGCTTACTTTAGCTTATTTGTTTGTCTAAAGGTTGGCCTTGTGCTTTCTGAGAAGAGCGCCTTTCCTAAGTTCATTTCCTTATCTCCAGGGACACACAGGGCCTAGGACAGAATTTGGATCCACCCCGCCCTCTGCAAATTTCGAGGACCTGGAGAAGCCCTGCCTCAGGCTTCAGGACCCTGCAGGGTGTGTGTAAGGACCTCTGGTCCTGGCGCTGCTGGGGACCTCCCGTGCTCCCCGTCTTGTCTGCAGGGCTGAGGGAGAAACGCACCCCTCATCTGGCTCCTTCCTGGAGATGATGTCACGCAGATGCGTCTCCCTGGATGATTTAAACCAGAACCACGCAGAGGAGGGGCTCTTGGGGAGCGCATGCAATTTCTGGCTCCCATGTGCAATGCACAGGCACCTTCAGGATGGAGGTTGCCACCCTGGCCAAGAATCCTGCCCGGCACTTCCCACTGGTGCCTTCCCCGTAGCACTGAGGTTTGTGTGCACATCGCCTCTGCCCAAATGCACCTATATCCCTTGTAACAAGAGCCCCCAAAGACTGGAGTCTCCCCTAGCACCCTGAAAGCTTATCAGTCTAAACTTATGGGTCGAAACATGCCCCGTTTAGCCGCTCCCCTCCATGCAGTTCCCCCACTACCCCACCCCACCGAGGGAAATGCTGGATTGTAACCAGATGCATGATAAAGATTGCATTTAACAGCAAGGTTTTCTCTCTGAAAAATATTACTAAAAGCTATGCGTGCAACAGGCAGATGCTATGTAAAAATTTCTCAACGATTAGATATGGAATTGTCAGAAAATGCAACAATTTTTCCCCCACTCTCTTCAAAGGGGAGTATTGTTTTCATAAAGGAGAAAGAAAGACCCTGATGGTCCCTCACAGACAGACCAGAATGGTGGGATCCCACAGGGCCGGGGGCAGCAGGAGGAAAGACGGGAGTTCAGCTGCCCCCCGAAGCCGTTAGAACACAATCCCTTAATTTCCTCCAGGAGGCCGAACCAAGGACACATGCACAGCTGATTATCGTTTTAAAATACAGAAGAGTCGTATTTTCTATGGTTAATCTGTAAGTAAGATTTTCCAGGCACGAAAATAATGCCTCTCCCATCACTATAATTTCATTTTACTTACCGTCCGTTCATAATTCCCGGGCGTCTTTATAGTGTTACTTTTACACGTTTGCATATTCATTTTAACAGCTCCGTGCATGAAACTGCTTGAAAGATGAAAAGCTCCAATAAGATCTAAGGATTATTATTTCTTTCTTTAGGAGGAGACAACCCCAAGTTGCTCCCCTGACATCTGGACGCTAGAAAGGGCTGCAGTGAGGAGGCCCTCTCGGGTCGGTGACTCCATCAGGCAGGAGAAGGAGGAGCAGAGGTGCCCGGACTCCCCGAGGCGGCTCTCCACCCAGGTCTGGATGCCTGCCCGGGCCTCCGATGGCTGCGTCGTCACACACCTTGTCCTGGACCCTCTTGGTCTTCAGACGCTTTTGACTTCAAGGCTTAGAGGCCTTCAGTGTTCTTGCTGGAAAATTCACTTTTCTCTAAATATGATTGAAAGGTGAGGTCCCTCTTCTGGACCTCCGCACCAAGTAAGGGAACACCTAGCCCTAAATCACAGCAGTCACAATGTGGGGTCATGTGGGTGAAGGTTTGGGGAGCGTCCCACCAGATCTGATAACCAAACCTGTCTGAACTCACTGGATCTGGCTGAATCAGCCCAGCGTAAATGAGCAGGGAGTGACCAAGCAGAAGGCTCTAGGAGGTCTGGAATTAACTCTTACATATGTAGATATACAGCAGCTGTGGTCTTGCTCCCCAGATGTGGCCTTGTGATGTAGATTTCGAATGATAAGTACATTCCAGCATAAGCATCGGCACCTAGTAGGTCTGACAAAACACGGAGTGGCCCTGGAGGAAGTTATTTTAATTTAGCCATTATATTTTCTAAAAGCAAAGGCCCAGTGATTCATTCCTGAAATCTAATGGAGGATATGGGGATTTTGAATAACTTTTTGGTAATTAAAGGAACTAGTGATGGGTGGGGTTTGGTGACAGATATGGAGGAAGGCGGCCTTACACGAGCCGAGGCTGGCACTGAGGTTGATAGGCTTGGAAGTGATGAGGCCAGAAACAGGCAGGGCCTGTGAGGGAAAACAACCCCGAAGAGGGACTAGGGATTCAGCGTCTATGATGACACACACATCTTATCGTTAGGACACAGGGAGGAGCCTATTGGGCTTATGGGGCTGGACGTCCCATGGGTCCAAGAGATTTAAGTGGGATTTGGATCGTGGGGTGGGAAGTGAAAGAATGAACGTCCCACTTACCCTTGGGAGAGTGTGCAAGACACAGAGGGGAGGGGACAGAGGAAGGGCCTGTTGGAGAGGGAGTGGATGACAGAGGAGCCACTGGGGAGAGCAGGGACCCAGAGGGGCACCATTTGATGGAGTAAGTGGGGAGGGGGTCTGGGCAGACCATGGCATGCTCACCGGGGTGGGCCCTGCATGTCTCGGAACAGGAGGAGACACTGTTACCAGGGGCCAGTGGTCCTCCCGAGCTGACCTCCTCTGTCATCTAAGTGGTAATTACATGCGCGCTTAGCCCAGGGGACTGAGCCAGAAGTATCGCTCCAGTTTTAAGCATTTCCGTTGTACTGTGGCTGCTGGGCTGTCACCAATGGTGCCTCCTCTTCTCCCTGAGAGCGGGTATGGGCTTTTCAGGTCCCGGTGCCCACGGGACTGGTCCTGGCTCTTGGAGGGTGCATGGAAGGCAATTGTCTCACCCATGCTGGGTACTACAGTCCAGGGACAGCTCGTGCATCCTGTCTGTGTCCTAACCTGCTGGCAAGGCGCAGGGGCTGCAATGAAGGACGCGGGGGCTCTAACAGGCGGCCAGGCCACTGGAGGGCCTTCAAATGACCACCCAGCTGAGGGCCTCACTGTCACCTTAGATTGTGATCCAGCAAGAAGGGCAGTCTCTTTGACATGCCGGAGGTGGTATCTGAGATGAATGTGAGAGAGGAAAGAGTTGGACACTGGTTAAAGACAGTAAAGACAGATTTTATTCAGAACTATTGCAATAGGGGAGAGAAGCTTCAGTAAAACTTAGCTCAACTCATACAGCAAAAACAGCTGGGGACTGGTTACCCAGGACCAGAGAAAGGGATCAGCAGATGAGAAATCACTGAGAGCAGTCATCAAGGGTGAGAGGGTGGTTCTTGCTAAACCACATGGCCAGGACTCTTGCTAAAAGCTGGTCAAGGGCTCAGACACCAAGGGTAGCATATTCTTGCTAAGCCTGGACTATACAAGCCAAGGAAAAGTGGGGTCGAAGGACCAGGTCTCATCTCAAACAGGGTTCATGGAGTTCCTACTGTGGCAAAGTGGGTTAAAAATCCAACTGCAGTGGCTCAGGTTGCTGTGGAGGCACAGGTTCAATCCCCAGCCCAGTGCAGTGAGTTAGCGTTTCTGGCATTGCCATAGCTGCAGCATAGGTTGCAGCTGCAGCTTGGATTTGGTCCCTGGCCTGGGAACTTCCATACACCCAGGTGTGGGCCCAGAGAAGCTTTGCCTAAAGTCTGGACAAGGCAAGAGTCTTTGCCATGAAGAAGCGCAGCAGAGGCACTTTCCAGTGTTCAGAACTCTCTCAGCTGCTGCACTGCTGGCAGAGGCTTTGCCATCAACGACAACCAAAACTTCTAGCAGGGAGATCTTCCAGCTTGCTGACAAGTGCTTATGAGCAAAATGGATTATGTTTGCTCTGCAGAGAGCTGCGCCTCCAGGGAGCACAGCTTGTAGTTGCTGTACCTCATTTGTAATGTGACTGAAATATGAAAATAATTTTCTCTGCCTGTATACCTTCAATATATTGATATTAACTATAAAAATAAATTCCTTCCATAGGCCAAACAAGCAGATGGGTCATGAGAATTTAGGAATATAAAGAGGTCACTTAGTGGGTGACAACACAGATAAATGCAGAGCTGGGTCTGGCTGTGGGAGGCGGTCACGGGTTCCTCTCTGCTTTGTCTGCTTTCTCCTGCAGGTGCAGGACCTGGAACCCTGCCTTCACCTTGCCTGTACCTGGGGCTGCACCTGCTCGGCACCTCCCGGAGGCCCGGCCTCTCCGCGCGCTGCTGCCCCTCCTCCGAGTTTCTGACTCCCTCTGCTTGGGGTGGGAGAGCAGAACTCGCTTTTCCAACAAGTCCCCTGGTGAGGTGGACACTTTGAGAACCACGCACTCAGGGCATCCAGATCTCTTCCGCTAACCTGGCCAAACATCGTGGGTGGAGCCAGCCTGCAGCGGGGCAGCTGAGACCAGCACACAAGACCCCTCGTTTTCCTTGTCTTTGTGAGCTCCCTTCTCTGCTGCATCTAAAGGGGCGCTGAGGGGCAGGACCGACAATGCAGAACAACAGTTAGGATATTCAAGAGACCATCGAAAGCAGTGTTTCTTCAGTCTTGAACATCTGATGAAAGCTAAGAAGCCCACCTAACCCCAAATATACCCCCCCCACACACACAGACTGAATTTTACATTTACTTTCAGGGTGAATTTTCTGAACCTCAGCGTAAGGACCCTCAATATTCTAAACACCAGCAGAAAGTGGAGATGCAAACAGGTTTCTGAGATAAAAATGAAACCATAATTTGAAGGGACTTTCTCTAGAAGCTTTGGGGCGTAAGGTAAGCAGAGAGAGAACAGTACGGTGTCTGACAAACAGGAGAGTCTGTGGTGGCTGCTGTCTCCTGCGCTGGGGGCCGGGGCTCGAGGATGGGCTGGAGCCCGTGGTCAGGGAGGCCGCTGGCCGGGGGGTGGGGAGGGGCCGGCCACAGCCATGGCACAGCGAGCACCGAGACGGCTTTCTGCAGAGGCCACCCCGGAAAGCTCGTCCTGTTTCTTTCCCAGAGATGCCCGCTGCAGCCTCGGTGCTGCATCTCCTGCCCCGAGACTCCCTTGGGGTTGAAATTGGAGGTAAGCAGTGACTGTTGGGTGCTCGCCGAGTGCCAGGCTCACATCCAGTGACCTCTGTGTTCCTCCGAAAAACCCACGTGAGCTCTCCACTGCGCGGGTGAGAAGGCGGAAGCCCAGGGCAGCCACACGACCTGTCCAAGGTCACGCAGGAAGCAGCAGCCCCAGCGCCAAAACATTGAGCCTCGTCAAAAGCCGCCACGGCCAGCTCGCCCACGCTGGATGCGCTGTCCTGCCCAGGAGCCCCCACGCACGCGTGCACACACACACTCACACACACATACACACACAGCCTGGGACAAGACGGCTGTTCCCTGGAAAAGCCACCGTCCCTCCTGCTCCCCCAGTGGACACCCTTCTCTGTCCTGCACTCCTCTGGCCCCCGCAAGTGGCGGCCCCGGGGACCACAAATCCAGACGCCCCGCCCCGCATGTGCCGTGCATCCTTCTGCCCAGAGCAGTCTTGGTGTTTCTCTGCGTAAGTCAAACAAACTGCGGCTTTACCGTTCAACAGATCCGAGATAAAGGCCCAGCTCGGCAAATCACACGCTGCACGCGAATTCGGACCAGTTGCTCATTGCGTCTGAGACTGTTTCCCCGTGTGTGGGGACAGGGACGGTGTCCTCTCGGAGCTCTTGTGAGTGTTCACAGAAGTGGAATATAAAGCACTCGACCCAATGACTGGCATACAGTACGTGCTTAATGTGCGCTCGCTGATGCTCTCCACGTCTGGAAGGAAGGCAAACAGCTTCGTCATGGCCCTCGGCATATGGAAGCTATGAGGCCCATCATAAAGCTGTCAGGCAGGATGCGTACTGTAGCTCAAATTAAAATATTTCCGTGCACTGCGTGCTTTGTGCCAGAGGCGCACTCAGCTGACATATGTCTGCAGCACAACATTTGCAAGTAGAATGACACTTTAGAAAACTTTGCAATAAATATTTTGTTTTTCGCTTACTGCCCAGGACATACGACCTCCGCTCTCTGCTGTCTGTTCTTCATCGACGGAATCCACCAGCTGGTTCGTTATTCTCCAGAACCCTCTGGTTGTGATGGACGGCTCTGCCTTCACTTCGAAGCAGGTGAAGGTGATCCCGTGGGTCCGGGGCGGGAAGCAGGCGTGGAGGCAGGAAGACTAGTCACCAATGGATGTTAATTCAGCAGCTGCTGCCATTAGCCCCTGTGTGGAAAATAAGGCTGGGATGGAGGCTGAGGAGACCCAGACCTGCCCTGAGAGACTCACGGGGTTGAAGGCACACAGTCAAGTTCACGAGTGAAGGGCAGCTCGGACTGGAGCCTGCCTGTCGTTGTTTGCAGGACCACGGTTACCCACTGACTCCGGCGGCCCCACGGCTACGCTTCCTGAGACCCACACGGGCAGCTGGCACGGTCTGTCGTCGATGGTGGGGGCAGAACCACTCGGAGTGAAAAGAGCAGGCTTATTATCAGGATTAGATCATCCACATCGGTGGCTGCAGGCGGAGGAGGCGACGCAAGGCTGTTGCTTCTGCATCTGGTTTGGACCCTGAGTCCCGCCAAATCCTCGAGCCGGCGGTTGGGAAGGAAAGCTGGCCTGGAGTGACACGGAGCAAGGAGCTAGAATCTTTGGGGCAGCCGGCACAGGTGCTTTCTCCAGACCTCCTCAGCCTCCGGGACGCGCGGCCTGTGGGGGCCTCGGTCGCGGGCGGCACACACACTGCCCGGGACTCAGGGAGCCTGAAGGAGACGGTTCCTACGGATCTAAAGGATCTGCAGGCCAGGGGCTTTCTGGGACCCAGCGGCTCGGGTGCCTGGCCTCCCTCATCGGCCTTGGGAGCCCTGGAGGGAATGCCCCTTCACCGTGACTTGAGGCCGAACCAACCCTGACCAATGGCGAAGGCCATTCGAGAACGCAGTGGGGAAGCTGACACGGCGCAGGGCCGGCGCAGCAGCCAAACACTAGCCAGACCCCGCAGGTGGGCTCACCGCACACGGGCATTTACACTGATGTGAGCATTTGGGAAATGGTTTGCAAATTCTATAAAGAACCTTAAGACATTTCGCACTATTTTACCGATTCACTGACTTTGACTAAGGAAATAACTCTACAAAAAGAAAAGTACCACATTTTTGTTAGTGTCGAGTAACAGGGGAAAAGTTCAATAAATCAATAGATAATTCAATCCACTGAGTGACATATTATGAATCCATTGAAAACATTTCTGCAGAGTGCAGCGAGATGAGAAAAATGGCTGTGACAGCGTAAAGTAACACACACAGTGTCATACGCAGTATGAACACAGCTCTGCAGAAAACAAACTTTGCATAAAGAGAGAAAAGGGGTGTTCTGGGCTCAAAGCAATAGCAGAAGATACTTAACGCTGGCTCTTGACACAGAATATGCTTAAAGCTGGCTCTCGGCACAGAAGATGCTTAACGATGGCTCTCGGGACAGAAGATGCTTAACGCTGACTCTCTGCACACACTCCAAATCCAGCAGAGGTCAACACATAGAGCGAGGAAGCTCCTCAGCCCCCGCCTGGGGCAGAGGGCATAGAACACGTTGGGCTTCACGGGAATAGTGGGTAAGAAATGAATACCCTGGGTCCTGGTGCGCCAGGAAGACTCTGCATGGAACAGGGGAGGGGGCCTGGAATCCCACCTGAGGGGACCCTGAGAGCAGGAGGGGCTGCAGGATCAGAGCCCAGCTCCAGGAGAAGCCCAAGAAAGTGGGCAGCAAATGTGTGGACGAGAAATGCCAGGTGTGGGAGCCATGGATTCTCCGGGGGGGGGGGGGGGGGGGGGGGGGGGGGTTGAGGGTGGGGGGGGGGGGGGGGGGGGGGGGTGACTGGGGACCAGGACACAGCGGGCAGGGGGCGTGTCGAGGGTAGTGAGGCAATGAGGCTGCTGTGGAGGAAAAGACAAGCAAATATAGAAGCTTTTTAAAAAACTGGGAGACACACCGAAACCTGTCCCACTGCCCCCAACGGGCATCATGGACTAGAAGGCAGGCATTCATTACACTTAGAGGAAGAGGTGCTCTCAGGCTGAGGGACCCAGAGAGGCCCCAGACCCCTCCTCCCCGCTCAGGTCACTGCTGGGCCAGTAAAATGAGATGCTCCAAACTGAATAAAGAGGAGCTGAACGGATCCTAAAACTAAAATCTCTGCAAATCGAAGCACAGGCGGCAGAAGGAAACCACAGCACAGGCGTCAACCTGATTAGAATTATCCTGAAACAAGCGTTTCACAGGGTGAGGACACACGTTGAGTCTGAATTTCAGAAACTCAGAGCAGAAATGGATAAAACGTTGGAAATGTGAAATGAGAGCGAACTTAACGTGAAGATGAAATTGAAGCAAAGAGAAACGGCCCCTCCAAGTGCATTCAGAGCGCCCGGAACAGACACCTGCCACTGGAAAGGCAGCCAGTGGGGTGGGGGCGGGGGGGGGGGAGCGCGGCCTTGCAAAGAGACAAGAGAGTGAATGAAAATCAAGAGCGAGAAAGGATCAGAGAACATGCGACAGAAGTGAAAGATGCGTGCAAAGCGTGCAACACACATCCGATCAGAGTTCCTAAAGGTGGACAAAGTACACGCCCCAGGATCAATATTTAAGCTAAAACCCAGTGGGAGTCCTGGCCTCCGGGGCAGGCTGTGAAGAGGCTGCCAAGGCACATCTCGGAATGTCTTTTAGACTTTGAGGACGAAGCAAACCAAAGCAGGCACAGGACCCAGCCCAGGACCTCCAGGCCAGAGGACCAAGCTCTTCGAAGTAAAGACAATCAGAGCAGCATCTGAGCCCTCGAGAACAAGGCAAGGGCAGAGGCTCACTTTCGACAATGACTGTGAGCTCATGAGGGTGTTTGGTCCAGAACCACAGTTACCGGTGGAGGAGAACTTGGGCAAAGCAGAGCTCCGTCCTCTGTGGGAGTCCTCGGGGGAGGGGCTTCAGCCAAGGGACTGGGGGTGGGCGCTGGCCACCCGTGTCTACACACCCCAAATGCACGGGAAGTGGGGACCACGGTAAATGGCGGTGAGCGGATGTGAAATGAATGAAAATAAAATGACACACGTGAAAAAGAGCAGGTGCAGTGAGGCGGGCTCCCCGAAGGCTATGCTGGTACGAGGTGGGAGCCAAGGGCACCACTGTGAAGTCCGACCCTCCGGAGTGGAAGCCTATGAAGGCAGAGATTATGCATTAAAGATGAGATTAGGAACCCAATGTAGTGTCCGTGAGGAGGCAGGTTCAATCCTTGGTCTCGCTCAGTGGATTAAGGATCTGGCATTGCTGCAAGCTGCAATATAGTTCACTGATGCGGCTCAGATCTGGTGTTGCTGTGACTATGGCGTAGCCCTCAGATGCAGCTCCAATTCAATCCTTAGCCCAGGAAATTCTATATGCCACAGGTGCCGCCATAAAAAGAAAGAGAAAAAAAGGAGATTAGCATAAAGCTTATCATGGAGCAGACAGACTGCCCTAAATACCAAAGGAAGTCTACTGTTTTTTGTTTTTGTCTTTTTAGGGCCGCACCTGCAGCATATGGAGGTTCCCAGGCTAGGGGTCGAATTGGAGCTGTAGCTTCCAGCCAAAACCGCAGCCACAGCAACACGAGCTCCGAGCCACATCTTCGACCTACACCACAGCTCACAACACCAGATCCTTAACCCACTGAGCAAGGCCTGGGATCAAACCAGAAACCTCATGGTTCCTGGTCAGATTTGTTTCCACTGAGCCAACAGGAACTCCAGGAAGTCTATTTTAAATGAAAAAGAAAACTGACAGTGGATAAAAAAAAAAAACCTGGAAAATATGTCATCCGATGGTGTTTAGATTTCAGGTATTCAGACTGACATGTTTGACGATCAAACATGTCAGTTATTTCAACAAATGTAACCAGGATTATTTTACCTACTGGAAGATTTTCAAATTGGCCCCAAGGAAAATAATCTATCTCTGGGTGGTACACAAATAACACACTTAAGTGACTCCAAAAGGCTAAAATAACAACAACAGCAGCAGCAATAATGATGTGATTAGATAAAAGTGTATCAGGCAGGCAAATAGAAAGTAACAGAAAAGTGGGATTGTTTTACAGGGTAGAGCTCAGGTCCCCTGTCAAAAGTCATGAAGAAGAGCGTTCTGTAATATGAAGGCTGCTGTTCAAAATGTAGCAGTTGTAAATATACTTACACCAGAGCCTAGCAACCACTGTCGTAACGAAAAAACCATAAGAGATGTAATGAAAACAGTAGCAACTCACACGAGGAGAACTTAATATATCATTCCCCATCTAAGGCTGGTCAAGTGGATAAAAAAAAAAAAAGAGTGAAAATATAAAAGCAATGAAGAGTTGATGGATATTATCAAAATTTACAGTTTAATAATAGAGAGTACAGAACACTAATGCCTACTGACTCATACATTCATAAAAATTAACAAAATCTTAGGTCGCAAAGGAAATGCTGACTTGTTCTTTAAGTAAAAGTAGTACAAACAACATGAACTGACCACAAAGCACTCGAACTAGTAATTGATGGTACAGTAGTTAAACCAGTAATTAATGATGCACCACTTAACACAACAGTTAATGGTGCACTAGTTAAACTAGCAACTACTGGTGCACTAGTTAAACTAGCAATTACTGGTGCACTAGTTAAACTAGCAATTACTGGTGCACTAGTTAAACTAGCAATTACTGGTGCACTAGTTAAACTAGCAATTACTGGTGCACTAGTTAAACTAGCAATTAATGGTGCACTTGTTAAAGAGATCCTTTTGGAGATTTGAAATCTCTCAAAGGAAATGCGATCCAAAATTGCAGAACTTTCTCAACAGTAAGGATAATGAAGGAGTTCTCATCGTGGCTCAGTGGTTAATGAACGCTACTAGCATCCGTGAGGAGTTGCATTCGATCCCTGACCTTGCTCAATGGGTTAAGGATTCGGTGTTGCCACGAGCTGTGGTGTAGTTCTCAGACGTGGCTCAGATCCTGTGTTGCTGTGGCTGTGGCGTAGACCGGAGGTTACAGCTCGGATTGAACTTCTATCCTGAGAACCTCCATATGCTGGGGGTGTGGCCCTAAAAAAGCAAAAAAAAATAAAAATAAATAAAGATAGTGAAGAGACAACGTACCAGAATCTATGGAACACAATGAAAATGGTGATCAGATGAAAATTCAGTCTTAGATGTAAGTAAAAAAAAGGGCCAAAATAAAAATAACTTAAAATGATGGAATAATACAGTTTGTCACAAGAAGGAGATAATAAAGGTAAAAGTACAAATCGATGAAGCAGAAAACTAAAAGTGGAGAATTTATAAATAAATGAACATGCTTGTTCTCTGGGGGGAAAAAAAGCAGACCAGCTAGAATAACCTTATTTTGAGAGGTGAAAAAGTGAAAGCCTGAACAGGAAGAAAGGGGGCAGAGCTGAGAGTCTGAGCGCCTGTGAGGTGCAGGTTGCAGCCACCCACCCTGGGTGCCTGGCCACCTCCATCCCAGACATGGAGACCAGCCTGGCCGCCCCGCCCTCTCCTGTGGGTCTTTTTGCAGAAACACAATAAAATGCATCTGGTCACTGGAGATAAGCTGCTGTCCTGGTGCCAAACCGCCTTGACTATCCACCCCAGCCCCCTATCCACCTCTGCCCCGACCCCCGTGCCACCTCTGAGCTGTGGGCGCTGGTACCTGGCTCATCGACATCAGCAGCCCATGCTCGTGCCCCAGCACCCGCCCACCACTCCACACTCACGCACACCTTGGCACAAGCGCCATGGCACCCGAGAGCCTGCATGTCCACAAGTGCCTTTGCCGCGACTCCCCGGACTCTGGAATAAATAATAAAACGCAGCGTGCGGGCTGGACACAGCCTGGCTGAGGTGCACCTTCTGTTCTCCATCACTCTGTTTCTAAAGCTCACGCCTATTTGGGACCCTCATCAAATATGGAAATGACAACACGCGCCAAGGGTGGGCACACGTGTTGGAAGGCTGCTGGTTAAATTACCTTTTACCGCTTCACCGAATTGCACGGAACCGTGGATAGAGGCCCTGCAGGCGTACCGGTTGCCTGGTAACCCACTGCACACTGTCTTTGTAGGAGAAGGCAATGGACGTGCTTTAATGAGACCTGGATCTGTGGGGTTTGAGGTGCATTGCGTTCTGTCCGTATTTCTGGTCTGGAGGGCACTCGTGGCACCCAGAGGGGGCTGGAGTGGGGGACACGTGGAAGGGCAGCAGACCAGGAGTCAGGGGCCGGGTTCCAACCCAGCTTCCCCCGCAAAGACCAAGTGATGCTTGTAACACATCCTGGACCTCAGTTCCCCGATGACAGAGGAAAGGGTGTGGCTAGATTTTCTGTTTCCAGCTCTGATGTTCCGTCAAGCCTCACAGTTGGGAGGCTGAGGTAAAAGCCAGCGACTGACTTAAATAAAAATCCTGTCCTGCCATTCCCAGCTCCGAGCAGGCAGGCTGGCTGGGTGCTGAGCTTTGGGCGGGGGGACGAGGAACACACGGTGTGGGTCGCAGACTCCTGGAACTGGCTTCAGAGGCTCTGACGTCACTGGGTAACAGTTCCTGACGTCACTGGGTAACAGTTCCTGATGTCACAGGGTAACAGTTACTTCCCTCGTTTTAGCATCGACAGTCCTTGAAAACTCCGAAGCCCCAGGCTCCCTGGGGCGGCTGTCACCAAGAGCTCACTGTGGGGTCGTGAGCGTGGCCAGCTTGGGTGGATGTTTGCGGAGGCGCTCGTGGAGCAGACGTGTGTGGTCACAGCCTCCAACCTGGCGCGGTCTTCATGCTTTCCGACCGTCTCCAAAGTCCCTTTGGTGACCCCATGACAGCCTGCCCTGCCCTCTTTTCTCCAGGCTTTGTCCATAGTGGTCGTGATTGGGAAAATGCCGACCCCACAGTTGCAGTAGGGCCTCTGTGCTTGCTGTTCCCTGCGTCCGCAAGGCTGTTCCCTCATCTGTGTGCACACCTGGCCTCTTCTCTACTCAAATGTCTCCCCAGAGAGTGCCCAGCCACCCCTGCCCCTGTACTGGGGTGATTCACCACTAGCTTTGTGTGTATTACAAATATACCCGGCTTCTGCTTGGGTTTTCTCTCCAAACACTGGGACATGAGATCGAGCTCAGAGCTGTCCTCTGTCTGTTTCAGTATTTCATTCACATGGTTTCCTCCACGCTGGGCTGTGGGAGGCCTTGCATACATATCATTTAAATCGAGTTTGTCTAGTAACTCCTCCGATTTGAAGATTTCCTTACAAAACCTGTGCAATCACTCACCATTTCTCAGCCAGGCACATCGAATGCCGGGAGGGGGCTGGTGTGAGCCACCTGGTGCCAGTCTCTATTCCAGGGGACCCTGCTCGTCACTGAAGCAGGACGTGATGGGTCACTCAGTCTATACGCGTTTCTGCACAAATAAAGACGTGCAGGCAATATCAATAATTGAGAAGAGCGGAAAGGCCCGCAGGGCAGTCAGAGCGCCCTGAGCCCTGGCGGCACCGCCCATGGTCCACAATACCCTTTAGAAACATTCTCAGGATGCTCGTGGCAGGTGCTGGAACGCTCCCGGGCCCCATCGCTAGGACCTGGAGCTGCCGCAGCTCAGAGCACAGCCTCAGGCTCAGGGCACTGAGCCCTTCCCTCGGGGTGAAGTGTGCTCAGGTGTATTCACGGTCACAACAGTTTCCTGTGGCCGGTGCTAGCGTCTTCCGAGCTAGCAGCCCTCCCCGTGAGGCAGGAGTGAGTGGGAAACACTCCGAGGGTCCGCGGCAGGTCCTGCTCGCGGGTCTGCCCCCTTTCCGGGCTCCAGGCCTGTCCCCTCTCCCTGCAGGGGGTGTGTCTGAGTCCCACGCCAGCACCAGGGCCCGGGACGCCTCCACGTCCCACCACAGCCTCCACTTCCCACCCCGGCCACCGACGTGGCACTCCTCCCTGGACATCATTTCCTCCCCACAGCGGCCCGTGGGGTGCTTGGGGCCCGGATGCTGGGTCTTCCAAACTGGCCTTCAGTTACTTTCTGCCGTTTCCTTCACGCTTCCTCTTTGAGTTGTGGTTGAAGCTCCAAGACTGTCTTCTACTCCTCATCTGCCTCTGGCCGGCCATCTGTGCTCTTGTCTTGGTTTTTCCACTGCAGAGTCATGAGGGTTAGTTTCTATGCATTTTTTCTCAGCTTCCTCTTCATGGCTGCTTGCTCCATTTCTTTTTATCCTTTTTTTTTTTTTTTGCTTTTTACGGCCACACCAGCGGCATATGGAGGTTCCCAGGCTAGGGGTCGAATCAGAGCCACAGCTGCCGGCCTACACCACAGCCACAGCAATGTGGAATCCAAGCCACGTCCTCTACTGACACCACAGCTCACGGCAACACTGGATGCTTAACCCACTGAGTGAGGTCAGGGATCAAACCCGCATCCGCACGGATACTAGTAGGATTTGTTTCTGCTGAACCACAATGTGAACTCTGCTTGGTACATTGCTATAGATGACTTTGAGAAACACACCGTAAATATTGTAACTTAATGTTGTTTCTTGTGGTCAATGCCCTTCAGAGAAAGCATTCCTGATCTTCGCATCCTGTGAATTGAAGCGTCCCTGTCTTGCTCTGGTGGCCTTGAAGTTTTCTCCACGGTGCGCCCACAACAAGGACGCGAACCACAGAGGTGGGCCTGTGGAGGCCGTGCCTGCCCTTCCCGGGCCCCCGCCCGGAGCCCCCTCAGAGTCTGCAGGAGACCCTGCCGTCAACACCACAGGCTTCGCGTCCTTATTGCGCCTCCCCTGTGGCCGGAGCCCCGGGGTGCTTCCTGGAGGAGATGGCACGCTTCTGCTGCTGCCCGCAGGCCGGACCACCCCAGACACGGCGGTGCCGCTGGCCACTACCGTGGGAACCGCCAGCAGCGGAGGGAGAGCTTTAAAGAGCTTCCTTGGGCCACCGTCCTGCCCATGAATTCAGCACTCTTTTCAGTCTTTGCATGAATCTTTCCAAGACTGCTCTTTTTTTTTTCCCTTGTTTCTGTTTTTGTCTTTTTAGGGCCCCAGGCTAGGGGTCAAACTGGAACTGTAGCCACTGGCCTACACCCACAGCCACAGCTGTGGCTGAGCTGCATTTGCGACCTACACCTCAACTCATGGCAATGCCAGATCCTTAACCCAATGAGCAAGACCAGGGATGGAACCCGCATCCTCATGGGTACTAGCTGAGTTTGTTTCCACTGCACCAAGACGGGAACCCCCTCCAAGACAGCTCTTACCCACTGGCTGCCCAAGCATGAGGACCCTCGCTCAGCAGGGGCTGTGTCCAAAAACACCTGCTGTGTCCTGGGCTTTGTGCTCGGAGACGAAGACCCAAGGGGAGATCAGATACCAACCCGTGACCTTAAGAGGAAGACATATTTTCTAGGCTTCTCTTTCCATCAGCGTTGAACCATCCCCTTTGCTAAGGGTGATGGGCAGAGGACAAAGGTGTGCGCCCTGGGCGCTGCTATCTTCTGACTGTTCTGAGTCCCCGTCCGATGCTCAGAGGCTCCCCAAGGACGGCCCTCGTCTGAAGGAAAGGAGACGCTGTCCAGAAATGGACACACTGCGGGGTTGCCCACTAGGAAGCCCACCAAGAACTGCGACTGTGTCCACGTCACACAGGGAAGCTTGCAGAGGTTCAGAGAAGCCACTGGACCTGAGTCCTCAGAGCTGAGTCAGGTCTCCCTGATGCGAGCACCCACGGTGCTGGGTGGGAAGGTAGGAGGTGACATGGAGGACCCAGAGCCCAGGATGAGCTACTGGGGACACAGCCCCTTCTAGAACCTGCTCCCCTGACCTGACAGAATCACGTCTGCCGAGAAAGGAAGGCACAGAAGGTGCTAGAACCTTCAAGATGGGACATGCGCTGACCTTGAAGAAGGGGTGACAGGCACTGCTGGACACAGATCCTGGGGTCGACTCCTGAGTGGGTTCTCTGAAAGTGTGAATTGTGGCGCCCTCTAAAAAGGGATAAAACAGAAGTTTCCATCATGGCTCAGTGGAAATGAATCTTACTAGCATCCTTGAGGACGCAGGTTCGATCCCTGGCCGCACTCAGTGGGTTAAGGATCCGGTGTTGTTGTGAGCTGTGGTGTAGGTCGCAGATGTGGCTCAGATCCCACGTTGCTGTGACTGCAGTGCAGGCTGGCAGGTGTAGCTCCGATTTGACCCATAGCCTGGGAACCTCCATATGCTGTGGGCATGGGCCTAAAGATACAAAAACATGAAAGCATAAAATGAGTCCACTAAGTACAGGTCAAAGCAGATGGAAGTCTTCCCTTTGAGGAAACACCGCAGCCCTGAATCCCCAAAGGGACGTGGGAAGCCCTTCCTCGGGTGTCAGTCCCTGGACCGACCAGAACACCTCTTCCTGAAGAAGAGATGAAAGGACCGAGGATTCGTGTCGTGGGGAAGGTGACCGGGGATCCAAGCACCTGAGCTCGAAGCCTAAAGGGCCAGCTTCCATTTACTCCTCAGAGCTCTTTGAGCAGCAGATGGAAGCTGCAGATAAACAAACCTCCACCTAATTTAAAAAGGAGCTTTTCAGCAAATAGAGGTGGTTTTCTTGCTAACAAAGACCCCCCTCCCATCACAGAAAGTCAAGCAAAGGATGAAAGACCGTTGCTGATGAGGGAGGCTTTCCAGGGAATCGGGTGAAATGTTGGATTGAGTAACCTTGAAATGTCCTTCCAGAATGGGATTTCGGGCCAGCGGACATCAGTACAGAGTATCGTAAGCCAGCATCCAAAGAATTACCAAATATGACGGAACCGGGAAAATCAGCTGGGATTTGAAGGAGGAAGAGATAGATCTAAGACCTCCAGGCCACTCTAGGTTATTGTGGCTGGACTTGGCACATTTGCAGAATTGCCAGATCCTGTGATGTCTTGAATCCTGGCCCTCTGGCGCATTGATGAACTCCGTCCATGCACCCTCCCCATCACTGTGCATCAAGCAGTCACTGACACCTGCCTTTCTGCGTATCCCACTGACTTATCCCCCGTCTTTCCTTTCAGCCATGGCCAAGCGTCCAAGAAGAGGGCTCTGTTTCTCTGTCAGTCATGGTCTCTCCAGGGCTGGGGGCAGGGACCGGAACACAGCAGATGCTTGATAAACAAACAGACGATGAATGCATAAACGGAAAGGCCAAGCAGGTGGAAGTCGTGTGCTATGCTACCACTTACGCAAAAGGATGACGTTTTCATGTTTTCCTATAGGGGCCGAATATTTCTGAAACTCTCCTGGAAGATCAGTGGTGGTGGAAGTTTGGGGAGAGGGGCCGAGAGGGAGACCCCGTAACCAGAGATGGGGCAGGGGCACACTCTCACTTGGTAAGCTTCTGAGTGTTGATTTTTGGATCACATGAGTCTATTACCTCACCATAAAATTAAATGTATTTTTAAAGAAAAAGAAAACAAAGTTTGTTTGGGGGAAAATAAGTGGTCACCGATTGGTCGACTCCGTCGCTTGAATCCAGAGCTTTCTGCAGCAACACTGATGCTGGCCGTTACCCTTAAAAGCCCTGCTTCTATCAGCCAACAGCCTGTTAATTTTTGAGGACAGCGATCTGGCCCAGAATCAGATCCCCACGGGGCCTAGCGTCAGGCCCGGGGTGCTTGTGCTGGTGGCGATTATGAGGGCACAAAAACCAATTTGTGTGAAAAAGTGCATGGCATCTTCCGAGAATGACGCTCTTGGGTTCCCAGCCACGGAGTGCTGCTCCGGGGAGCAGCGCAGCTGCTCAGGACGAGGCCGCAAAAAGGGAGGCGCTGCGTTCCAGCTCGAGGCCCTGGGGCGTCCCATTACCTTCTCGGGCAAGGGCGCAGCTGGCCATAAACCGAGGGACCCGCAGAAACTCTGGCAGCCTCATTCCAGGCACTTTGAGGTGCTGTCAGTTATAAGCTCCAAATAAAACCAAACCTGGATCCAAATTTATTTCACGTCAACATTTTATCACAGCTATAAACCCCGTCGGGGCTGGAAAGCGCTGGGCCATTATGTTTATCTACACAGCAGACACGATGCAGGGCGGGGCCGAGTCCCGTCTGTTGGTTTTGTTTTATCACCGGGACACAAAGCCACGAAACAGCCCCCAGTTCCCGAATGTGCCAGAATACACAACTAATGCCATCCTCTTGCTTGGGCCCACTAGCGCCGTGAAGGCAGATATTGTTTCCCAGAGCATTTCGAGTCATTAGTTTAACGGTCTAAACGCTTCTGGATTTACGTATAATTTTTTGCCCTAGGTCGGAATTAGAAGGGGTAGGAACCTGCTATCCCAGCCCCGTGGTTCCCACCGCCGGCTGCACGTGGGACCTGCTAGATCGTGGGCTAGTTCTCCCTCCCTGAGCAACAGGACGCAGACCTGGCGATGCGCACAGGCACAGGGACTATTCCGAGACGGTTTCCTAGGTGATTGTGTCACCCGGCCGAGAGGTCACCACAACCGTAGATTTAAACTAGTCCCTCTAGCAAGAAACGGCCATGCGCGTCACCTGGGAGTCTGGGTAAAGTGGACGCTCTGGGTCAGTAAGCCTGGGGCCCGGGACTCTGCGTTTCCCAGACCCGCCGTGCTGGCCCCTCGAGGCCCACTCAGTGGGGACAGAGGCCTCCACACGGACGCGGGGGCCCCTCCCGCTCCCCGAGGGCACTGGCAGCCACCCAGGACCTGCCCTGGCCCGAGGACGTCCCACTCGAGCGAGGCACCTCATCCTGTGCCTGTGACGTCCCCTCGGAGACACAGAAGTTGCGACTACGAGGCTCGGCCCTGCCCCGGGAGCGGGGGTCCCGCTTCCCTCCCGGAGCTGCTTTGGGATCTGGTACGTGAATCCGCACCCATCAGTGGGAGTGCTCAGAGACAGAGGTTCAAAAAAATGAAGAAATGCTGGTTCTGCCCCTGAATCATGCCAGACAGGTGGACAACTGCCCACGGCCTCCAGGCCAGCGCCAGGCTTCCCCCAAGACTGTCTCAGCCGCACAGAGGACCAGCGCCGGAGTCGAGCGCAGCTGGACGGTCAGCTTGCATCCGCGATAAGGACAGTATGTCTTAGAAGACTCTGGCTGACCCGTGATCGCAGTGTGTTTAACGACCCAGTCACGCTGATATGAGCGGCCGCTGGGAAGCCAGCGCGACAGATTTTTTCCTCCACCGTTATATGGAGGAAAATGATGTGTTTTCCAGCCTTGTCCTACCTGGCAATCTTCGCATCTTCACCAAGTGTTTGAGAAACCAGAGCACTTGATTAAATACTTTTGAGCACTTTTCAGCAAAATTGGGAAAGAATGAGGACCCGAAATGCCATTGTCCCTGATGCAGCCTGAGGGAGAACCCCCCACCCACGCCCCGTGGATGAAAGCCAGCCCTGATGGCCGGCTTGTGGAGGAGAGGGGGGACACAGCACACGAGCCACTCCCCCGCTGGTCATCAGCTGTGGGAAGCAACTGGGGGGGTCCCCTCCACCTGGGTGTTAACCCCCAGGGGCTGCAGGAGCGACGCTGCCTTTCAGTACAACTTAGAGACCACCACGGCTCTGTCCTGAGAAAGCTGTCCTCTGACCAGCCCGTGACCTCAGTGTAAGGGCAGACACGGAGATGTCCAAGGCAACGTAAAAAGAGTGCCACTCGTACAACATTTAAGGGGAAAATCAAAAAAATGGGCAGAAAACCCGAATAGATGTTTCTCCAGAGAAGATGTGCAGATGGCCAACAGGCACGGGGAGAGGTGCTCACATCACTGACTGCTAAGGAACTGAAAATCAGAATCACAGTGAGGTACCACCTCACACCAGAGTGGCCATCGTCAAAAAGCTACAGACAATAAATGCTGGAGAAGGTGTGGAGAAAAGGGAGCCCTCCTGTGCTACTGGTGGGAATATAAATTGGTGCAGCCATCACAGAGAATAGTAGGGAGGTTCCCTAAAAAATAAAAATAGATCTGCCATATGTTCTGGCAATTCCACTCCTGGACATCTCTCCAGAAAAGATGAAAGCTCTAATTCAGAAAGATACATGCATCCCATGTGCATTGCAGCGCTGTTCCCAACAGCCAAGACAGGGAAACGACCTAAGCGTCCACTGACAGAGGAATGGACTAAGAAGATGTGGTACGTGGAATACTACTCAGCCATGAAAAAGAGCAAAATAATGCCATTTGCAGTGACATGGATGGAGATGATCATACCGAGTGCAGAAAGTCTGACAAAGGCAAACATTATATGATAACACTTATATGTGGAATCTAAAGAAATAATATAAATGGTTTTATTTACTAAGTAGAAACACTAAGACATAGAAAACAAACTTACGGTTACCAAAGGGAAAAGAGAGGGGAGAGATCAATTAGGAGTTGAAATTAATAGATACATACTGCTAGATAGACAACAAGGACCTACCTATAGCACTGGGAACTATATTCAATATCTTGTAATAACCTATAATGAGAAAAATTCTGAAATGTATATATATATATACACATATATAATATATGCCTGAAGCACTTTTCTGCATACCTGAAACTAACACAATACTCTAAACTAACTATACTTCAGTAAAAAGTGTTGAACATTAGAAAAGCTAATTTTTAAATAAAAAGTTAATCTCTTATTTTGATCTTTTCAAGTGATTAATAGCAGTATGAACAGTAAATCAGCGTAAGACTCTTAACACAACCACCTGGAAGTGAGTCTTAGGCGATGTCTTGCTGGCTACGCTATTTTCGCAAGCGCCGAGCGGCTGTACGGTGAGGCTGAGGACTGAAGCAGGTCTCTGACTCTCCCAGGGTAAAGGGGGACTTTTAAAGGGCAGTGGCAGGGAGTGGTCGTGAAGGCTGACGAGGATTTTCCAGGCATAGAAGAAAGGGAACTCATTTCTGGTAGGAGCCGTCGCCGACTCGGGGCTCCCAACACAAGAGGAATTCAGAACAGGGTCAGCCCTCAATAGCTCCTCCGCCAAAGTTTGGGGGAAAATAAAGAAGTCATTTTCATCTTCTGGGAAATAACTTGAAATGTGACTCATGAGTCATGGATCAAAGAAATCTATCCAGAGGGAGGAGAAATTCCCCAAAGAGAAAGTATTTTATTCATCAAGATGTCGATCAGAGTCTTATTTATGAAGCTAAGAATTCAAAATAAATATTTGACAACATGCCGTGGAAAACACATCCAGGGAAAAATGTGTGTTGTTTAATAACGTCTTCCATTGGGTGTCCTTGTTTTCTGCTGATGGGACTGTCAATCGCCAAAAAAAAAAAAAAAAATTCAGGAGGCAATTTAGCAACAGGCATCAAAGAGCTTAAAATATGTTCAAAAGCATTTCACTCTTAAGAATCGATCCTAACTTTATAATGAGACGAGGACTAGCAGCGGTGTGTGCCAGCACGCTGACTGAGGATCGCCCATAACTGTCACCTTTGGAAGAGGCTGAAGTGCGGGCTGGATGAGCGGGCGGTGCGTTTGCCTGTGGAATCGGGGCTGGGAGGCAGGCAGCCCACCGACCGGCTGTGTGACCTGGTCAGGGAATGGAACGGCTCTGTGCCTCGTCCTGCCATCCACACAGTGGGGTTAATGACAACGCCTGCTCTGCAGTGTCGTTGTCAGATTTAATGAGGTCGTGCCCAGGAAGCATCTAGCACACAGCTGCCCCGGGCGGGCGGGGAGGGCGAGTAGTAGATTTGTCCTCATCCGCACAGTGGGGCGTGATGCCGGGCAGGCACGCATCAGGGACACTGCTGATGCTGGAGGAGAATTTACCTTGCAAAGGGAATCCAGACGCCTACAGGACAGGTGACGCAGCTTCTCCGCCACCTGCGCCGTGGCAGATACCAGGCTGCACATGGCACCTCGCTTCATACTCAGGACGATTCCTTACATACTACTCCACTTCCCAGAGAAGACCCTGAGATGGAGGGAGTTGAAACAGCTCACCCGGGTTCATGCTGGGATTTGAACCCGGCCCGGTCTGCATCCACCTGACAAGTATTTATGGAGAATTTCCTTTGTGCCAAAGGATGGTGCAAACGCTTGAGAAGCATCGGCGTGTTTATTTCCTAGAGGGCTTACTTCCATCGAAGAAAAACTGAAAAACGAGTCAACCGTAAAGTGTGTCAGCGGTGATAAAGCCCATCAAGGGGGAAAAAGGAAAACAGCTCCAAGAGGAGAGGGTTAAGAAGGGGCAGGAGCGTGGCCCTCACTGAGAAGCTGACCTTTGAACAACCCTTGAAGGAGGCGATGAAATAGGCCAAGCAAACACAAAGGGGAAGATGAGAGTGGACGCCCAGGGCAAAGGCCGAAGATAGGGGGAGCCTGGTGGCTTCGAAAAAGGCAGGCGGTCAGTGTGGCCGTGGCCGCATGACAGCAGAGGACGGCAATGCCGCTAATAGTAGAGGAGGCACACGTGGCCAGTTCAGCCGGCACCCCGAAGAGGTCTGGAGACTCTGAATTTCACTTTGAGTAAAGCGAGGAGCTCTTGCAAGATTTTGAATACCTTAGTGACACGACTTGACTTTTGTAAATTAAAAAAGAAACCGTGTGGCTCCCGGGGAGAGAGCATACCGTGGAAGGTGGCAGGAAAGCAGGGGGTGCCAGCAGAGCTGAGGAGGTGACGGGTATTCGAAATGTTTCAAAGCAGCGCAGATGTAATTCGCTGAAGGATTAGACACAACGTAGGAGGAAGCAAAGCGTCAGAGATGCGGGTCAGGATTCGACCAGAGCGGATGGGGGTGGGACGGAAGGCCCCCCCAGACTGCCCGGGGCTCTGGGTGTCAGCCTGGGTGTGCTGAGCTGGCGATGCCTACGGGCCACCCAAGTGGAGACGTCACGCAGGCCACGGGGTGTCTGAGCTGGGGGGGCGTTGATGGAAGGACGGAAAGGACTGTCCCGGGGATCGAACCCGTGCCACATCAGTGTTGTTACTGCAACTTGAGCCCCCGAGGTTAAAGATCTTTAACCTGCTGTGCCACAAGCGAATGCCGGATCTCTCCCAAACTCTTGAAGGATAATTCTTCAGGGTACAGAAATCTATGTTTTCTCGCAAACCTGGGGGGTTTTCTCTATGGAGCGGTTTCTCTCAAAACTGAGTATTTTGCTCTACTGGCTTCTTGCTTGAGTGGTTTCTGAGGTAAAGCTGGTGTGATTCGCATCTTTGTTGGGCCATATGTGGGATGATTTTGTTCTCTGGCTTCTTTCAGAATTTTTTCATTATTGATTTTCGGGAGTTTGACAGTGACATGCCTAGGTGTAGTTTTATGGGCATTTATCCTTCTTGGTGTTATCCGAGCTTCCTGGGTCTGTGGTTTGGTGTCTGCCATTGACGTTGGGAGAATTGTCACTTATTATTGAATCAAGTAATTCTTGTGTTCTTTCCTCCTTTCATCTCCTGACAGTCCCACGACGCCCAGCGCTGTTAAATGTTTTTCATTGTCCTACAGTTCTTGGACATTATGTTCTGTTTGCTTTCTTTTTCAACCTTCATTCTCTTTACTGTTTGGTTTTTGAGGATTCTATTGATAGATTCTCTGGTGTAGAGTTTCTTTCCTCGGCTGTGTCGAGTCTGCTAGGAAGCCTATCAAAGACAATCTTCATTCTGTCACGCATTTCTGATCTCTAGAATTTTCTTGTAGTTCTTTCTTTGGATTGCTCTCTCTCTACTTACATGGCCCTTATGGTCTTGTATGCTGTCTGCTTTATCCATTTATAACTCTTAATATATTCATCAGTCATAGTTGTCTGAAAGTCTTGATCTGAGAGCCCTTGCTGTGTCTGGTTCTTCTGTTTGCCCTGTTTTTTCAAATCATTTTGTAATGTATGTCTTGTAATTTTTTTCTTATAGCTGGACATGATGTACCATGTAAAAGGAATGCTATATGTTGATGTTTGACAGTGTGGTAGCGAGCTGTGGGGGAAGGGGCTGTTCCGTAGTGCTATGATGAGGTCTCTGTCTTTTAGTGAGCCTATGCCTCTGGACATGAACTTCACAAGCCCTTCTTTTTTTTTTTTTTTGTCTTTTTGCCTTTTCTAAGTCGGAGCTGTAGTCGTCGGCCTACGCCACAGCCACAGCAACGCGGGATCCAAGCAGCATCTGCAGCCTACACCACAGCTCACAGCAGCACCTGATCCTTAACCTGCTGAGCAAGGCCAGGGATCGAACCCACAATCTCATGGTTCCTAGTCGGATTCGTTAACCACTGAGCCATGATGGGAGCTCCCCATCACAGGCCCTTCTAATTCTTTTCTCTCCACCTTAGGTGGGACAGGTTGCCTAGAATGGGCTGGAATAGGTGATTTCTCTTTCCAGGTCAGTTAGACTCTGGTTAACTAGTTTCTTCCAAAGGCATAACTTATTTAATGGATATAGAAGATCATTAATTGGTTTGGAAGCATGGAGGCCACTTGCATTCTAGGCTCCTCACTGCAAAAATTACAGAAGCCAATCCAATGAAAAGTTAATTTCTGTGGTTTGCTCTTAAAAGCACATTTCTCCAAATAGTGACTCTCAACGAAGAAAAAAAGAGCAGAGTGCTCTGTCACATTTCAAAACGGCTCCTTGTCCCCGCCGCAGCCAGAAGTCTGGGGGGGGGGGGCTTTTTCTCCAGCATTTACTGCGGGAATCTGATGAGCTCCTGCAGGTAAACCTCACAGTCCTGTGGGCACCTTCCTATGCCCAGGTCCCTCGGGACCGCTTAACGCTCAGAATTGTCTGCAGTTTGCCTCTAGCAACTTATCACTTACAGTGCAGATTTTTTATGTATTTTTGAATTATTTTTCTTTGCTATAAATTTCCTACCTAACAAAATTGGAAAATTCTTTAAACACAAATAAAAAGTCCTAAAAGTTCTTCTGACTGATGTGATTAGCTTATCTTCAATTAATAGGTAGGGCAACATGGTATTGCGGCCCAGACTTTACCAGGAACATCCTTCGCTCAACATTGCAAAACTGGTCAGGCCGGAACGGGGCCATAACCTGGGCCTCGGGGCGAAAATATAATGAAATTCACCTACACGAATCCGCCTGGCTACAGCGCAGTGTGGCTGACGGGTGTTGGAAAAGCAGCTGCTCTTTCAGGGCCACTTTCAGCACCAAGGTGTGGACAGCTCCGGGGGCTGAGGGCACCCCTAAAAGTGGGGGACGGGGAAAGAGAGGGGTCCCAGGAGGACCCCCAGAGGTCCTGAGTGTCCGGATTCTGAGCACAATTCAGTTACAGAGGGACAGTGAGGACCTACGTACTTCCAGTGTTTTCTTAAGCTTCATTAAGCAATGACATTACAGAATAAGGTGTTATTAAAGCCAGATTTAAATGCACTATATATACACCAACATCACACAATACAATTTCATGCATTTTTAAAAATAACTGTCACTTTGGGGATCTGTTTTGGAAAATGCAGCTAGAAGTGGAGCTCAAATATCTAATTTCCCTGGCATGTCTGGTAATTAATGTCAAAAAATGCAGCATCGAGTAGGTTTTTTTTTTTTTGACATAAATGGAACATCCTTAACTTTGTAACTTCTTTTTTTTCTCACTTCTGAACATACTGATGAACGAGAGATGCTTAGAACCCGTGGTACACCTGCCTCGGGTACACAGTGTAAGGCGGGCTCTACCCTCTTCCAACCCCTCCGCTTGCAGGGCCGAGACAGGGCAGGGCCTCACCAGCAGGTTGCAAATCCAGCTAGGGAGGTTCTAGAAAGGAGAGCACAGGACGTGCACGTCCTAGGCTGTCCCTGTCACTGAGGGCTGCTCCATCATCCTAGAGAAAGCACTCAGGCTTATCTGACAGGGCTGACATAGGCCAGCTTTGCCCCTCTGCTCTCTGAGCCTCCCACTGCACACGGGTTTCCTCTATTCTTTTAAACTTGCTGATCTTGAATGAACCAGCTATCGTTCCCTAACTGGACCTGAACTCCTGGTTCTTATCTATGAGTACATCTCGGCACCTAGAACAGGTGTTTTGGACATAGGACTTGTTCAACAGAGGTTTATGGAGTGAATCAAACAGGCGAGGAAGCAACTGACAGCATCAGCCCCTGACCAGACACCTGAGAGGGACATTGGCATCAGCACCAATATTTGGCATTAGAATATAAACAAAGAAAGGCAGATGATTTTTTTAAAATGATCTCTAGGGCTTCCCCCAGGGATGTGGAGGTGGAGAGCCAAGCAGAGGCCGGGCAGGTAGTGGAGAAACCTCAGTGACCCCCACCCAGGCGGACAGGTGGCTGAAATCCTCATTGTCCAGCCAAGCTCTCAGGGAAATTCCTTGCCCCGGCAAGGAATTTCAACTTCTTGGCAGTTTGTTATCCACGCTAAACACAGGCTGAGACTGCATGTGTCAGAAGTTCAATTTCATGGATACTCGTGCTCTGCAGACATCCTCCCCTAATTTTTTCAGCTCCCATCAAAAACAGCAAGGAAAAAAAGACTCCCTTATAAATAAGTCAGTCAAAAGAATTGCAAAAGCTGTTTTGCATACAAAGAGTCTCCTGCAGCTTTTAAAAATAGGTTGTTTTCTGTAAAAGGAGCAATGACTATTTTACAGAAGGTTAGCAACTCCAGGCCCATAAATCCAGGGGCAGCTAAACATAACACAGGGAAAGGCTCCCCTTTCATTTCTCCATGAAGCTGCTAACTAGGTCATTAACAAGGGACCAAAGCCGCCCATCAGCCCCATCCTGCTTGCTCACCAGATGGACCTGGTAGGAAGCCGGGAGCTTGGAATGATCGACGGTGGCCCTGCCAGGGGCTCGTCTCCTCTCCTGGGTACCTTCTGGGGGTGATATCTTGTGGGCCTGGCTCTGCTCGCAATAAACAAGCACTGAGCAATTTTCTTGGGAAGGATGGATGTGGAAGACACCTTTATGGTTCTGGGGGGTCGGGGGGCGGGGGGTTCGCTGTGAGCAGGGCTTGCAAATCTGTCACACTGGGAGACAGGAACAAAGCATGGAAACTGCAGCTCATGCCTGATTCAGCGTGGAAGGAGAAATGCAATTACCCAGACGGTGACTGAGTACTATTTGACATACAATGTGGGCATTTACACGTGTATGTGTGTATGTACCATACACGCACGCGCACACACATACGCTCTCATGCATCCCACTGCCCCGCCTTCCTCGGGTTTGGTGACAGATGTGAGATGGGGGTGGGTGCGAACACAGGCAGGACAAGCTGCCCTTGAGGCTCAGGGCAGAGTCAGAGGGTAGGTCTCACAGGGAACGCAGCTCATCGGACTCCCGTAAGCCTGAGTCGGGGGTGTGGGGGACACGTCCACTAGCCTCCTCAGTGCCGCCCAGGGCAGAGGGTCAGCAGACATGGGGACATGTCCGCTAGCCTCCTCAATGTCGTCCAGGGCAGAGGCTTTGCTGCCAGGAATGTCCACGGCCCTATGTGTCTGGGACTATCTCCCTCCTGGGTGGAGCTCGTGACCCTGGTGGGTAGTCCCAGCAGCACCTTAAACCAACGAGACCAACACCGAAAGAAGCGCCTTCCTTGGCTCTGCTTGCTCCTTGGCGGCCCTAGCTCCTCCCCATCACTGCTGGCCCCTCCCTCCTCCTCACTGCCTATGCATTCCAGCCTCATCCCATGCCATGACCCACCTCGTGCCCACATCGCAGCCAGTCCCGCCAGTTGCCTCTGGGCCTTTGGTCTTGGACCCTGTACCCATGCGGTCACCTTGTTCCATGAAGAATTGTATCGATATCCACTAGCCCCCAGCTCAGTCTCCCTGATCCCCCCTGAGTGACTGAACAGTCCTCTCTGCAAGTTGCTATCATAGGACAGGTCACCACTCAGAGGTGTTTCCACGGGCACTTCCTGTGGGAAAGGGGCATCTCGTTTGTGCTTTGTTATTTTGGTAGAACTCAACTCATAGTATATGCTTTAAGGAGATGGATGATGATAGCAAAAACTGGGGGCCTCAGTTAAGTTTGTCGTGAAAAACCAGATGTGTGTCAGATCGGAGTGGTCAGAGGAGAGGCGTTCCTAGAGAGAGCAGCAAATCCAAGCTCATCCCCATATTCCAGAAGCATCTCCTTGGCTCAAAATGTGGAGTTGTAATGACTGTTGCGGGTCTCATGACAATGGGGTGGGCCTGGTTCATCTATACCTGAGTGTGGGCACGTTTCACGTGAGGAGACCCCAAGGAGGAAGAGGGGTGAGCAGATGGTGTCATTACACACAGGACGTTCGGGTGGAAAAAGGTTTGAACTGATGGCCTGTAGAGCAAGGCACTTTGCTGTGGCTGAGAACGCTTTGAAGTCCTATTCTTATGGGTCAACCCTTAAGGTCTGCCCCCCAAGATCTAAGGCTTTGTGTGGGGCTGGGGCAGGTGGGATTTACCATCTGGGAGGCATCTTAACTCAGATCCGGTGTTGCTATGCCTGTGGCATAGACTGGCAGCTGAAGCTCTGATTCCACCTCTGGCCTGGGAACTTTCATATGTCACAGTCGCAGCCCTAAAAAGACAAAAAAAAGAAAGAAAGAAAGGAAGGGAGGAAGGAAGGAAAGAAGGAAGGAAGGAAAGAAGGAAGGAAGGAAGGAAGGAAGGAAGGAAGGAAGGAAGAAAGAAAGAAAGAAAGAAAGGGAAATAACGGTTCCCAACAGCAAATTCAATGATAACTGTAATATACACCCACAGATGCGGGAAATAGAATGAGTGCCATGCTCAGGATATGTGAGGAGACTTTCACGCAAACACAGCACACAACCAAACTGCTCAGAATTAATCGTAAGAGAAAAGTCTAAAAACGCTGAGAACAAAGAGGCACATTGCCTACAACCGATCAAGGAACAATGGGAGCTCTCCTATTAGAAGCAATGTAAGCAGGAAGGCAGTGGGGTAATAACGAGGGCTTTAGCCTGGAAAAGGATGGGTGAGGAAATCCTGTCAAACTGGGATTCTATACCCAGCAAAATTATGGCCCGCTGCTAGGGTCGTTACAAAGATGCTGCAAACACGTTGGGCCTACTTATCTACCTATCTACTACCTACCTCCCTCTCTCTACATTTTTTACTATCATTTTTTTAACGCCACAGGAACCTACTAATGGCTGTAAACCAGGAGAGTGATTTAGGATTTACGTTTTTAGTTCAAGTCTGTGGTATTGCATTTTTTCAGCTTTTGTAGGTCTGAAAGTATATTTATTTCTTCTTCATTCTTGAAATACATTCAGTTTAAGTATTCTGCATAAAGAGTCGCAGAGCTGAATTAATCAGGGAGAAATGCATTCTTTACACTTTTCCTCAATCTTCAAAAGCTTGATAATTCTGTGAGATCCCGTGGTATAAGAAAGTTGGCATCATAAATTCTACTTTATTTATTATTTGCCACACAATTAAATTAAGAAGGAAGACACTGGAGTGCAAACCATGGCAGTTTGTCTCTTGGGGCTTTTTAAAATTTTTTTGCAGTGCAAGGGCCTGACTTCAGCTCCGGTTGTGGAAGAGGCACCCACCTCAAAGACACCTTGAAAAAACCCCTTGAAGCCATAGGACCAGTTAAAAGCCAGGAGACTGCTCCGCCCCAGGAGGCTCCATTGTTTTAGACACCTTGACTAGTTTCCACAACTGATGGCTTCATCCACTTGCTTTTCTTTCCCTGTGCTTTACATTCCTGCCCTCGTGTTTCAAATTCACCAATGAAGAGTGAGCCCACAAAACCCTGGGTCCCCATCCTTGACCCCAATAAAAGCAGAACCCCAGGCCCTGCTCTCACTCTTTCTACCCACAGCCTCTCTGTGTGGCCCCAGGTGTGCGGTGTAATTTGTAGGCCCTGTAAGTAATAAACCTTTATTTCCCAAAGTTTCCTAGTGGTTGTTGCCGAAGGGCATCTTGGTTGTAATAAGAACCACAAGGGCTGGTCCAGCCACAGCCTTGGTTACTGACAGGCTGAGACCCGCACACGGCAGACACCCTCCTGCCCCAGGCCCCTCTTATTTAGGGAACAAGCCACACTGAGATGCACTATTGGGATTCAGGCACCCCACGTAGCTCATTAGAGGCCACCCAGGGTGACACCGTGTCTCACTCACCCTCCCAGCTCTAGCCTGGCAGTTGGAGCACAAATCACCCTTTATGAATATTTATGGATCCAGAAGAAACATATCCATCCGGCCTTGGATTTGCAACACTGTATTCCTTGTTTAGCTACCCTTCTAAAATTTTTAGACTCATTAAAAAATATATTTATTACCTAAATATATTTTGTTCTCCATTGGGATGACCTCATATTTTCTGTCGATATAACAATAGGATGCAGTAAAGGAGAATATTGACTAATTCCAGTTTTCTTAGGAGAAGCTCAATATTCTAAATATATAATGTCATGCAATCTTTCAAATTCTATTAAATGCTTTAATGGGGCAGGATTCTTGTATTATCCAGAAATACAGTAGCAAATGGGCAAAGTCCCTAATCAACTTATATTCCAGTCAGGAAGACAGATAATAACAATCAAAGAGAGAAAGTCTTAAGAGCGTGATAAATTATATGAAACCAACATAACAGGGATGGAGAATGAGTGAGGTTTGGTAACTGCATGAGTTAGATGTAAAATCACTAAAGAAATGAAATCTTTAGGCTGAAAGTCAACAAAAGACTTCTGTTCCCCACTGTCACTTTACCACCAAAGAAAATGCATCCAGGTCCTTGTGGTATTACACGAAAGTTCTAGCCAAACTTTAGAAATGAAATAATCTTTTTTTTACGCAAATAGCTTCATAGTCCACAAAATACGTAAGTAAAAAGGGGGAATATACCTAATCCATTTTTTTTTTTGTCTTTTGGCCTTTTATAGGGCCGCTCCCGAGGCATATGGAGGTTCCCAGGCTAGGGGTCTAACAGGAGCTACAGCTGCCAGCCTTCGCCACAGCCATAGCAACGCGGGATCCGAGCCGCGTCTGCAACCTACGCCACAGCTCATGGCAATGCCGGATCCTTAACCCACTGAGCAAGGCCAGGGATCGAACCTGCAATGTCATGGCTCTTAGTCGGATTCGTTAACCACTGAGCCACGACAGGAACTCCCCTAAACCATTTTTTATGCCAGCAGAGCCAAGATATCCAATTGGAGCAAGACAAAAGAAGAAAGCAGGTGTTCAGTCCCACCTTATTCACAACAGCAGAGCCAAAATTTCTAAAAAATATATTACAAATCCGACCCATTGAGGTTCACGGCCAAACAGGTACATCCTGTTCAAGCAGAGTTTACCCAGTACCTTCAAAGATGAGGCACAATTGACTTTTTACCAGTGGAGTTCCTTATAAGGAGACTGAACAAGGGGAACATTTTTCAGTGGCTGCAGAAAAGCATTTTATAAAGTGATCGATTGATTGATTTGATTTTTAGGGCTGCATGTGCAGCATATGGAAGTTCCTGGGTCGAATCTGAGCTTCAGCTGCCAGCCTGCACCACAGCCACAGCAACGCCAGATTCCACCTGTGTCTGTTGACCTGCACCACAGCTCATGGCAACACTGGATCCTCAACTCACTGAGCCAGTCCAGGGATCGAACTCGCATCCTTGTGGACACTAGCCGGGTTCTTAACCTGCTGACCCAAAACAGGAACTCCTATAAAATTTTACCTTCATTTAAAAACTCAAGAAAACAGAAGCAGTGGACTACCCTCGCTATGGTGGACAGAGAGGTGTCCCTGTCCCTAAAGAAAGAGCCTCTGTTCAGGTGCATGGAGAGGGGTCAGCAGTAAGGCTTTCACCACGCGCCCCTTCGGGTTTAGCCTCAACACTAGGGTTCCTCTTCCCAAGGGTGCCACTCTGGCACAAACCTCATCTGGGGGCTGAGCTGAGAAGGGAGCTAGTCTTGGCCATTTTGTCGCAACAGAACAGCCCCGGCAGGCAACACCCTAGAGTTTCTCCTGCAAGCTGGCCAAGCTCTACCTGGTCCCAGTTAACCTTCTCCACCTGCTCAATCAACCTCCTCCCCACTTCATGCGTTATGACCCATCACAAACATCCTTCACCTCAGACTCTATCTTAGCATCTCCTTGCAGAGAGCCCAACCTGTGACACTACACATGATACACAGCACTAACCACAGCATTAAAGCTTGACATTTAAAGAGGAAAAGTATCGGATTTCCCTTCGTGGCTCAGTGGTTAACGAATCCGACTAAGAACCATGGGGTTGTGGGTTCGATCCCTGGCCTTGCTCAGTGGGTTAATGATCCGGCGTTGCCGTGAGCTGTGGTGTAGATCACAGACACGGCTCGGATCCCGCGTTGCTGTGGCTGTGGCGAAGGCCGGCGGCTACAGCTCCTGTTGAGACCCCTAGCCTGGAAACCTCCATATGCTGCGGGTGCAGCTCTACATAAAGGCAAAAGGACAAAATAAATTAAAAAAATAAAGAGGAAAAGTATTCTTTTTTGCAGTCAGGAGTAAGATATGCGCGTGGTTATCCCTTAACGCTGTTCAACCTTATGTTAGAGTTTCTAGCGAGAATGGTGAGATGAGAAAAAAAAACCTGCAAGGCATGAAAAGGATGAAATACATTTGCCAAAAGAGCAGGTATAAGAGATTTTGTAGACAAAGTTTTCAAGTGAATAGGAGAGCTCACCAAGCTTGCTAGATCCGAGGTAAAAGAGAGATCAGATGTGCTCCTAGACACAGCAATTAGGAAATGTAGTTTCAAAGAAGATCCTGCCACAGAACAACACGGAAAATAAAGTGACTAATAATGAACTTAACAGAAACCAACAACTTTATGTAACAAACTTAGCAGAAACCAACCAGCAACTTTATGTAGAAAAAAGTTACGATTCCTTATGTTATTTTACTTATTTATTTTTTAAAATTTTTCATCTTTTTGTGGCTGCACCCGTAGCACATGGAAGTTCCCAGGCTAGGGGTCGAATCAGAGCGGCAGCTGCCGGCCTACACCACAGCCACAGCAACACAGGATCCGAGTAGCGTCTGTGACCTGCACCACAGCTCACGGCAACGCCAGATCCTTAACCCACTGAGCGAGGCCAAGGATCGAACCCACATCCTCATGGATAGTAGTCGGGTTTGTTACCACTGAGCCATGATGGGAATTCCTAGCTCGTTTTTAAAATAGTATAAAAATCAGCTTAAATAAACATAAATGCAGACCTAGACAAAAAAATGCTGAAAATTCACATTCAAGTACAAAGGGGGAAAACGTCAAAACACCTTAATAAACAGAGAGCTTAGACTATCACTCTAGCAGATATCAATACTTACAAAGCTATGGTACTTAAAATCATGTGATGTTGGCACAGGCAATAGAAAATATATCACAGAGACATCTCTGAGGTCCAAACACAGAATCTTTCGTGTCTGACCAAGAAGACTTTGCAATGCACTGTTCAGTTAATGGTGTGGAGATAATTGGGAAACTAAATCCTAGGTAAATTCAAGCTATAACGGAAAAAATAAAAATCATTGTAAAAAAAAAAAAGAAGATCAATATGATGGGAAATCCAATCCCAGAAATACAAAGCGATTCACAATTGCATTAGCAATTAGGGAAAAATGAAATAAAACCAAAAATAGGCTGGCCTTAGACCGAGAAGCTCTAAGGCCACGCAGTATCAAGGGTTAATCAAACTGAAGTAATGACGGCAGTTGCAGTTAAACTGGTTTAATCAGTTGGGCAATATCTAACAAAGCTAAGGATGGAAATTCCTTACAACTTTCAATTTCATTCTTAAGTCTAAATTTTAAAAACATTCAGGCATTTGCCAGAAGCTCACATAGGAGGACTCTTATATTTGAGCGTTACCGTACACAGAAAAGAGGAAGACAATTTCAGGGTTTATCAGTAATGGAAAAATATATTTTCATATGTTGGAAAACTCCATGGCATTTAAATGAATGAGCTGCATGTGTCAAAACAGCTTAACACAAAATGATGATGGGAGTTTAACCTTCAGAATAGCTAAATGGCATGAGGTGTTTCTTCTCCTTCGTGAAACAACTATTTAACCTCTGAAAGGCGGTAAAAAAACAAAACAACAAAATAATAACAATAAAAACACCGTCTCTGGAAGCTGTCCTGAGCATACACGAAATGGTGGAGAAGGATCTCCATCAAGAAAACCTACTCAGTCTTACGAAGACTAGGGTGAGTCTGGGGCATCTGAGTCAAGCTAGCACGCACCTCCTGCATCCACCCCTCCACAGTCTGAGTTCAGTGCGACTGAAATTCTGCTGTGAGTGTGGGTAGCCAAGAAAACTGAAATGAAATAAAGAACATTATTAGCAGATCCTATAATAATAAAAGAGACTGTAAGAGAGGACTATGAAAGATTGTACGCCAATAACTTTGATAATTTAGATGAAACGTATTCCTAGAAAGATCAAACTCCTGAGACAAACTGAAGAATGAAAAGGAAATCTGAGCAGATCTAAAACAATAGTGTTTGAATCAGTAACGGAAAGCTTTCCGAGGCAAAGCTACGTCCACGTGACCTCACTGACGACTTTTATGAAGCAGTTAAGGAAGAATTATTATCAATCCTTGCAAACTCTTCCAAAAAAACCAAAAACAAAACAAAAAAAAATCACACACACAGGAATGAAAGAAGCCTTCCAAAGTTAGTCAATAAACACTTGACAAGAAATAAAAAATACTTAATACGTCTTTTGAAAAACAATGCAAAAATTCTCAAAAACAAAGCAAGAAAACTCAGGGAATTCCCTGGTGGCTCAGGGGGTTAAGGACCTAGTGTCGTCACTGCAGTGGCTTGTGTTGCTGCTGTGCTGCACGTTTGATCCCTGGCCTGGGAAATTCCACATGCCTCAGGTGCGGCCAAAAAAACAAACAAACAAAGAAACCCAGCAAAACCATATTTATCAACACAAAAAACTTTATACCCCGTGAGTAAGCAGGAAGTACCCCTGAAATTCAATGTTGCTTTAACATGTGGAAAGCAGTCACTACAGTACCCCACAGCACAAGAACAAAGCATAGGGTCCACGTGATTACCTCAGAATAACATACAGAGAATTTGACAAAGTCCAAAGTCCTTTTATAATAGGAAACACTAGAACAGTAATCAAAAGGAATTTTCACAAACTGATAAAAGGCATTTAAGGAAAATCCACAGCTAATATCATATTTCAAGATGAAAGACTGAACACTTTTCCCCTAAGCTCGGGGCTAGACAGGGAAGCCTGTTCTTGCCAATTCCATTCCATTCCATTCCATTCCATTCCATTCCACTCCACTCCACTCCACTCCACTCCATTCCATTCCATTCCATCCCATCCCATTCCATTCGAAGTTCTATACAGGGTAATTATGCATGAAAATGAAATAAAAGTCATTAATATCCGGAAGGAAGTAGTAAAACTAATTCTTTTTGCTGAGACGATAACGACGTACGTTAAAATTTCCCAGGAATCTGTAGTAAACCTGCTAGAACTAAAACAGGTTTAGCAACATCGAAGGACACAAGATCAACATACGGAACTAATTTGTATTTCTGGTCAGTAGCAATAAGTAATTACAAATGAATTTAATAAAACAATTCAATTTATGGTAGCTTAAAAAGCATAAAATACTAATGGAAAGAAATTTAATAAAATGAGTGCACGATGTACCCTGAAAACCATAAAACACTGTTGAGATAAATTTTAATGGATCCAAGAAAATGGAAAGACCACCAGTGTTTATGGATCAGAAAACTTAATATTGTTAAGACGTCGATACACTCCAAATTAATCTATAGATTCAGCAATATATCTGTCAAAATACTAGCTGGCTTTTTCATGCATAAATTGAAAAAGCAATTGATTTTGCGCTCTGCTGTATTCCCAGTACCTAGCAGCACATTTGGCGCATGGTAGGTACCCAACAAGTACGTGTAAAATAATAAATAAAATTTGAAAGGGTGAAAATAAATTAGATAATAGTCTATTTTATTCCCTCTCTGGATAACTTTAAGTGGCGTGGAAGTTACTGATTCCTGGTACGTGGGGCGGAATTCCCCAGTAAGATTGTCTATGTCAAGAACTGAAGTTGCTGTCCTTCAATATCACACTGAATTCCTTGATGTGGGCAAGGGAACTTGAAATAAATGTTAAATATTTGAAACATTAAGGACCGAAAATGTATTTTATTCAGGAGAAAACTAATTATTCTTTTGGCTTCTCCTTTGAGATAATAGCTTAGCGTGTGCTTTTTATAAGAACAAACTACACGTGGCTTATTTCTCTGTGGAAAACCGCTACCATGTCAAGGCATTGACTTTGATTCATTTTATTTTATCTGGAAATAAATATGTAAATGTAGTGTTGCCACTTTATCTTTGGATTAACATTTTATTGAGATTCTATCTGCACAGATGTTTTGAGGCCCAGCAGCTTGACCAACATGGGTGGATGTGTGTGGCTCACGTTCTCTGGTTGGCACCGGCAGTCAGCCCAGAAGGCCGGACCCCTTTCCTAAAGTTGGAAGTGAACTTGTCATATTATGTGCACCAGAACTGAGCCCATCTGTTGCAGTGCGTCCACCACTGGAAGCGCACTCCCATTCGCAAACCAGCAACATGTGTCACGTCCCTTTTTAGAGAAGGCGAGAACACAGAACCCAGGTCCTCCAAACACACATGCCGGGGGCTAGACGGCTAGAAAATGGATACTTTGTCCTGTGAAGAACTCGTTTGATGGGTAAATCTTATCTCTGTGTCACCAGTTTTCAGTCCAGCAGCTTTTGGAAGAGAAGTATACAAGTGGAGACCATGGTTTAATATCTCTTTCTGAGTAGCTGCATACATATGGCTCAGTAAATGATTGTTATTCGCGACTTTTTAATTCCACTCCTTTTGTCATTTGCATGCGTCCCAGCTGCAGACCAAGTATCCATAAAACCCTCCCCTCGGAGTTCCCTTCGTGGCTCAGTGGTTAACGAATCCAACTAGGAACCATGAGGTTGTGGGTTCCATCCCTGGCCTTGCTCAGTGGGTTAAGGATCCGGCGTTGCCGTGAGCTGTGGTGCAGGTTGCAGACGCGGCTCGGATCCCGCGTTGCTGTGGCTGTGGCGGAGGCCGGCGGCTACAGCTCCTGTTAGACCCCTAGCCTGGGAACCTCCATATGCCGCGGGTGTGACTCTACATAAAAAGGCAAAAAGACAAAACAAAAAACAAAAAACTCTTCCCTCTGCTGGCTGCCTCCCTCACCGCACTGTACTGGTTTAAGGAACTTGACCATGATTTACGATCCCTTCTCTGTAAAGGGTCACCAGTCAAGATGGGTTCCGAGCTTCCTCGATGACAATCTGAAAATGCACAAGGGCCGTTAAAGGACAGAGGGGTCCTGGACACTCCCAGAGACGAGTCCTACCAGCTCTGCCTGGTGCGGCTACCTCCAGAAGGCCCTTTAGCCTCATACCAGAAAGCGGGGTGGGGGCAGCCAGGCTGGCGCACCCCGGGCGGTGCTACAGGGCCCACCTGCGTCTGCTGGGGGGCGCTGTGAGATGATTTCTCTGACCCCAGGCCTACTAGGGGCCAACAGCCACTTGCTCAGCTTTGCAGGAGCCCGAGGCTCTCCAAGCAGAGCGAGAGAGGGCCAGCCCGCTCTCCTGGGGCCCCCAGGCTGGTTCAGCTGGCTGAAGGAATTTAGCAGATGCATATGGAAATGCAGACCCCACATCTCCTCAGAAAGACCCACAAGGTTGGGGTGGGGGGCTTGTAAAATTTATCAGCACCAGATACTTTTGACTAGGAATGAGGAGCCATCAAAAACTGTGCCAAGGAAGCAAATGTCAGCTGGGACAATCCTGGGCCACCCAGGCTGATGACCCCCCTAACCAGTGAGGGGCTGGGCCCAGCCTCCTCTGCCCTCACGGGCACCAGCCGTGATCCACCCAACGAGTGCAGAGAAGAAGCCCGTGGGGCAAGGGGACAAGGATGCCTACCTGTCCCAACTGATCACCAGGCGCACAGATGATAAAGTGAAATATTGTGAAATCAGAGAAATCCCCCTCAATTGATCTAATTTTTTCAGTACAATTCTAGTCAAAATCTCAACAGGGTTTTTCAAGGAACTTTGGAAACTGAATCTAAAACGCACGTGGAAGAGCAAAGAATGACTAAGGCACCCTGGTGAAGACACACACTCATGAACGTGCCCAACCATCCAGCTGGAATTTTATATTATCAGGTTGTAATAACCGGGGGACACTTACTAATTAGTAATTGTGATAGATTTATGGATGGAGGCCTATTCAGCAAAGGAAATACTGTGTTTTATGCAAGGAAAGTAAACCCCAAGAAATAGTAAATATCCAAAATAAGAGGATGGTAATGTAATTTTTTAAAATGTTTATTAGCGTGTTGTTGATTTCCAATGCTGTGTCAGTTTCTCCTGTACAGCACAGTGACCCAACCACACATACACACACGTTCTTTTTCTCATACGTCTTCCGCCACGTTCTAGCCCAAGAGACGGGATACAGTTCCCTTCCCCCTGGGCAACCACAAGATGAGTTTGCTTCTATTCTGTAAACAGGTTCATCTGTGCCATATTTTAGATTCCACATATAAATGATATCATATGTTATTTGCCTTTCTCTTTCTGGCTTACTTTGTTTAGCGTAAGAGTTTCTAGGTCAGTCCATGTTGCTGCAAATGGCATTATTTTGTTCTTTTTATGACTGAGTAGTATTCCATTGTGTATACAGACCACGTACTCTTAATCCATTCATCTGCTGATGGACATTCAGGTTGCTTCCATATCTTAGCTGTTGTGAATAGTGCTGCTATGAGCACACCGGTGCATGTGTCTCTTCGAATTACAGTTTTGTCCAGATATATGCCCCAGAGTGGGATTGCAGAATCCTATGGCAGTTAAAAAAATAAAGCCGTAGTAACTAGATGATGAAGAGCTGAGGCAGGGAAGGACAGCAGGTGGATGGGAGGAAATAGCCAGATGCAGACTCCGGTGTTGGCAGAAACTTCACGTAGCACACAGGCGGCCCTGAGCAGACAGGGAGGAAAAGGATGGTTTCATTCAACGGTCCTGAGGCAACTGATCCCACATATTAGAGAACAATTAAGGTTGGCCCGCAGCCATTCTAGAGAACTTACGTTCCTGAAACCACCTATGTTTCTACTCAGTGTTAAAATTCATCACTTGGCCCATGACGTTACTACATACATTTGCATAAATAAAATATCATTGAGAATTTCCCGAATGGAAATGCATGTAGTAACGTCATGGGCCAAGTGATAAACACAAAATTCGAGGAAGCAGGAGTGCAGGGCTGATGGGACAGAGAGAGGCACCCGGGCGCTGCACCTGTGTCTGCCTGCAAGCGGGGTGACGGGCGCATTGCTCTTCGTCACGCCCTTCTCTGTGTCTTAGATTCCTGACTGTAGAAAATCACTCAAAACAAAAATTTCAAAGGGAAATTATCAACCCACTCTCCCACTTTAAGATGTGTTCTGGGTCTACTTCCATGGCCCACACAGTAGGAAAAGAGAAAGCAAGAAAGCAAAAGCCTCGGAAAATCATTTGGTGGCCTGACGCTCTCTGTACCTTCCAATTCCTCAGAGAGCTTTTTGCATAAATGTGGATGGGGAAGAATGAAGTGTTTAGAATAATCATCGGTATAGCTGTGGTCTTATTTCTGAAATGAGCTAATTCAAAAATGATTTTGAATATAATTTGAATAAGCCAAGCCAGCCTCTATCACCAGCCAGATGTCTGGCCAGGGTTTTGCAGGCATGGGTTCTGCCAGCTCTGTTTTTCTAGAAGTTGAACTTTCCCATTTGGGAAATATAAAGTCCTCTTGCAGGTGGCGGGCCCAAGTTTCGCTGATGAACGGTGCTGGAGATAGGTCCTGGAGGGGACATAAAACTCCTTGGGTACCTCGCGGCTCTAGTCAGTTTTTTAGTGAATGTCACTTGGCATCATAGACAGAAAGCAGAAAATGAGCTAATTTTCTGATGTACGAAGAGGAGGGTGAAACAGGCATGACCTGGATGGTTCTGAGAGATGCCCCGTGATAGACAAAAACGGGGCGCAGAATCTTTTGCAAGTCCAAACCAACACCACCGAGAATACTTGAGCAACCCAGCACCCTTGGTTTGAAGGCAGATGAGAGCTCACTGACATGGATAATTTGAGTCACTTTTGGGGGAGTATCATTTGGTTTCAACCTTGAGCATGAGGGCAAGATGCTACTTGAGAAATGTCAGGCTAGGTCGAAGCTATTTCACCGCAGTAAATACAGACGCCGCCCTTACAGCTTGAGCGGATTCAATTAAACTAAAGCGGAACAAGGTGAATATTTCCAGCTGACTTCTACCAGTGAAGCCACTGAGCTGGCACTTGACAAGGCAACAGGGTCCCTGGTTTCCTTAGTCAGCATCTTTCTGCCAGGATGTCGGCTACCTCCCCCAAGGACGTGGGGTGACAAGCCTCAGAGCTTTTATACTGTGACTTGCGAAGGAAGAATTGCATGAATGGGGGCACGGGGGAGGAGAAACCGGGGTCCCAGAGGCCGGGTTGATAGGGAGGGAAAGCCGAGGCCGGCGCGCAGCCGTCTGAGGTGGGGTAGCTGCTGGGTGGCTGATGGTAGGGCCGTCGGGGCCGTGAGCCCTGAGATGGCTGTGACTTTTCTGCAAGGCCACCGCACAGACGCCTCCTTCTGGGGACCTTCAGAGACGCACTCGTGCTGCCGCTGGTTGGAAAATGAGGTGAATCCATTTTCTCCCAACTACAACACGGAGAACATTGTTTGACATGGTAGAAAACACGCCATCTCCCGCTGATTTATCTCTGCCTCCTTCTGGGCCCGGCCAGCGTGGCGGAAGCAGGGATGTACCATTCAAATGACAAACGTGTCACGAAAACGGCGGAACGTGCGGGCATTTTTGCGTCTCTCGGAGCCTCAGGATGCATCTCTGAAATCAATTCTGCCTGGAGACCGTGCTAAGTTTTTGTATTTATGTCTTACTTCTACTCCCAAAGTGCCTGTGAACGTGGCGTCCCCTCCCATCCTCGCAGGCTAATGCTCACCGAGCTTTCCCTGGAGCGGGTACCAGCCAGAGAAGGACAGATGGATGGTGATTAAGCTGATGTGCAGCCTTCTACCCCCATCCTTCTTCCCCTCCCAGCCCTACTTCCCTGCTCCTGGCCATAAATCAGCAGGAGGAAGCTCAGAAGCATCAGTCCTTAGCAGCTTGACTTTGTTGCCGTTTTCTGGAAAGTCTTTCATCCTTCCTCAGCATGTCTCCTCAGCGTCTCCCCTGCAAACTCCGAGCCGGCTCCCCACCCCACCTCACTCAGTTAAGGGGTGGAACCGGAGCTGCACCTGTCAGCCTGCGCCACAGCTACAGCTACGCCAAATCCAAGCCTCGTCTGCAAACTACCCCGCAGTTCAGGGCAACGCCGGATCCTTAACCCACCGAGAGAGATGAGGTCAAATCTGCATCCTCGCAGATGCTAGCTGGATTCTTAACCCACTGAGCCACAGTGAGAGGTCCTGGCCATTATACCTTTAAATACTATTTCTGCTCCCCCTTCCCCACCTCCGTCTGCTGCCCTCGAGAGCATCCACTTAGGTGTACATTCAACCAGTAGAATTTGTCCCACAGCTACTAAAGCTCTTTCCACTTTCGAATATTATTTTTGTATATTGTAGAGACTATCACAATAGATTAATCGAGCTAAGGAACCAGATTAATCGATCTGTTCCTCCACAATACCCAACCTGCCATTAATCCCGTCCAGTATA
>PVHT021183705.1:939684-971857 GCA_004024745.2 Catagonus wagneri | reverse complement strand
GCATGTGGGGGAGCTGTGCGGGGGCAGGGAAGGGCATGTGGAAGTGTCTGTAGGGGGGAGGAGTGGGGGCCTGTGGGGGGAGGGCTGCGGGGGAGGGGCGTGCGGGGGAGGGGCATGCAGGGGTGTCTGTTGGGGGAGCGCTGTGCGCAGATCTGGCAGCAGAAATTCCACCAGGGCCGCAGGCACGTCTCCTGTCATCTTTGCTAAGATAAGACCCCAGTTGCCCGGGGATTTCCTGGGCCCTTCTGAGCCTTTATCCCCCTGAATACTCTAAATGTCCCCCGAGTCACCTGGCGGCCTGGAGCGCCTGTCGCCGGCTTCCCTGTGCTGCTCCCGCAGGTGGATTTCCCCGCGCCCCCAGCAAGGAGGACATGACACCACGGGCTCTGTGGGGAGACAGAGACGCAGGGGCGGTCGCCTGCCCTCCCGGCCCCCAGCCTGGCCCCCGGCCGAGGTGCCCCGCCACCCCGGACCACCGCACCAGCGCTCGCAGGGCTGCCCTCTCTCACCGCCCTGGGTGACTGTCCTGTGGCGGGGCGCCTTCCCCCGAGGGCGGAGGCCGCTGCCGGGATCCCCGCCTCCAGCACAGCCCTTGGCAGAGAGCAGGTGCCCAGGACATCTGCCCGCGAGGCCCGCATTCTCAGGAAGCCGAATCCCGGCTCCCTCTGCCTGCCGAGCGCTTCAGCGTCGAACCCATGGGGACTGTGGCGTGAAAGAAGGGACCCAGCGCTCAGTCAGCGCAGGGAGACACCCCGGGGGGCCCCGACGGGAGCAGACCCCCCCCTCCCAGGGACCTTGTCCTGGGACCCAAGGCGGTCCCTCCCCTCCGAGTTCCCAGCCCTGCGACAGTTCACAGGGACAAATGCGCCCACCCCAGTGAGCAGGTGCATTCCACCCGCACTGGGGGAGACCCATCCACTGCCCCCACCGCCAGGAATCCAAAGCCATCTCATTCCGCACCCATTACACCCGAAGGTCTTAACCGCACGTCAAGTGGCGGGCCGAGCATTTGATGAATGTATCTTGAAGAACCCTGGAGAAGCCACGTGAGTAAAACCGCTGAAGCACGGAGGGCCCCGGCATTTGCGGAGTTCCCACATGGGCTGGAGACGGGTAGGGAGCACCGACAAACCTCGCCACCAGCCCCCGCAGCCCTCCCACCAGCCTCCCACTGCGCAGGCGCTCTGCCAGCACGCGGAGCACTGAGGCCGAGCTGCGGGTTTCCTGTCGTTCTTGAAATCCGGGCCCGCTTTGTCCCCTACCCCACACCAAGGTGTCTGGATTAAGGGTGAGAACAGCAATCGCCTGTCCCAGTGCATCGCTCTCATGAAATGATGGATGGGCTGTTAGCATTCTTTGCTGAATTGCCTCGTTTTGGAGAGTCTTCCAGCTGTTTCGGCACCCGGGGCCATCAGAGCAGGGAGGAGGGGTGGCGAGTTGGGTTTATGACCAGCCCTCCTCCCCGTGACGGCTGGGCTGTGCTAGTGGGCACTGGGGAAAGGGTGATCATATTTTGTCATTTACAGGGTACCCGGCGAAATATGATTCACAGGGGTCCGGACTCAGGCAGGATAGAAAAATCAATGCGTGATCTCAGCCATTCCTGGGCATCACATTTTAGCTGTCTCCACGCCTATGATCTTACAAGAAGCAGAAGAGGACTCCATAAAAAAATCTTACAGCGCGATTTTTCGGGAAGCCAGTTCTCTCCTCTCCCTCGCCGGCAAACAGTTAGGCAGAATAGCTCAGGCGAGGTGGCGGGCGATGCCACCAAGGGGACCGCCGAATCCGGTTCATCTTCCTGCTCTACTCTCCTTGGGGACGGGGCTGTTTGGTCTGGCCCATCAGCAGCTTTCCGTGCTGGGAGGCCTCCTGCCTGGCCTGCGCCTCTGGGAGGACACGGTGCTGGGTCAGATCCTTCGCCTCCGGAAGAGAGAGGCCGTGAGAGTTGAGACCAGCACTCGCCTCTCCAGCAGGGTGGCGTCTATTCCTGGAATCCGCAGGGTCCCCTTGAGGCCTCATGAAGGTGCAACACCTCCTCAAGGACAAGGTGGACCAACCTCTGAGTCCAGGGCAAGAAAACACCTGAATCCTCCCACGGTACCGACCCCCAGGCCTCAGGGAACAGCAGGATCCCCGCCTCTGACCCTGAAGGAAGCCTTTGCCCCTGCACGTCAGCACCCCTGTCTTCTCTCCCTAAGGGTCTGCTCTTTGGCACGGGCTCAGGGCTTCCTTTGTGCCTTTTTTTTTTTCTTTTTCAGTATCAAGAAAGCACTTGGCGAGGTCTGTGGAATGACTGGCCAACGGGGACCTGCTGTGCAGCACAGAGAACTCTACCCAATATTCTGCGACCATCTATGTGGGGAAAGAATCTCAAAGAGAATGGGTGTGTGCATGTATAACTGAGTCATTTTGTTGTACAGCAGAAATGATCACGAAATGTAAAGCAACCATGCTTCAAGAAAACTTTAAAAATTGAAAAAGAGAACCACACATATTTGATGTATACAGTTTGATGCGTTGGACTATATTGCAAATACCAGTGACACCATCACGATAAAGCTATATACACATCCATTACCTTCAGGAAAGGAAAGAAAGGAAGGAAGAAAGCAGGAAGGCAGGGAGGAGTCGGTGACTTTCCTTTACTCCTGTGGGCAGATTACAGCTCCCAGCCGCAGGGCAGTAGAGGAGGATGTTGCAGAGGACACCAGCAGGGGGTTAAGGGGGCAGCACACAACATTTGTGGGGTCAGCACCACGCCCAAGCTGCCCCAGGACGCCAGCCCCTCTCTCCCTAGATGGCTTTTCTCTGGTCTTCTCCGCCACCTGCCCCATTTCACCTGGAAATGGCCCCACCACACAAGTACCTCATCCCAAGCTGCTATGTGACAATGCTGGATCCTTAACCCACTGAGCGAGGCCAAGGGATCGAACCTCCCTCCTCATGGATACTGGTCAGATCCTTAACCTGCTGAACAACAGGAACTCCTGGCTGGGTTTTCAATGTGGGAGCACTTCAGGGGTCCTCAATCCTGCACCCTGAGATGCAGTTAGGGCATCAGATGACTGGGCCAAAAGCAGATGCCCGGGTGCCCGTGTCGCCCCCAGGTCACCCTCCGGGCTGGAGCTGGAGCCGAGATGAGAGCGGGTGTCTGCAGGGGCGTATTCTGACTGAGCAGCAGCGGGAGCAGCTCTGATGTATCTTTTGTTCATCTTTCCAGCCTTTCTTGCTTCCGCTCTGAAGTCCTAGGTTGCTATGGAAACAATGGGATCCTCTGGCCTACCTTAAGGTTGCCCGTCGGGGCATCGTGGCCCGAAGGCAGAGGCCAGCAAAGTGGTGCCAAATGCAGCGGACCAGACTCTCACCCCTGCTGGCCATGAGCCCAAGTGCGGGCTCCACGCCTTCCCCTAGGTCATCAGTAAGCACCGAGACTGAGGGCCAGCCACGGGTGCTGAGGCTGCACAGAAACATGCATTCCCACGTGTATCTTCTCACGTTTCTCTGCGCTCTCGGTGCTTCTCAGCTGAGCCCCATCTGACTCCCTGCATGGCCTCAAATCCCCTCCCTCCGTGGGCCTGCCCTTCAGGCCACGCCTCTGCTCCTCCAGCCTCGTTGCCCTTGGGGGTCCCATCCCGAGGCCCAGTGGCTGGCTGAGTGACCCCAGCTGGCTCCCGAGGGCTGGCCCGGAGCAGATTCATCCTCCAAGACCCCGAAGGCACAGAGCCAGGATCACCAGGCTGGCCTGCCCCCCTGGGGGGGCTTTGGCAAGTTGGTGTTTTGGCTCCAAAACAGGATGAGGGGGCAGGATCAAAGATCACGTGCTTCTCTGATAGTCGAACAGCCTGGTCCTCCTTCCCTCCCCCGGGGCCTCTGGCTCCTTTCTGAGCCCAGCATCCAGGTTCTTCCAGCCCCTTCCTGCTGGGACCCGGCCCTCATGGCTGTCGGGGACTCTCAAGGCTCCCGAGCCAGGGCAGGGCCAGGCAGACACCACCTGGGGCCCCTCTCCTGCTTGGGCACAGAGAGGGTGCGGGCCTCCTCCCCGAACCCCCGTTCCCCTGCCCCCCGGGGAGGCTGCAGCCCTCCAGTGCCGTTCACTCTCCTGCTCTTTCACGCACCCAGGACCCCCTGTCCTTGAACTCTGACAGCGACTCTGAATAACCAGGTGCATCAGCTTCTGTGGCCTGTGCCCTCCTGGTGATAAAAACCCTCTTCGTTCTTAGAGCAGGGCTCACACCAGATGCAAGCCAACAAAACCCCCGGACACATGCGGATGGCGGGGCCATCACACCACCCACGGCGGGCTGGAGACTCTTTGAAGAAAGATACAAACCCATCATACGCTGTCTTTTATGATGACGCGCAAAGCAAACTCCGGGGTACTATACAGAGATGGAAAATTGTGTGTGTGTGTGTGTGTGCGCGCGCGTGTATGCCTGTGGAGAACAAAGGAGCATGTGCACCAAAATACTGACACTTTGGGGAAGGTTTTTCATCCTCTCTGCTCTTTTCCATGTATTTCTCTAATGACGGAGGTTTATGTGAGATGCATAAATTGCCTTTCAAATCAGAAAAAGGCACCCAGTCCTACCCACAGCACGAAAGGGTCTGAGCTGGTGAGGCCAGTGTGGGGCAGGTGCTCCCGCACCCGTGTCAGGGTACCTCTGCCGGATCCCTCTGCCGGGCCACCGTCTGTCCCTTCGCGTCCATTCCCAAAGGCCCACCGTGGAGAAGGGGCACTGACGACGTGCTGTCTACGCTGCACCCTGACCGATTCCCAGAGGGTTCTGGGCACTGCAGGAGCCCAAGAAGTGCCCACGCCCTGGGAAGCTGCCCACCGTGGGAGCAGAGGCCCGAACACCCAGCCTCAACCAAGGGCAGGTTTCTGGATGCTCCCCTGAGGCGTGGCTGCGGACAGTGCTGCAGTGGCGTAGAGGGGGTATGCGGGGACCCGGCGGCCAGTTGAGCTGCTGGCGAGGGCAGGACAGACCCCCCGAGGGGTCCCTGGGCACGCGCGCGGCACAGCCCTGCTGATGCTGCCCCCTGAGCCGCGCCCTCGGCCGGTGCCTGGCCCTCCGCACTCCCTTTCAGGCAGCGAGCTGAGGCGGGGTACAACCTACCTGGTGCACGCTCTGCAGAGCCTTTAGCTGCATCTGAAGACAAACAGTGATACTTAAATTACCCGCTAACCCCGGCATTCATGCAGAGAATGGACAAATGACCAATCGCTGAGCAGGTGAGGATTAACAGGCGGGCGGGTGAAGGGGTCAGCTGGGCACGGCTCCATCAGGACCATGGATTGATTCCAGGGCGGACACTGGGAGCATCTTGGCCACTGTCCTGGCCACGGACTCGGTGTCTCGATCCAGACCATGCTCTTGGGGACCCTGGTGCCTCTTGATGCTTCTCCAGCCTCCTCCGTCTGGAGATCCCCCCTCACAGGCTGGGCTCTGGACCAGCCAAACCCAGGGCAAGCTGATGACCAGGCAGAGAAGCTGGGAAACCTCCCAGCCCTGGCTCACGTGGCGACTCAGAGAGTCGTTTGCGTGAGGTTGGAGATTTGGGTGGAAACACAAGCTTCGCCCCTTTGCCCAAAAAGCTTGGAATTGGATTTGCGCCATCTCTGGGGGCCAGGCTGGGCCCCACGTGAGCTGGGACAGGATGCAGGCAGCACAGAGCAGCCCTGCCAGCCTTCTGGAGGTGGTACTTCTGGGGTCCTAGGAGTCTCCGTCTCTGCTGCATTTTCTTTCTCTCCCCTCTCCCGCCCTCGCTCCCCCCGCTCCTCCCAGGACAGAATTCACCAAAAGGGCCCCTTTAAATGGCAAGCTGTTTATCCAGAGAAAGCCCTGCTTCCCAGCCTCTCTCAGCTTTATTTAAAAACATTTGTAAACAAGCTGATGGCTGTCACAGAAAGTTCCATGTATGAAACAATAAGCATGGAACAATCCGCTCAGTGAGTGACTGAGAGAGAGTTCTCTTCTGAACTTTCCAGATGGGGTGGGGAGGTGCGGTTTTAGAGAAGATTGTGGACTGCGGTAGCTGCTGAATACTCAAATATTTGCTTCCGTGTTCAGAAGGCACAGGCGGGAGTCATTTCTCAATGCTCTGTCTTGCGGCATCGAGTCAGGATCCAGCGCCAGCAGAGACACAAGCCAATTAATTCTGGACACATTTAAAAAACAAATTCTAGCCGACCACCTGTTTTCTGGTGACAGCTTTATGCTATTTCAGTAGTTTATAAACAGGCCGGCGAAGCGGCTCCACGTTTGCACCGCACGGAGCAAGGCCAGCTCGTCTTCCTCTGCATCCACCGTGGTCCCAGACAGGTGCCCACTCAGGCCTGTCCACATTAAGCCTAAGTTAGTTCTGAAGGCTCTGCCAACCGGGAGAAGCTTCCAAAATTGCTCGCTTTGGGGGAACAGAGGGAAGTTTGCAGTGTGGAAAAAAAAATGTCTGATCAAAACTGTTTAAAGAGAAAGAGCATCTTGCTCTAATGGGAGCCTTCCACGCGGGGGTCACAGGGACGCCGGAGTTCGGAGCTTTAGAACCAGCCCTTGACCAACGCCCTCCCCTCGAGGCCCCTTGGGAAGCAGGTCTTTCTCTCCAGCACTGACCCACGGGGGGTTCCTGTCGTCTGGACGCAGAGGACTGCCGGCAGCAGTCGCTCCTGCCAAGGGCCAAGGGCGTGTCGCGGTGCCGACCCGAGCGCCCGCCCCGGACCATCGGGAATGATCCACGGCTGGGTGGGTGGTTCTCTTGGGAGCAGCAGAGAAGAGGCTGAAGCCCGGTCAGCGGGGAGGCCTCAGACACCGACGTCACGGGCGTGTTAAATGTGTGTTTTCTCCTCGCACCTGCTGCCCAACGTGCCTTTAGCGGGAAGGACCGCACACAGGGGCGGCCAGCGCTGCATGTGACGCAGCCACGAGTGCAAGTCAGAGCTGGTTCAAGTGCATGTCAGCAAAAAGTCCTTCTCCTGGATGGTTATTTAGAGGAGATATTGTATAACCGCATGGCTGGTATACATACGTGCACCAGTATAGACACGCACAGTGTGTGCGCGCGTGTGTGTGCGCGTACGTATCTGTACAGCCAGACTCGGCTTTACTGCACTTAAGACACCGTGCTTTTGACAAATGGAAGGTTTGTGACAACACTTTGTCAGCATCATTATTCCAACAGCGTCTGTTCACTTCATGCCTATGCCATTTTGGGGTGGTTCTCACAATATTTCAAACATTTTCACTATTATTATATGTGCGTGGAGACTCTGATTATTTAGTAACTTTGAGGTTACGACTACAGCTCAGCCATGGACGGCTTAGCTGATGGTCAGTATTTTTTAGCAGTCAGTATGGAGTTAATTGAGGCATGTACATTTTGAGACAATGCTATTATACACTTAATAGACTTCAGAAAAGGGTAAATACTACTTTTCTATGTACAAACAAAAAAAAATCTGTGTGGCTCGCTTGACGGCAATGTCAGCATGGTCTGCGACTGAATGCACAGCGACTCTGAGGTTAGTCTGTGCAGCGCTCTGCATATACGGCTGTGTGTTTGTAAAACTCTATACATGTATATGGATATATATACATAATGAACATTAATGCTGGATATTTGGATGCCTAGAGAGACTGAGCAGCATGGGAAATATCTCACACGCACGTGTGCACACACACACACACCTACACACATCTTTCTGCCAGCAGGAAAGCTAGAGAAGGCCCAGGGCACAGGTTAACCCGTGACCTTCAAATCACAGGGGCCTGTTTCCTAACCTTTGTGGATGAGCTATCGGGCAATGTGTCCAGGTGCGCCCAGGACACACACGGGAGGGTGGAGGAAAGGTCACCCGAGGACCCACAACCTCTGATTTCCTGCTCGGCCGTCAGCAGGCAGACGGAGGTGACGACAGGCAGCATATTTAACCCTCTTCTTTTGATGCTGAGTTATCCTTCTATCTGCTTATTTATTTGCTATTTTAGGGCTGCACCCGCAGCACTTGGAAGTCCCCAAGCCAGGGGTGGAACTGGAGCTACAGCTGCCAGCCTACGCACAGCCACAGCAATGTGGGATCCTTGACCCACTGAGCAAGGCCAGGGATTGAACCCTCGTCCTCATGGCTCTTAGTCTGGTTTGTTACCGCTGAGCCACGATGAGAACTCCTAAGTTACCCTGCTTTTTAAATGAGATTCGTGGCTCCTGAGGAACAGGGCACGGGGTATATTTGGAATGTGTTCTCTGCTTAAACGGTAAGCCAGCTCTGGCTCGGGTTCCATGTTTCCACTGGTCAAAGAGTCACGCGGAACCGCCTCCACTGCCCGCCCAGGACTGCCCCCTCCGTGGTGGGATCCTACACAGGGACAGCTGAAGGTTTTAAAGACGGATGTTTGTTCAGATGATCCAAGTCAACAGCTGTATAATTGTGTCCCCTCTATTCCTGGATTTAATGGCCCTGTAAATAGGGGGCATCTGAGTTCAGCTGCTCATGAAATTATCCTCCGTGGTCATGGTCAGGCGTGGGGGTGGGGTGGGGAGTGGGTGTTTCTTTGCTATTAAACGTAATTGGGTCAGACTTGTCTGCCCCAAACGGAGCTACGCTCACAATACAAAATCCTGGGTGTTTCTGGTTCCAATTCTAGTAAGTACTGGAAAATACAGTTTATTTCTTCTCCATGCAAATTAATCAAAGCTGTCACTTAAACTTGAAAACTGTTCTCAGTTCGTCAGAAAGGAATCTGGAATTTGACGCCAGCCTGACCAGCCTCGGCCGCGGTTACTGGCTGAGCAGCCCAGGGGGCAAATCTTCTGGGATGGACACTGGCCAGTGCATCCGAGCATCACTGACGGGCTCTGCTCCTGGGAGCCCCTGAAATGCCCCGCGCGCAGGTCCTGCTTCCCCCCGCCTGCGCCCCCTCACCCCCCAGAACGAGCTACCAACCATGAAGTCCTCTTAGACAATACGGGCCACGTGTCACCTCGCCTGTAGGAGGGGGCCCGGGGGTGGGGTGGGGGCTACGTCTCAGGTCCCAGAGCTCCTCGCGGATGCTCTGGTCAGTGTGGGTGGGAGGGGAGTCCGGGGGGCGGCGCCCGCCTGCCCTGGTGTCCTGGGCGGATTCCTCTTACTCTCAAGGTCACACAGCACATGCATCGCCCCCCAACCCCGCACAGGCTTTTATTTCCTGAGCACGAGCCCAGCATGGAAGAGACAGCTTACGCCTTATCCACATTTCCCGTTGTTCGACTGCTTCGAGCGGTGTTTCCACACCCACTCCGAGCGAGCTGCCTGCTCACGAGGAAGGGCTGGAGCAGAAGGATCCAGACTCGGAGCTGGAGGAGCCCCCCGCTTCATTCCAGCTCAAGGGAAGAAAAGTCTGGACAGTCTCAGAACCGGGACTGGGGCCCAGAGCCGGGAGGGCCAGGCCAGCTGTCACCAGGATGTAGCAAGACTCCCCCCCCGCTCCCGTGACGGTCCCTGGCAGAGGCGTTTGCAGGAACCCATGGAGGTCAGCTGGCCCCAGGTCAGAGGCAGCCTTCCATCCTGCTCCCCACGCAGAGAAGCCAGGCTGAACCGCCCCCCACTGGGGGCAATGACAGAGGGGGACACAGTGGACAGGCCTGGCCCTGTTTGCAGCTTCCTCCAGGCAGGGGGTGTTCTTTTTTCAAGGAAACACGCAGAGTGTTGGGCGTGGAGAATGAGCAGGGCAAGGGGTGGGGGGAAACTTCCAAGAAGCTGCCTGTGGGGAAGTAGGGGCCGGCGGTCAGAGCCTCTGTCTGCAGGACAGCGGTGGCCCCTGTGTTAATTCCCTGCGGTTGTCCCCACAGGGTGCAACACACTGGCGGGCCTAAAACAACGGAAATCCATCCTCTCAGGGTTCTGGAGCCAGAAGCCAGAATCAAGATGTCTGCAGGGCGGGTTCTTCTAGACGCTTCGAGGAGGGTCCTTCTGGCCCCTCCTCTTCTTTACGGTGGATCCTGGCGCCCGTGGGTCCTCACAGGGCTGGTCCCATCTCAGATCCCCCTCTCCTTTCTCTTGTAAGGAGCCACCTTTGATTTGGGGTCCACCCCGAATGCAGGCCGATTTCATCTGAAGATGCTTAATTGCACCTGCAAGGACCCTGACCCATCATGGTCACACTTAGATGCAGAAACACCTTCAGCCCCGGTCAGCACCCACACACTCCGGTTTCCAAATACTGGGACGGGGGGCACAGGGAGAAGACTGGAAGCCTATTTAGAGATGGGACTTCTCAGTCCCGCCGAGGCTAGAATGAGCCCCTCGGCCAGCAGAGTGAGGCCTGGGTTGGGGTGCAGCCAAAGGAAGGGAGGACTCGTCCCAGGGCCCGAGGGGGCCTGGCCCTCCGGAAGGTGCCCCGTGCGGATGCTGGGCGCTGCAGAATCTCCCCCGGAGTTAAACTGCTCAGCGCTCTGCCCAGCTTCGGATCGCGGATGATCTTATCTCAAAGAATGGGTGAGTCGCCAAGTAAAAGGATCAAGTCAATAATTTATGCTCCCGTAGTGTCAGTATTAAGCAATTCAGTGCTCCATTTGTTAAATTTTAAAATGAGAACAAAACACCAGAAACTGGACAATTTCCCTGTTGTAATCACAAATTCGCATTCCTCTGTTATCACTTGCTATGATGCGGAACACGTTATTATACTGAGAAATTAGACAATGCCATCCAGGTTATAAGGCTCCGAACTAGGCCTCCAGGAAGGGAAAGAGGGCGAGAGTATTAAAGGCCGGGGGTAGAGTCCTGGGCCTGGGAGCAGTGCAGATTCTAGCTGTGACTCTTCGCGGCAGGGCGAAGGGACCCGAGTGACCGGATCAGCAGGGACCTTCCTGCCACAGCTCCCATCGGTAAAGCCTGAACCAGCACTGCCTCTGGACCCCGTGCCCACGGGTCCGCGAGACCCAGGACAGATTTAAAGTGTTCAATAAGAAATGTGTTTCTGGGGAGTTCTCTTGTGGCTCAGCAAGTTAAGGATCTGCCATTGTCACTGCAGTGGCTCAGGCCACAGCTGTGACTTGTGTTTGATCCCTGGCCTGGGAACTTCAGCATACCAGGGATGTGGCAAAAAAAAAAAAAAAAAAGGAAGAAATGTTTCTGATGAGCTGTAAAAGAAGCAACAGAACTACTACCAATAGGAGTTCCCATCATGGCTCAGTGGCTAACGAATCCGACTAGGAACCATGAGGTTGCAGGTTCGATCCCTGGCCTTGCTCAGTGGGTTAAGGATCCGGCATTGCTGTGAGCTGTGGTGTAGGTTGTAGACGTGGCTTGGATCTGGCGTTGCTGTGGCTGTGGCGAAGGCCAGCAGTTTTAGCTCCTATTAGACCCCTAGCCTGGGAAACTCCTTATGCCGTGACTGCGGCCCTAGATAAGGCAAAAAGACAAAAAAAAAAAGGAATTACTACCGATGGGGAACATATGTGTCAGTCACTGTAATTGATGCAGTGCTGGGTTCAGTCCCTAAAGTTGCTTTCAGGTTTGTATTTTAGCAGCTAGAATATTGTGATTTGTCTAGTTCTCTCTTTAACTCTGTTGTTTTTGCTTCACATATTTTAAGCTCTATTATTAGTCACATATTTATAATTCTTAGGTCTTAGCAAATGTGTTTCTCTTTGTGTCATGGAATGTTATTTGACCTTTAGTTGTATTTCTGGTTCTAAGGGGACTTCCCGTCTTGGCGCAGCGAAAATGTATCCAACTAGGAATCATGCGGTTGCAGGTTCGATCCCTGGCCTCGCTCAGTGGGTTAAGGATCCGGCGTTGCTGTGAGCTGTGGTGTAGGTCACAGATGCGGCTCGGATCTGGCATTGCTGTGGCTGTGGTGAAGGCTGATGGCTGTAGCTTCGATTAGACCCCTAGCCTGGAAACCTCCATATGCTGCGGGTGCAGCCCTAAAGGCAAAATAAAATAAAATAAAATAATTTCTTGTTCTAATATCTACTTTGCATGATATTAACAATACAGTCTCCTTATGATCAGTGTCTGCATATTCATGTATATATATATATATATATATATATATATATACACATATAATGTAGCATAACCTTTTCCATTTTACCCGTTTTTAAGTGTGCAATTCTAAAGTATTCATTATATTTACAATGTTATACAAACATCACCACAATTTCCGAAATTTTTCATCACCCCAGCAGATACTCTGTTTCCATTAAGCAGCAGCTCCTCCTGCCCCGGCCCTTGGTGGCCTCCAATCAACCTGCTGACGGCGTGAATTTGTCTATTCTGGAGATTTCGTGTAAGTGGAATGTTACGCATCTCTCCAAAGGAATTGAAAACAGGGACTGGGACCTATACGGCACGTCCACGCCAGCATTGTTGACAGCAGCCAAAAGATGGCAACACCAGATGTCCATCAACAGGTGATGATCAGTTGTGGTCCGTTCATTCCATGAAGTATTATTTAGGCCCAGAAAGGAATGTGGGGTGTATGTTTTTCCTTTACCTGCTTTTATCCTAAAGCCATCTTTGTTTTTAAAATGTATTCAGTACTCTCTGATAGCCTATATGGGGAAAGAATCTAAAAGAAATGGATGCATATGGGTGTGAATTGCTGACTCATTTTGCTGTACGCCTAAAACTAAGACAGCATTGTAAGTCACCTATAGTCCAGTACCATTTACAAAAAAAATAAATAAATGAACAAACAAATAGATAAAATGTATTTTTGTTTGTTTGTTGTTTTGGCTGAGACCATCTGATTGGGTCTTGCTTTCTAAAAATCAGTCTGATGGAGTTCCCACTGTGGCACAGTGGAAACGAATATGACTAGGAACCATGAGGTTGCAGGTTCAATCCCTGCCCTTGGTCAGTGGGTTAAGGATCTGGCGTTGCCATGAGCTGTGGTGTAGGTTGCAGACGCGGCTCTGATCTGACGTTGCTGTGGCTGTGGTGTAGGCCGGCAGCTGTAGCTCCAATTAGACCCCTAGCCTGGGAACCTCCATATGTTGCAGGTGCAGCCCTAAAAAGCAAATAAATAAATAAATAATAAAAATAACAATCAGTCTGACAGTCTCTGCCTTTTAGATGGAGGGTTTAGTTGTTTACATTTGCTGGAATGATTGATGTCAGCTTCAGGCATGCCGACTTGCTCCTTGTTTTCTAGTTGTCTCATCTACTTTTGTTCCTGTGTTTCTCTTTCCCAGGCTGCTTTTGGGTTAATTGAACATATTTTAGTATTCCATTTCAATTCCTCTGTTGACTTAGTGGTTAGATTGCTATCGTGCACTGTTGTTCAGTGATTTCTCCCCAGATAATGGCATGTCTTTAATTCATCACAGGAATGAAAACGCGTTGCTTCATATAAAACACAAGGAAGTTGCAACGGTACAGCTCCATGAACTCGCTCAGCTTCCTTTGTGCTCTGTTACATAACTTAAGAGGATGATAATGTGTTTGTTTTGTGTTTGCTTTAATGAGTCCGTTTATCCCCATAACCACTTTATATGGTGCTCTTTGCTCCTGATCTGTATCATTTTCCTTCATCCTGAAGACTCTTTAGCAGTTTGCTGCTGACAAATTCTCTCCGTTCTTTTTTTACCTAAAATGTCTCTATTTCACTTCTTTTTTTTATTTTTTATTTTAGGGCCGCACCCTCAGCACATGGAGGTTCCCAGGGTAGAAGTCCAATCGGAGCTACAGCTGCCAGCCTATGCCCCAGTCATAGCAACACAGGATCCGAGCTGCATCTGTGACCTACCCCAAAGCTCACGGCAATGCCAGATCCTTAACCCACTGAGCAAGGCCAGGGATCAAATCTGCAACCTCAAGTTCCTTGTCAGATTCGTTTCCGCTGCACCATGACGGGAACTCCTTCACCTCTATTTTTGAAGGATCACCTTACTGAACACGGAAATCAGGTTTAACTTTTCTTTTCCATTTTTTTCTTACCTTTATTGTTTCTGATGGGAAGTCCACTTTCATTTGTATATTTTTTCGTTTATATCCAATGTGTTGTATTTCTTTGGATTGAAGCAGTTTGATCATGATGTATCTGGGTATAGTTATTATTTGTTTATTTATTATTTACCCTGTTTGGCATTTCTCGATCTTCATGAATCTATAAGTCAATGTTCTTCACCAACTTTGGGGACTTTTGGGGCTATTTCTTCAAATGTTTTTTTCTGCCTTATTCTTTCTTCTCCTTTTAGAACTTCAGTAATGTATATGCTAGTATGCTTGCTATTTTCACACATGGCTTTGAGGTTCTGTTTTACAAGTTTAACCTTTGTTTTTCATTTTGTTCTTCACGCTGGATCACTTACATTGATCTGTCTTCAAGTCTGCTTTTCTTTCTTCTTCACAAATATTCTGTTATGCCTTCCTAGTACATTTTTCATTTAATCTTTGTACTTCCTGAGCTCTCAGTTTTACACTTGGTCTTTTTTAACTGTCTCTATATGTGCTGAGAATCTCTGTTTTTACAATGTGTGTTTGTTTTTCTTCAGGTCCTTGAAGATATTAACAAGAGCTGTTCAAAGTGATTGTCTACTAATTGCAATATCATGGTCACCTCAATGTCAATTTCCATTGAAAGTCATTTCATTCTTAGCTTGGGTCACACTTCACTGTTTACAGTTATTAGTATTACACTTAGATGGTGGGTGTTATGAGTGATATGTTGCAGAGACCCTCTTAACTCTGAAGAATGATTTTTGCCTTGGAAGGCAAATAACTACTTGGAATCCAGTCACAATCTCTGTTTCCTCTGTGGTGGTAAACAGCCAAAATCTCAACTCAGTTATTTCGATTTTCAGTCCTTCTTTTCTACCAACCCCTGCCCTTCCACAGGCATGTCTAGTATAGTAGTAAGCCATGGATTAGCAAGACCTTATACAGTCTGAAGGCTTGCTCTTATCCGTGGCTCTCTCCTTGCCTGGATCTCCTCACTAATTTTACGGCCGCCCCGAACATCCTATTTGCAGTCAATTCCTACTCACTTGAGTGGTCCTTGTACTACCCCAGCTGTCACCACCTGTAGGGTGTCCTCAGTCAAAAACTTACAAACATGTGGACCTCACCCATTTCAGATCAATGTTCAACACAAGTTTCCTCCCAGCTCCCTTGTTCTGGGTCTTCCTCAATGCCTACAAAAAGTTAGATTCCATAAAAAACATTTTTAGTCCAAAATTAGTGATTATTATCTGTTAGCAAGGTGGTTTGCTAGGTTAATCTGTCATCAAACTCTAATATATTTTTGCTAAAGATCTGTTTAAGTAACACTGATCCTAGATTCCTTTTTTTTTTCCAGCCCTGCCCACAGCATGCAGAAGTTCCTGGACCAGGGATCAAACACGAACCACAGTAGAGACAAATGCTGGATCCTTAACCCGCTGAGCCACCGGAGAACCCCTGATCCTGGATTCTTAAGGCAGACTGTTTAAAAGGGCACATTTCAGGTCTAGGCAAAAGCTAGAAACTAAACGCAGTGGTGACAATAGCCTTAATCATTTACCTCCACTTGTCAGCTTTAAAAAGTCATTCTGTAACTACATTATGAGGCACTAAATCAGAGTACAATTATTGTGCCCACAAAGCATTGTTGCTAAGGTTTTCATACAGTTCCCTGGAGCTTCAAATCAAAGTATGTCAGAGACCTTGATCAATGACTGCGGTACTTGTGCTCCTTGGTATGCTACCTATCAAGCTAGTTGATTGCCTGGGGGATTCCAGATACTTCCTTCCTGAACCGCAGGGTGATCCCACAGTGTCAGCGCCTGGGACTCCTCCCCATGAGAGCAGAGAGCTCTGACACTGGCACCTCCTGCTTTGGGGCACCAGGTGGGCCAGCAGCACATAGGACGGGGGCAGCTCCTTACCTTAGACTGGGCCAGATGCGAACCTGTGCAGGTCCATTCCTGGCTACAGAGAAGGGGTTTACCCTGAAGGCAGTGAGAACACACCTGATGGCAACGAGAACCCGAAGGCAGTGAGAACACAACCAAAGGCAGTGAGAACGCACCTGAGGCAGTGAGAATGCACCTGAAGGCAGTGAGAGCACACCTGAAGGCAGTGAGAATGCACCTGAAGGCAGTGAGAGCACACCTGAGGCAATGAGAACTCACCTGAAGGCAGTGAGAACTCACCTGACAGCAGTGAGAACTCACCTGACAGCGGTGAGAACTCGCCTGAAGGCAGTGAGAACTCACACCTGAAGGCAGTGAGAACACACCACAAGCAACATCAAGGGGTGGACTGTGGAGAGATTTTTTTTTTCCTCAGCCTGTTTACTTTTTTGTTTGCCCTCTAAAACTTGGGAAAGACATTCTTTTATATGCTGAGGAGGATGAAATGAAGAGGTCAGGTGTATAGTGACACAGGAAGAGGCGTGTAAAAGTTGGGACAGTCTCTGCAAAGGACCTCAGGGGTGAGTTCAGTATCGGATGGAGGGATGACCTCGAGCGCTCCAGCGGCTTTGCTCCATCTCAACAGAGGTAACAGCTGGGGCTGGGGTGCAGACTGAGATGCTGGCCGGTAAGAAGGCACCCTGCTCCTGCGTGCCCAGCAGCTCCGGGGCCTGGCGCCCGGGGATGGGGAAGACGGAGGCGCCTTCCTGCTTCCCTGTTGCTCAGACAACACGGACAGGCGGGCCCCTGCTGTCCTCACACACTGGTTGGAGAGCCAGGCACAGAGACAATCCCGCCAGCTTACAGGAGGCAGGAGCATTTGGGATCGTTCACTGCCCTTTCCCCACAAAAAAAAAAAAAATGGCATTTCCTGTTTTAAAAAATTGAAGACAAATATGCAGACAGATACATGAAAAATTAAGTTTGTTATATTCAAATATGCGAGAGGCGTAGGGATTATCTGGGAGGAAGGGAGTGAAATCCCAGCCATCCTGGTATTGAAATGTCATCATCATAAACAGCATGTTAGTGCACCCCTGTGTTACTGCAGCACTATTCACAACAGCCAGACATGCAAACATCCTAAATGTCCATCGACAGATGAATGGATTAAGGAGACGTGGTACATACACACAATGGAATACTATTCAGCCATAAAAAAGAACAAAATAATGCCATTTGCAGCAACATAGATGCACCTAGAGACTCTCATACTGAGTGAAAAAAGTCAGAAAGAGAAACACAAATACCACATGATATCACTTACACGTGGAATCTAAAATGTGGCACAAAGGAAGTTTTCTACAGAACAGAAACAGACTCAGAGACATAGAGAACAGACTTGTGGTTGCCAAGGAGGGTGGGGGAGGGAGTGGAATGGACAGAGGGTTTGGGGTTCGTAGATGCAAACTATTACGTATAGGATAAGCCGTGAAGTCCTGCTGTCCAGCACGGAGAACTCTGTCTGGTCTCCTGGGACAGAACACAATGGAAGATGATGTAAGAAAGGGACTGTATGTGCATGTAGGGCTGGGTCACTGTGCCGTATGGCACAAGCAGACACAACAGTGTAAATCAACTAAACTCTAATAAAAAAATAAAAAATAAACAAATAGTATATTGGAAGGATATCAAAAAAAAAAAGAAGACAAGCCAGTTCTGAGGCCGAGTCTTCTCTTGGCAGAACTCTGTGGGCAGGGAAGTTTCCAGAACAGTGTCCACTAGGAGACCTCCCCAGTCCCCACTGTCCAGGATAGGGGAGGGGTGTGGGACGCAGGAAGGGGCCTTCTGGAGGTCCAGGGTGAAATGTCCCCAGCGCCAAAGGGACTCACAAAACTAGGCTTCCCATCCATCCACAAGCCCCCGTGTCTAGACGGGTTGACCGAGGGGCACAGGGGCAGCTGTGGACCCAGGGCAGCGGGAGGGTCTGGGGGGCTCAGGCCCCGCTCCTTCTGGGTGGAGCCCACTCCTCCTGGGGCCTTGGGCTCTGGCACAGGAAACAGACCCCAGAGACCCGGGTTGTTCGGCTCACTGGCCCCAAGCCCTGCCAAGCATCCCGGCTGCAATCAGCCTCCAAGGTCCGCCTCAACTCGCTCACAGGCTGCGCTGCTCACCACGTCCACACTGAAGCAGCCCCAGCTGCGTCCCCGAGACGAAGGCGCCCGGCCCTGAGCGGGCTCCTCTCTGCTGGGGGCTGAGCTGCCTGCGCAAGGCCGTCGGGGCCGCCCCCGCCGGGACTTGCCAAGCCCGACATCTCCCCCCGCTGCTCAGGGCCCCCCGTCTCAGTGCGACTGGCCCCCGTCTTCTCCTCTTTCTAAAAACAACGCCTCCTTCTTTTCCCAGATTATTCAGGAAATGTTGTCATCGTCACGGGGACAAAACTAAACGTGTCCCCTCGCTCCTGCCTCACCCCGAGGGAGGAGGACTTCGGGGACGCCTGCTGTGTTTTCAAGGTGACCACGGAGGACAGTGACGCGGGAGCGGTGTGGGAAGAGGCAGAGTGAGGTCCCCACCCTGGTGGTGGCGGTGGGGGGCTGCGGGGAGTCGGCTGAGTCCCAGCCCGCCCCAGACGCGGCGCAGCGGCGGCACTGATGGAGCCTGGGTAGAGACCGAGCAGTGGTGCCTCAGCTGACCTGCCTTCTGGGGGGCTCTTGGGGGCCTGCGGGGACCTAGAAATGCACACAGGTTAGCGGGGTCAGGCTGGATGAGCCGTGTCCTCTCCTCTGTGCTCAGAGTTCCCTTGCGGTCGGTGGTCGTCTGGGGTCTTCCCTCGGAAGAGCGGATGGGCCCGGGCTCCTGTTCCTCAGCCCAGGACAGGGGAAGGCACAGCTGGCCCGGGGCTCCCCCTGTCCTTCCTCCCGGCCCCTGGGCTCCAGATCCCACTGGTCTCCCCTGGTTGGACCCCCAATCCAAGACCTGACCTGGTGCGTGCACTTCCTGTCGGGGAACCGGGCTGAGACCCCTCGGCCTGGCTGCTGAGTCTCCGAGGAGCTGGTGGGGTTGGGCGTCTCTGCTTCAGAGCCACGGCTGGACACACAGGCTGGGCTTCCTTGTCCCCACCACCTCCAGGAAAGGGGAGTTCTGGCAGACCCGAGGCCACTCCGCCTGGGTGGGAAAGAGACAGGCCACCGATTACCCGCCTTGCTAACGTCTGCAGTCCTCCTATGCCCCGGGGGTCCTCGCCTGTGAGAGAAGCCCGGGGCCCTGTGACCTGGCACGGCCTTAACCGGCAGCCTGTCTTTTCGTAGGCCCTCGATAACCAGAATGTTCTAACCCAGGCTTTGCCAAGCGTCCAGCCCGGTTCAGATGCCCAAGAAATCAAGAGTCTGGCCACTAGGGACACACTCGTCTACCCTCGACTTACACACAAAGCAGGCTGTTTTTAAATTGTACGTGGCCATCAGTTCTGACCATACGAGGGCTGTGACCTCGCTGTGGCTGGAAGGTCACCTCAGCTGCCTGGACTGGAGGATTCAAAGGACCTTGACTCCTCCCCCTGAGGCAGGAGATTAACTCAGGCAGTCAGTGTAGGAGAACGGGCTTTGTGCGTTCTTTTGATATGGATATTGATTAACATTTGTGGCTTAAGGGCTCGGGGAGTGACACCTCCGCAGGCCCTGTTTTCTTAGAGGAAACAGACTGTATTTCCTGTAGGAAATGCAAACCTCTAGCCCGCTCCTCCACTGATAGAAAAGGAATGAGAGGACCGGTGACTTAATCTAATGAAAGAAAAGGACAAAAAAGCCATAAAATTTATGGGACATTTCCAGCCCTAAAACCCCTATTGGACAAGAGCTTATACAGCTAATTGAGCGAGGCCAATGGAAAAAAACCCATCTTTCTGGACCCCACGTTGGTATCCTCCATCTTTAAGGAACAAAAACCTTATAGGACAATAGAGAAGGGGGCTCTTCTTCCTGCTCCCAGAAGCCCTGGGAGCTTTTTACTTTCCTTTAATACAGACTTTGCGGAGTTCCCATCGTGGCACTGCAGAAACGAATCCGACTAGGAACCACGAGGTTTCAGGTTCAATTCCTGGCCTCGCTCAGTGGGTTAAGGATCCGGCGTTGCCATGACCTGTGGTATAGGTCTCAGATGTGGCTCAGATCCCGCGGTTGCTGTGGCTGTGGTGTAGGACAGCAGCTACAGCTCCAATTAGACCCCTAGCCTGGGAACCTCCATATGCTGCCTGTACAGCCCTAAAAATGACAGAAAAAAAAAAAAAGGCAAACAAAAAAAAACTTTGCTTGCTTACTGCCTGTGTGTTCCCCAGATTCCAGTATCACCTTTCCGGTATCAACCCCACCCTCTCTGCCTCCTGACCCAGAAAGCAGGAAATCGAGGCTAGGGGGACACTGGGGGCCTCTGGGTCCGGTCTGGGTGCACCCTGAGTTTTCCTTCCCCCACCACCCGCTAGACCCCGCCCTGTCGGTCTTGCCTCAGGGAGAAGCTGCAACACGAAAGAGGAGCGATGGGTTAGGGAAGCGAATTACATCCGACGATGGTTGAAAAGAAGTGCGGAGGCTGGAGCAGGTGGACAAGTCCCAGCGTGCAGGACGGGGCTTGGAAACTGGACTCAGGGGAGGAGTCCGAAAGCCTGAGGAAGGAGGGCTTTTCTGCCCAAGGAGCTGTCCTAGGTGAATAGCTGTCGGACTGAAGTCTTGGAGGTTGTGCTCATCAGTGGCCACCCTGCTGCTTCCGGAAGAGGACGTGTAATCAGCGAGCAAAGGAGCCGAGACAAAGACAGGACGCGAGGGAGCCGAATGTTCCCTCGCCTTCCTCCTCTCGGCTGCTGCACTGAGCCCAGTGGGTCCACAGGCGAGAAGGATGGACAGCAAGGAAGGAAACGGGCATGAGATGAGAGCTACACAAAGTTACCAAGTTACCAAAGCCGAGGAAATGAGATCCTGAGAGCTTAGGCAGCAGTCAGATTCTTAAAAGGGTTTGACATCCTCCACCTGATGCAAAAGAAGAGGAGGGTGGGGGGGGATCTTTGAAATAAAAAGAGAAGGAAAAAGAGACTGGTAAGGAATTGAAAGGAAGAGATTAAAGGTTGATCTAGAGGGGGGATCGATTCCTCCGAGTGGCCAAGTTTACATTCAGATCGGTGGTGGGGAGCAGTCGCTGACCCTGCAGAAAAGCGAATCACAGTGGCCTGTGGTTGAAGCCCTAGGCACAGAGAGGAAATTGTCAAATATCACAGAAAAGGGGCGCATTCTGAGGGCAAAACCCCCTTTTTGTTTGCATGATCAACTTTTGCATGCCAAGAAAATTCACAAAAGGAGAACATGACAGAAAATAACTCTGGCAAATTTTTTTGACTAAAAAAAATAAAAGAGAGAAAAGAAAAAACTGCAAGTCTCTAGACTGGAATTAAAATATTAAATCTCCAGGGACAGGCTTGAAGCTGACCGAAGCCTTCTCAGCCCTGCCGGCGGTGACCGCAGATGCTCTAGCAAAAGCTCTAAGGGAAAAATGGAGGGTCCCAAGCCCTGATTTCTAACCCAGATGCCCTGAAAGAATGGAAAAGAGGTGGGGCTCGGAAAATAATGCCACCCGTGTCACCTGCTTATAAAAGTTACCTGAAGGTGCGCTCTGGGCAAATGGCAGAGGCAGGCAAGGGAAAGGGCTCCAGTGGGGACGGGCTAACAGCCCTGCTCCCGCCCCGGGACTCTGCTTCAGTTCAGAGGGTCCTGAGGCTTTCGCATCAGTGCCTCCCTCAACTCTGCTTTGCTTCTGCTTTTCTGTCCCCAGGCATCTGCTTTCTGTTGGAACCTTTGACCAGCGTCAACCCGTCTCGCTCCATAACCACGGTTCAATCTCTGCTTCCACGGGTTTCACTTTTTCTTTTTTTTGATTCCGCAGTATTTGTCTTTCTCTCTGGCTGTTTTCACTTAGCACCATGTCCTCTGTCTTCACCTGTGTTCCTTCTCGCGGCCGAGTACCATCCGCTGTGTGTACACTGCGTGCTCTTTGTCCATCGTCCATCGATGACGCTCGGGTTTCTCCTGATCTTGGCTTTTGTGAATAAGATTTGCAGTGAAGCTGGGCGGACAGGTGTCTCTTCCAGATGCTGGTTTTTTTGTCTCCTTTCCCGGAAGTGGGGTTGCTGAATGACATGGCAGGTCTCTTTTAATTTTCTGAGGGGCGTCCAGACTGATGGCCCTTCAGCCTTTCCAGAATAATATCTGCTTCTTGAGGCCCCTGGTTCACACCACACCTCAGGTCTCCCCCGCCTGCTGGCTGACAGCTAAACACAAGACCCAGCATCTGACCTAGGGTTTCTCAGCATCTGCATCCGGGGACTTTATGAAGTGGTGACCCTGGGACTCACCTCAGAGTTTCTCATGCAATGGGTTTGCGGCACAGTGTCTGGGACTTGGTGATTCTCAGTTCAGGCAGAGGTGAGGTCTCTTGCCCCCCTCCACCCCCCCCGTTGCTGGAACTCACAGGTGCCAAATAGAAATGCAGAGACAGAGTTTTGGGCAAAGGAGAAAAAATAGCTGTATTGCTTTGCCAGGCAAAGGCGGGTCACAGCAAGCTGTTAGGAGAGACTGGGAGGTGATTTTACAGTTTTGGGGAGTGAAAAATAGGCCGCAGACAAGCAACGGGGTAGAGACAAGCTTGCATTGTCTTCAAAGCTGGTGTTCAGTGGTGCGGTGGTCTTCTTTCCAGAATAAACAACATGCTTCATTTACATCTTGCATTTGTTGGGGGTTTTAGTTCTGTGGAAGAACTCAAAGATGTCCTTACCTATATTCCTTGAGGCGGGACCAGGACCCACCCCCAGGCCACACTGCTGTCCCCTGAGGGCTCCTCCCCGGCTCTGCACCCCGCCCTCCCCTGATCAGCAGCACTTTGAACCTGCCCTTCGGGTCCTGGAGGCTGAGATTCATTTCCTAAAAAGAAGAAATGGAGACACGGAAAGGCCTGTGTGCCCAGGGGCCCACGGGGCCCTGCTTCGTTTTGAAACTGATAGCACTAATGGCCCAAACCCAGCCAAAACCCAGACTGGGACTTGAACCCACACTTTTAAATTAGAATCACTCCCCCTGCCTCTGGACTCACTGAGGTTCAGGTTCTCCGTGTCTCTGCACAGAAGGAATTTGGCAAGAGACAAAGCTATAGTCAAGAAACAGATTTGTTTGTTTGTTTGTTTATTTATTTATTTATTTATTTATTTATTTTTGTCTTTTTAGGGCCGCACTCGCGGCATATGGAGGTTCCAAGGCTAGGGGTCTAATCGGAGCTGTAGTTGCCGGTCCACACCACAGCCACAGCAACGCAGGATCCGAGCCGCATTTGCGACCTACACCGCAGCTCACTGCAATGCCGGATCGGATCCTCAATCCACTGAGCCAGGCCAGGGATCAAACCCACAACCTCATGGTCACTAGTCGAGTTCGTTAACCACTGAGCCACAACGGGAACTCCAAGAGAGATTTATTAGGATACGGCGCTTGTGGGAAATGCAATCGGGCAGGCATGGAAGCTCTGCCCCAAGATCGGGTGGGCTACAGTTCTATCCTCCAGGGGGAGAGGGGGTGGGAAAAGCCCACCTCCTCCTTTCTGGGAGCAGCAGCTCCTCCTTGGGGTCCGGGAAGGGGTGTATTCACATCAGCAGAAGGCGGTCCTAGACTCCTGCCCTGGGTCTGAACCTGAAAGCGGCCTCATCCACCCCACCCAACGACCCGGGGCAGTTCTCACGCCTCCACTGGTCAAGCAGCCTGCCTCGTGCTGATGGCTTTCTTAAGCAGTTATTAACTGGCAGAGATCTCCCAGTGTCCCCTAGGTTTCCTTCTCTCTATGTGGTCCTTTACTGGGAGGTCTATAGCCACCTGTGCCTGCTCCGTCCCTATCAGTTCCATCCTGACTCCAGCCCGGAACCTCTGATGCTCAAGCTTGACCACTGGTCATCAGAGCCCCCGGGCCCCATCAGCACGGCTCCATTAGCTGTGGTCCTTTTGTCCTCCAAGGAAACAGGATCCCCTGTATAACCAGCGGCAAAGGGCTCCCCCTCTGAGAAACTCACAGTCCCGGAGGAACCATAGGGCAGCGAGCTTCCCCCCAACACGGCTTCCTTACCGGGAAATGACTGAGGCCGGCAGCGCTTTGCTGAACGGATGAAGCTACCGAAGCCTCCGGTTTCTGGCTCCCTGCTGTGGTCCTTCTCCTAGAATCTCACGGTCACTCCTGGGCTCGGAGCCGGCTGGTGACAGGGAAGGGGACTTCCTTCCTCACCTGCAGGCCTTGAGCACTGAACACCCCGGTGCTGAGCCTGCAGGTGCAGTGAGGAGAGGCCCTGTAATTCTCCAAGGGGTCCGGTTTGTGGTCCTGGGGTGGGGTGGGGGGGACCCCACATCTGGCATGTTGCCGCTGCTCAGTATTCAGCATCGGAGCTGTTCCCGTGCCGGCTCTGGAAGAAACAGAGAATCAAGCAGCCTTGCTTTCACTCATTAGACACAAGACAGACATAGGCAGGGACTGAATTCTGGGGAAGCATTTGGTGGAAATACCATCCCACCTGTTGAGCTATTTGAGTCCAAGAGATTTACGGTGATGTCTCCTCCGGCTGCTCACGAGCGCCTCCGACAGCTCGGGGGGCCGGCCTGGCCGCATCGCGGCCGTCTGCATCCTGGCTCTGCACAAAACCGTGATCTGCTCTCGCAGTCAACTTCGAAGGCAGCATATGGAACTGCAAATCTTCAACAACCCCGTTGGTGGCCTGCACCTGTCTCAGCCTCGTCGCGGCCAAGCGGCGCCGTGGGCACACAGGCTGCAGGAGGGACGCATCCGCTGCTCCCCCCTCCCCCGGCAGGGGCTCCCCTCCGCCCCTTGTAGAAGGTCTGGATTTCTCTACTAATTACGGACAGTTAGGGATGGACAGCGATCCGCCGCGGTGATGGGAAGAAGCAGGTGTCAGCCTGCAAATCACGATCCTTCTCTCCTGCCTGCTTGGTCTCAGAAACGATGAGGCTGTGCGTTTCGGCTTATGTCACCCCCACGAGTGGCTTAACAGAGTTTCCTCGGGGCCACCATCTCAGTTCTCGGAAGGCTTCTGCATCTTATCACCCAGTGGGCCCTGCTTTTGAGGACATAAGGAAGACAAAAGGCCTGTGAGCTGACGAAGCCCCTGGATTCTCGGGGAGTCCCCAGGTCTTGCTCAATGGATTTGGGTTCCCCTCGTTCCTCTCGAATTACTCAGGGCTGGGGAATTCGCGGTAAAAACCCACTGACTAATATTCTTTTCCCCCAATCCTCCACCAGACCCGTCCCCCGCCAGCCTAACAGGATGGGTCATCCACGCGATGAAATAAGAACCTGTTCCGAGAAAGATGGTTTGCTTTGCATTAACCAATATGTGATTCAGTTAGAAGTTAAATTTCCTGTACATTGACCTCGAGGTGCTAAAATATGGATGGTTTTTATACACTGGGAATGAAACCCAAGTAACACATCTACATCAAAAGTTTTGTGATAAATGAAGAAAGCAAAATTAATCTGATATTTATGGCCATTCTGAGTCTGTTTTGTGCTGCCAGCCATGAGAGAGGAGAGAAATCAGATTTATGCCCCAGAGCTGAAGAGCTGAGCCCCCTCAGAGCGCTCGAAGATTCCGTGTTCTGCTCTTGCTGACTGGGGACCTTGGACAGGTGCCTGAAAACAAGCCCTACCTCCCAGGAGCTTCCCTTCCCCCGGGGCACGGGGCTGGTGTCGAGGTAAAGGGCAGCAGAAGCATCCTCAGTTCTGCACCTACTCTGTTTTTCCAAGGCTGTGTTTACAACATGCTGTAAGCATCTTGCAAAGTAACCTTGCCCTGCAAACCGTTCTCTACCCATTGACAGCAAAGAAGTGTGTTGTTGGGGGGGGCGGTTACAGCTCAGAAAGCACCCTGTTGCCCGTGACCCCATCTTGTTCTCTCAGCAGCAGGGAGAGCAGATACGGCGCGTTCAAGGGGGCAATGAGGCTGGGAGGCACTCAGAGATTTGCTTGAGAGCGCGGGGTGACAGAGCCAGAACCTGCCTGCCTCTGCTCAGCCCGAGGTCATACAGACCACGCCCAGGCCTATGGGGTTTGGTAAGTCCTGGGACGACTTCAGTGCTTAAACACAAGATGAGAATTTGAACTGAATTGTGATTCCCCAAGGGTATTTTCTTCTTATTTTGTGTGTGTCTTTTTAGGGCCGCACCCGCGGCATATGGAAGCTCCCAGGCTAGGGGTCAAATCGGAGCTGCAGCTGCCGGCCTTCGCCACAGCCACAGCAACGCAGGATCCGAGTTGCATCCACAACTTACAGTACAGCTCACGGCAGTGCCAGATCCTTAACCCACTGAGCGGGGCTAGGGTTCGAAATTGGGTACTCATGGATGCTAGTCGGGTTCATTAACCACTGAGCCACCACAGGAACTCTGATTTTGTTCATTTTTGAATACCAGGCCCTAACACAGGGATTAGTGCAAAAATTCCATGCAAATGTCCTTTGTGTGTGTTGCTCAGGACAGTTCTTTTCGTTTGCATCCTGTGATATCCACCTCCAGAGAGGTAGAAAGTGTGGTCTCTTTAGGAAAGGACCCGCCTGTCTTCCTGGATGAAAAGCATATTTGAAATGATACTGCCATCCCCACTGGGAAAGCAATGCCGGGGTGGGCAAAGGGCCCCTGGGGCTCCCTGTTCATTGCTGGGAGCGGGTATCAATTAGCACCGATACTTGGGGAAAACAGTTGACTTTGTCTCCTAAAGCCACGTATCCCTGTGCCCACTTCCGCAGACATTTCCCTGCTAGATAAATACCCAAGAGGGAATTTTGCCCGCGGACACCTGGAGACGCACATTAGTATGTTCTTAGCAGCGCTGTTGACAATAACAAAGCCCTGGAAATAAGCCAAATATGCAGCAGTGTAAACAGATGAATCGGCTGTGGTAGAGACGTTCAGCAGCCTTTTCCAGCAAGCACAGGGAATAAATGCAATAACACCATCCAGTATGGCTTAATCTTACAATATAATTTTAAGTGAGCAATTAAATTCCCAAAGGTCACACGCAGGAAAATACCATTTTTATAAAGTTAGGAATAATGAAAATAAAACATGTAATTTTAAGAAGAACAGATAAGTTGGAAACAAAGGAATAAGGCGTTGGGGATGGTGTTTAACTCTGGGCAGAAGGCGATGAAAGGGAAGCGAGAACCCACGACAGGTCAGAGGCGGCCTCTTTTTGCTTTTCATTTTGGCAAGATCCTAATTTTTGTTTTTGAGGGTGGATTTGCAGGTGCCCATAATATAACAACAATAACTAACTAAAAATATGACTAAAGGGGAAACCTACACGTTCTAATAAAGCTTACTCTCATAGCGTCCTGCCATGTGCAAGACCAGACTTTAAAAAATGCTCTATTTAATACCGTGACTTCCCGATAAGGTCAATACTCTGAATTTCAGAGATACTGTCTACATTTTAGATCAGGAGACAGAGGCAGTTCCTAAACCCAGGCTGCCTAGGAAGTGTCCTGGTGGCTCAGGGGGTTAAGGATCCGGTGTTGTTCCTGCAGTGGTTCAAGTTCAGTCCTTGGCCTGGGAACTTCTGGATGCCATGAGCACAGCTAAAAAACAAAAAAAGATTAAAACGTAAAAAAATTTAAAATTAAAAAAGAGCCCAGGCTGCAGAGAAGAGAGTAAGGCACGCACATATTCTGAGCCGTAATGGAGGGTGCGATCTCAGCACAGCAAGAAGGAGCGTGAAAGGGGGTGAAGGAAGCAGCATAAACAGTGCGGGGTTTCTACCGCGCTCGGCTCAGCCGGGGACAAAACCCAGCTGGTTTTCATTCAGGGGTTCAGTCCAGGGGACTCCGAGCATGCGGGAGGCTGAACACGTCTAGGGAGGCGGCATCTGGATGCGAAAATAGAAAGGCTCCTTCACTTTCCTAAGATCGCACAGCTAGAAAGCGGCAGACCCAGGATTTGAACCCAGGCTGCCTGGCCCAAGCGCTGATTGCCTCACGCGCGGTGTGAGGGAGGGACGGCTCATCAGGGGAGCTGAGCGCGGGACCATCAAGGTGTAAGGGCCTCTTTGCAGGCCCTTTTCCTGATTCCTGAGCACCATGATCTGATGGGGCTTCTGTCCACTGTTTTCTTCACCTTGTTTTGCGATTTTCCTAGCCCTCCATGCAGACCTTTTTAGCAATCACAAAATGGTACTCGGGTGCTCAGTTTCATCAGTTTTGCCCAATGAAGCCAAGGGACTCGCAAAGAATTTATTTAAAAGTAGCTACATTATTTATTTAATGGTGTTTCCAAGTGCCTGTCTGAAGGTGTCACCTTCCATCCAGACCTCTGAGAATTCTCACAGATTGGGCTCCAGCACACTGTGAGCTCAGACACAGAAATAAAAATGACAAACCTCATGAGGAAACAAGACACCAAGAGCGAGAGCTAACAAATATAAAAGACAAAGCTTGCAGATATTAGGATGTTTGAAAACAGAATGTAAAACCTAACAGATTTTATATGTTAAAAGCAGTGAAAAATAAAGGAGGAAGCATTGACTATATGAATAAGGAATTTTAAAAGATTAAAAATAATGAGGCAGATTTGAAAAGTAATGAAGTGACACTTTAAGGCTCGTAAGAAAATACTAAATATTAAACACTGCAAATGAGTAAATAGTAAAATAGAAACAATAGAAGAGAAAATTTAGCAAACTAGAAGAAAGGGCTAAGAAATTACTCCAAACATACATGGGAGACAAAGAATTGGAAAATACAGAAAACAGTAAAGGAATTTAGAGGGTAGAGTCAGACATTCTAACATATGTACAATCGGAGTCCAGAAGGTAAAAATTTAAAGGAGTAAGGACACTGGTGTAGATAATAGCTGATATCACCTAATATTGATTAGACAATAGCTAATATTTTTCCAAATTATTATGAAATCATGCCAACATATACCTGATCTGCCTGCCTGCTTCACTTCCAGAGGTAAAACATTACAGAAAATGGAATAGGCTTCATATTCTGAGAGTCTGTAGACTTCAAGGACAGCTAGTGTCTTTCCTTTGTTTCCATTAGATTTGTCAGTGGTGAGGGAGCTCCTTCTGTGGCTCAGCAGGTTCAGAACCTGACCAGTAACCATGAGGATGTGAGTTCGATCCCTGGTCTTGCTCGGTGGGTTAACGAATCCAGTGTGGCCACGACCTGTGGAATAGGTCATCACAGATGCAGCTCGAATCAGGCGTGCCTGTGGCTACGGCGTAGGCTGGCAGTTGCAGCTCTGACTGGACCCTAAGCTTGGGAACCTCCATATGCTGCAGGTGCAGCCTTAAAAAAAAAAAAAAAAGAATTGTCAGTGGTGAATAAGGAAAGAGAAAGATTTGATGTAATCATAATCTTTCGTGGACCATTAGCAGTGACTCTGAAAAGGATTTTGGTTTGGTTTGGTTTGGTTTGGTTTGGTTTGGTTTTTTATTCCTGTAATTAGAATTAGCCTTAGGTTTTTTGAACCCTTCAGGAGTATGTTAGGCCCTAAGGATGCCATTGCTCTGGGGAAAGCAAACCTCTTTTGTGCTCAAGCAGGAGCTAATCACATTTTCTTATTTTCAAAATTATTTTTTTCGCCTAGAAACAGTACTCGTTTCTTCATATATCAAGCTGTCAGTACAGGTGACTTGGCAACTGGAACGTTCCGGGAGACTTAGCTTGGGGGGGCGGGGAGAGAAATGGAGTCATGTGAGAACAGAGTGATTTTGGGGTTTGTGTCAGCTCGCAGCACTGAGCCTGCAAACATAGTGCGGGCGGAGGGTTTCTGGGAGACGTTTCCTTTGGTCAGAAGTGGTGCTTTTATCTCGGGTCAGTAAGACACTATCCATAACAATTTTGTGTAGCTGAGGACAGACTCTTCTCAATAAAATGAGATAACACTAGTAATATCTTAGACGGTAGTTCCTGAGATCAAAAAATAACTCGTGGGAATGGAAAAGTGGGTGAGTTTTAATTCAGAGTGTCTGCTTTGATTTGTTTTGAAGGTTCTGAACAGGGTCCGTGCCTGCAGCCTCCACAGAGGGCCTGAGACAGGTGACGAGGCACAGGAGGAGCGAGGGGCCTGGCGCGGCCGGGGTCAGGAACCCAGGACCCTGCTCTCCCAGGACCCAGGGACCAGCGGAGGTGGCAAGCCTGCACCCCGGGGCCCCGGGCAGGGTGCTGCAGGCCTGGCCGGGGGCTCCACAGCTCACCTGTGCTTTTGGTGGATCAGAAGCCAGGAGTCCATGGACAGCTGTGTGTTGGTTTCCCTTTTGTGAATTTCTTCCCCGCTTTCTAGGGAGGCGCAGGGCGCAGCGCCCTCTCATCAGAGCAGCGTGTTTTCTAAGAGCCCCCGGGCTGAGGGCCAGGCAGTCCTCGGGGCAGGAGGGGGTCAGAGCTGAGTGAAGAGGCCCCAGGTGAGGAGTCACTAGCAGAAGACCCCCAACGCCCACCCCAGCAGGTTCTGTAAGAGCCTGTCTGCTTCTGGAGACCCAGACCTCCCCGGAGCTCCCACCCCGTCGCCCGGAGTCTGGGGCCACTGGGGACGAGGTCTGTGCTCCTCTCCCTCAGACGTCCCTGGGCCTGTCCCTTTTTCCTCCAGATTCACAACCGCAGGCCCTCCGTCCCCCCATCGCTCTTATGTGAGGGTTTCCAGGTCTTTCTCAAGTGTTGCTCCATATACGTGTCACCAAGCGCGCCTTTGTGTGTCTTCCCCGAAGTGGGGACCCGTGCCTACACCTGCCTAAATCTGTCGTCGGCTCTCCTCTGAAGGTCCTGTGTTTGTGCGGGGGCGCGAAATCCACCCGGGGGCAGAGACCGGGGGCGGGGGCAGCATCCAGAGCCTTCTGTGTTCCTGGGGAGGGAGACTGGGGAGCGAAGATGCTCTCCCGGGACGGGCAGGGGTGTGGGTGTCAGGACGTCAGGCGAGGTGGGAGCCGGCGGAGACGCCCGCAGGTCCTGCTGACCTCGGAGACACAGCGGTGCCCGGTGGCCAGAAGCGCGCTCCCAATTCTCCGCACGGGATCGGAACCCGGGCGGCCTGGATGAAAGCCGGGCATCCCAGCCCCTCGACCAGCTGGGGGCTGAAGGCGGCATCGCTCTGATCCTCGCCCCCGTTGAAAGCAAGAGTGTTTCCGGGAGGCAGAGACTGGAAAGACGGCACAGAGGCTATTTCAGCGACACAGCCGACGGGAGGCCCTCAGGTCTGTTCATCTAAGGCGGCAGCGGAGCAGTCACGCCTGGAGGAGGCGGGCGGGTGCGGGCATCACCCTGGAGGAGGCGGCGCCGGAAAGGTGGTTAAACTGCTCGGAGGGGCAGCGCCTGGGGCTTCGTCTTCCTTTGGCCGGTTGCCCTGTTCTGTGTCCCTGACCCGATCCGAGCTTCTCCTCCACCTGCGGGCGCTGCCTCTGGCCAAGGCGGGTCCCAGAGCAGAGTGTGCGGGACGGTGGCGTCTGGACCCATGATGGCCTGGCGGCCCCTCGCTTTCTGACCCAGAGGGGTCTCTCTGCACATGTGCAGTTGGGGTCTCCCTGACCGCGAGGATGGGGGACCTGACCTCTCCATCTTTCGCCCGCCCTCCCCTCACCACGCAGCGGCCATTGTTCCAATCCATTTTACTCCAAAAGCAGGTGACACAATTCGGATTTCTTTTCACAGACAAAAGTAATTTTATGTCTTTAAATCACATAATCACTATTAATTCATTCTATGAGCTATTCTATTTTACAAATGGAGCAGTGACTTTACACACAAAAAAAGCCAGGAAACTTTCTAAAATGATATCAGTTTGAATATTACTCATCAGTGGTACCAGTGAAGCTTTTTAAAGGCCACGTTCGACAAATGTTAACTGACACGGCCTATGAACATGTTTTTGTCTTTTTTATTTTAAGGTTTTTGCTCTCTAAAATTTTAAAAAATGGGTATTTTTAGAAGGTCTTGTTTGGCCTTGCTTCAAGATCTGTGAGATGGAGGAGAAAGCCTGATGATGGGTGAGGTTTCTTTGATGGAAAGCGATGGAATATTCCCGTAGTCGTTTAAGCAACAAGCAAACGCGGGGAGTGATTCTGCAGGGTCTTTGCCCTGGCAACGGGGGACCCAGGGCCCCGGAAGGAAGGAGGGCAGGGCCGGGATCCAGGTGGCAGGGCCGGCTCACCCTCCTGCCATCCTCCCCAGGGCCCAGAGTCCTGGGTGGCCCGGTTCTAAGGGGAGTGGCCCCCAGCCCCCAGCCTCACCAAGACCTCAGAGCGTGGGCCTCAGCTCCTCAGGGGAGGAGAAGCTGCA
>PVHT021183705.1:928249-939584 GCA_004024745.2 Catagonus wagneri | reverse complement strand
AAACAAAAAAAAAAAAAAAAAAAGGAGTCCCCTTTATGGCGCAGTGGAAACGAATCCGACTAGGAACCATGAAGTCATGGGTTCGATCCCTGGCCTCGCTCAGTGGGTTAAGGATCTGGCTTTGCTGTGAGCTGTGGTGTAGGTCACAGACGCGGCTCGGATCCCGCATTGCTGTGGCTGTGGTGTAGGCCGGCAGCTTTAGCTCCGATTTGACCCCCTAGCCTGGGAGCCTCCATATGCCGCGGGTGTGGCCCTAAAAAGCAGGGGAAAAAAAGGCAAGCTATTGTGCTTAACATATTTGTATTATAAAACATGTGCTTAGCATCAGGATAACAGTTATTCAAGGGGTTGCATTTGTCTTAGCTGTTTGCTAATTTTCTGAGATCAGATGCTCCTATGACCTGGATAATCTGGTATTTTGCAGCAGTGGAAGAAAAATCACCAAAAAATTCATCCCGATGTTCACAAGCTGGGAAATGAATTTTGTGGCAACGTGCCTGCAAAGACTCTCTGAACACAGTTGTCCATGCATTTAAATATTCATCTTCTCAGTTGATGGGCGTCTTCCCTACATGCACAGGGTTGAGGGGAACTTTTTCACATGTATCTTTCTATATGCCTGTCTGTTGACACACCTACCCGTCTGCTGACTGTCTGCCAGCCTCTTGGACGTCTGGGTTGGCCCCCCGCTGGCACAGGAGACGTAGTCGTGTGCTCCAGCCATGGCATCAGTTCCGATCCAGGTGTGGACGAGAAGTCCCCAAATGCAGGCCAAGTCAGACACGGCGCACGCCTGCAGAAAGCAGGACTTCTGCTGTGTGTGTGGCTAGAGCGCAGGCAGAGGACAGCTGAGACCTGAAGGCCACAGGGGGCTTGGCCCCACAGAAGGGGGAAGGAAAAGCGCGATGTGGGCACAGCGTGGCCCGAGGCTGGACGTGTGTTGGAGCCGCCGCGGAAGCCCGCCCGGTTGAAGCCCTGGGTGTACTTCGGGGCCCAGTGCAGTTAAGACAATTTGCAAAGACGTCTATCTCCGGAGCCCCAGCTGCTGTGATGGACAGGTCCCAAAGAGCAGGCAGACTCGCCAAGCCGAGGGTTCCCTGGAAAAAACTCCTGTTTGCAGACACGTGGAGCCTAGAAAGGAGAGTGAGAGAAGCTGGAGGGAGAGTGGAGACGCGGCTGCTGTCCCGGCTCCATGGGAACAAAGCCCGGAGCTCAGGCCCACAGGGACCTGCAGGGCCTGAGTGCAGGAGCGCCTCCCAGCCTGCCTCTTCCCCGGGCCCCTCCCCGGGTGCGCACCTCCGTGCCCTTGTGGAGCTCTGGGTAGGTGCCAGCTTGCAGATCGAACCTTTTCTTTCCCCATCGAGGAAACCCTGCGAGCTCTCGCGTTTTAAATTCACTCCAGTTCTTTGCATGTGTGGGTTTCTGGATGTTTGCTTTCTTTGGTTAAAAATCAATTTTTAACACACACACACACACACCCCCCCGACTCCAGCCTCTGCTCTTGCTTCTCTAGGTCCCACAGCAAGGAGCCACTTACGGTGCAGCACAACACTCAATATCTTGTAACAACCTGCAGTGGAAAGGAGTCAGCAAAGGGACAGATGGATGATAGATGATAGATAACTGAATCACTTTGCTCTTTGCCTGGAACTGACACAATTTTGGAAATTAGCTATTTTTAATAATAAATCTACTTTAAAAAAAAAAAGAAGGCTCTGTTTCTTTAGGTGAGTCATCTTTAATTTTCCTCAAAAAAGTTCTGTAATTTTCCTGTGCCTGACTTAATCTTTAGTTTTCCTCTTTGACGTATGATAGTTCTTGAACCTAATGTACATGGTATCACTTTTAAGAGGACACAAGTTTATAATTTTATCTGTTATTACACAGTACTGCATATTTATTTAGATGTTGATCTTGTATCAAGAGACCTTGTTTAATTCGTTTCCAATTCTATTTAAATCATATTTTGGATTTCCTATACCCTCCAGAGGGTATAGGAGGGCGGTGGGGGAGGCAGAGGCCAGCTCGGGGTGGGGTGGGTGACAGCAGCCTGGGACGCTTCTCCCAAAGGACCGGTTACCCCAAGCAGCTCTGGTGGGGGAGCAGGTAAGTGGCCCCCAGACATGCCCCTGGACGAGTCGAGCCCTTGCAGAGTGTCTTCCACACTGGCGGCCACCTGACGGAGGCACCCGGCCGGTCAAACTCACAGAGGCCGCAGCTTGGCCGGGTGGGACACCAGCCCAGACCCTGCAGGCTGGGAACCTCGCTCTGGATGGAGACATACCCCCCTCAGTGGCCCAGAGGAGCGGAGCCGAGGGCCCGGCTGGGATGCGCCCCCCAAAGAGAGATGCCGCCGGGGTCCTGGGCCAGCGCTGGGTGGCAGCCCCCCGCCCCGGGTGGACACGGAGGCGGCAGGAGGGGGTGCCCAGCTGCCAGGTCCCCGATCTTAGGTTTCAATATTTTTCTTAAGCTATGAAATAGTTTTCAAACAAAGGAGCCCAGAGAACATTGTCATGAAAACGTGGGAGGCCTTCCCCGGCTGTAACTAATCTGAACACTTCTGCGGGACTTCTTCAGATTTTTCAGGTATAAAAAAAGGTGCCGTGGAGGCACTGGGGGCCCTGGGCCCCTCCCGAAGGCCCTCCTCGCCCGCCCCACTGGAGCTTTTAGATGTGGGTCGTAATCAGATTTGCAGAGGGTGCTGGCCAGGGCTGAGCAGGCGGCACAGAGCCTGGGCATCAGAGCCCTGCCCGTGGGTCCCACGGGGCCAGCATCCTCCTCCACGGCCCTGGGAGGAGGCGCTTGTCGGTGCTCCCGTGGGGGGCACCAGCCCGTGGCCTGTGTCGGGGTGCCTGTGACTTCCAGGTCCATCCACAGCTTGCACGTCCCGCAGTTTCAGGTAAATATCCCACGCCGTCCTCCCTGCACGGCTTTGTTTGGGCGATTCAGCCGTGTCGACATTTGTGGCTCCCGGTTGCTTATTTAAACTGCCCTGCAGGAGTTCTCATCGTGGCTCAGTGGAAAGGAATCTGACTAGTATCCATGAGGACGCAGGACGGCTCCCTGGCCTCTCTCAGTGGGTTAAGGATCTGGCGTTGCTGTGAGTAGTGGTGTTGGCCGGTGGCTACAGCTCTGATTCGACCCCTGGCCTGGGAACCTCCAGGTGCCGTGGGTGCAGCCATAAAAAAAAAAAAAAAGAGGTAAACTGCCCTGTGGCCTCTTGCTTAAAGTCTGCACAATTTATTCCCGCATTTCTTAATCATGGACATTCACTTACTGTCAGTGTCCCGTATCATAGCAGGCGTCCGTATGTGAAAGCATTTCTTTCTAAAGAGTCTACTTTTAGAGACAAAATTTGCAGTGGGCATGGGGGCTCTTCAGCTTTTCTAGTTTGTGTTCAATTAGTTTCGTTTGCCCTGGATCATGACTGCACGGTGCTTGGGTCCATCCGTGTCGGAGCGCCCACACGGCTCTCTCATCAAAACTTAATTTGACCAGCTCTCTGAGGGCTCCTTGCATCAACACGCGTTTCCGCTGTCTGCTTTTGGCCGTTCGCGTCTGCACCTTGAGTTTCCATTTCGTTCACGGCACCCTGCGTGGTCAGAAATGGAAAACTTTAATGTTGTCATATTTGTCAGTCTTGTGCAATTTTTACTTTGTGTCTCTTATTGAAGAAATCTTTGTCTACCCCAGAGCCAAAGATACTCTCTTAAAAATTCTTCTGGAACCTTAAAAAACCTGTATCTTTTACATCTGTGTTTTTGCTCCATTTCTGACACAGGGAAATGCCTTGGAATTATTCGGACCTGGCTGTATCCCCCTGGTTTCCTTTCTCTGTACTGTTTGTGCCGTTGCTCTGAACCGGAAGGCTGCAGGCGGCATCGGGTCGTCAGCTGGCAGCCCCATCCTCGAGGACTCAGGCAGCGGCTTTGAAGCCAGGGCGGGAGGCGAGGCGGGAAGGAGGCCTCGCCTGGACCTCACCGCGGGCCCTTCCCCGTGCGTCTACAGGTGGTTTTCCCAACCTCGCTTCTCATTCTGAGACCAGAGAAGGCATCCAGGCATCCGCCAAAGCAGCTCGTTTCCGGGGCGCGTTTCCTGGGATTGAGTGTTCAGCTGTCCGGCTCACTTAAGGCAGTGGCCTTGACCTCTCTCTCCCAGGGAACCCAGGGCTGGGTCAGGATGCAGGGTTCTGTGTGGCCACTTCTCCATTCGTTCTCAGCGCCCCCCCCATGTACAAGCAGGCTCCCAGGCACAACGGAGGGGGGCTGGAGGAGCCCCCAGCAGAAGCGCCCTGTCCCCAGTGTTTGTCCACCCTGTTCCGCAGCGGGCACCCTTTCTGCCCTTGACGCCCTGCCCGTCTGAGGCCACACGGACGCCCGAAGAGGCTGAAAACTCTTATCACAGACACGCTCTGGCGCATCGGCTGAACAGTGCCTGTGGGTGGAGCCCACGGCTGTCACCACACTCTTCCTGAGGACTCAGGGTGACAGACAAGGCTGGTTTGGGGCTGCCGGGGACTCCCAGGCAAGGACTTGCCCTTCTCACCACACTTTCTCTAAACTCCTTCCCCCTAAAACGTGCCTGTGTCACTTCCCACTGGGCAGTCTGGTTACCTGTCACCCGTGTTCTCAGGAAGACGGGGCGGGGGCGAGGACAGCTGGCCTACCTCTGGGGGCAAAGCCGGCCTCCTCGTCAAAGCCAAAGTGGGCCAGGGTCCAGGCTGCAGACACTGCGGGGGTCACCGCTCCCGCCCTGTGGACCCCTGCCCTTCTCCTTCAGCACGGAGCAGACGGCAGGCCCGTGGCTGTTCTGGTCTGACCTGCCCTCCCGCCATCGGGACCCCACACCTCGTTCCGAGCTGTCTTTCCCAGCGCCCCCCGCCCAGCCATGCCCCCATTTCCCCTCCCTGCCGCTTCTGTCCCCATCAAACTCGGTCCCCCTTCCCTGTTTTGTCCCTCCTTGACCGCTGTCATTCCTGTCAAACCACCGCCACGACTGTTTTGCTTCCTGGCCCGTCTCCTCTGCCACGGGAGGCGCTGCTCGGGGAATGTCCGGTAAATACAGGGACGTGCTTCCAGTGGCCCCACGGCTCAGCACAACTCGTCTGTCCAGGAGGTGGTGGGAGATCCAAACCCGCCTTTCTTTCCGAGCTCTTCTAGGGGTGGAGACAGCTCCTTCTCCCTTAGGGGTCAGAGTCTGTAAGGACAGCGGGTTTGGGTGACAGCCGCCAGCTCTCCCTCTAGGTGGAGAAAACCCACCCCCGGCACAAGTGCTCAGAGGCAGTTTGAGGAGAGGAGCAGAAATGAGGAAAGGAGAGATCGACGACCTGGTCCGAGCCCCTGGACCCAGCTGTGCCTGAAGCTGCCCTTAGAACAAGTTCCATGAGTGAGTCAATATGCCTCTTGGCTGGGGAGTCGATCATCTGCAGTTTCGACGTCCTGGTAACTGCCAGCCCTGGGTCCACCCTGGAGAGCTAACGGAGTCCCGCCCCCCAAAACACCAGAGGACAGAAAGTTTCGAACAACACCACGTTCCTACTGAAGGAGCGAGGGGGTGCTTCCCGCCAGATCTGTGCCCCACGGAGGGCACTCGGGGCTCCCGGGGGCCTGGTCTCTGGCCGTCCTTCCACCCGCCGAGCTTCGTGTACGGGGCCTGCCCCACCGCCCCACCTCTCATTCTTGTCTCGGCGCCCTGATGGGCTGGGACAGTGCCAGGCCCGGCCCGGGGCCCAGGCAGGGTGCGGCCGTGCTGACCCAAGCACCTGCTGCCCGTCTTCCTGACGCGGGTCTGAGAGCGCAGAGGAGCAGCGGTCTGCCCATCAGGGCTCTGCAACATACAGACTTAGAACCTGCAGAGGCTCGGGACTGGTGAAAGTCACAGCCACCCCACCAGGAGCGCCCGGAACCCCTCCCGCGCCTCCCCCTTGACGGTGTCCCGTGTAGCTGCGGTGCCTCGTCAAAAGCACGAACTGGACATTGGTGCCACTCATTTGACTCAAACGTAGCCCGTGTTTGGATTCGTCAGTTTTTCGTGGATTCTACACACAGGTTCAAGTTGCCATCAGCAGCGCCGGGACACAGGACTGGTCCAGCCACGCGCAGGCTGCCTCGGGCCCTGTTAACAGCCGTGCTCTCACTGACGCCCTCCGCCGTGGTCTTCATCGCTGTAATGTTGCCACTTCTAGAACATCATAAAAATGGAGCCAGGCAGCCTGTAACCACCTGAAACCACTTTTGTCACTCAGCATGACACCCTGAAGAACCATCCTCCCCCCCCCTTTTTTTTTTTGGTCTTCTTAGGACTGCACCTGCTGCATACGGAGGTTCCCAGGCTAGGGGTCCCATCGGAGCTGCAGCTGCCTACACCTACACCACAGCCTTCACCACAGCCACAGCCACAAGGGATCCGAGCCACGTCTGTGACCCACAGCACAGGCCACGGCAATGCTGGATCCCCGACCCACTGAGCGAGGCCAGAGATCGAACCCATGTCCTCATGGAGACCAGTCAGGTTCATTTCAGCTTCACCACAGTGGGAATTCCGATCATTCACTTATTGAAGGTCATCTGGGTTGTTTCCAGTTGGGGGACTACTTTGGAGCCTGCTGTGAGTATTTGCGAACAGGGTTTTGTATGAACATGAATTTTCATTTCTCTGGGATAAGTACCCAGGAGTGTGACTGCTGGGTCAGAAAGTCATGTCTTTTCAGTGTCACAGGGAACTAACTGCCAGTTTTCAGGACAGATGCGCCATTTTGCCCTTCCACCAGCAATGTATGGGAATTCTACCCGCTCCACATCCTTGTCAGCTCTTGCTATTGTCAGTCTTTTAATTTCATCCATCCTAATTGGCGTGCATAATTTTTCATCATAAATCTAATGTGCATATTATTCATGATTAATAATGGTAAACATCTTTTCATATGCTTTTTGTGATCTAATTCTCTAAAGAAGAAATATCTATGAACCTTAGGTCAAGTGTCTGCTCAGGTATTTTTGTCAATTTTCTAATTGGGTAGTTTAAAACAATCCAATCTTATTGTGCTCAGAAAATTCTTAATATGTTCCAGTTACAAGTCTTTTTTAGACATGTGGTTTGAGGATATTTTCTCTCAGTGTGTGGCTTACTTTTTCACTCTTTTACCATTGATCTTTCCTAGAGCAAACATTTTTAATGTTGATGCAGTCTAATTTAGCAATTGTTAATGGATTATGCTTTTGGTATCCTACCTAATAAGTCCTTGTCTCAGAAAAGGTTAAGAGGATATTCACTTATATTTGATTCTGAATTTTACAGTTTTCTACTTTACGTTCAGATCTATAATCCATTTTGAGTTTTTTTTGTGTGTAACTGGCGGCATTTCAGAAAGATTAACCTGGATGATATGTTATAGAACTACCACTAGATGGCCCTGTACCACCTCCCTTTCTTGACCAGTTTGGGTTATCATGAAGATGTGATGGCAGGAGCTGTGGCAGCTGTTTGGGTATCAGGAAGTGAAAATGTTCAGGATGAGAAATAACATGAGAATAGAGTAAAAGACCAGAAAAAGTCACCAAACCAGACTTGGGACCTAATACCTTCAGACCTCTTTCTCAGTGAGTGTCCTTATAATTTGAGACATTATTGGGTTTTCTTTTACTGTTAGTGCAGCCTAACAGATGCCTCATCCTGGTCACTGAAGTGATTGGTGTATGTGGATTTGTCCTTAACTTTTAGTCCAAAAGTCTATTTTCATAAGCCCAGCAGAGGCTGGAGAAGACTTCTTTCGTCAAGCCCAGCTGAAGGAGGCAGCCAGCTCCAGCCTGGGTTGCAGAAGCACTCGGGTGTTCTGTGTTTGCCTGGTGGGTGCTGAATGGATGAAGAAAGAGGCTTCTGAGGCTTTGATAATCGATCATGAACCTGATTCCACCCAACATGGGAGGGAGAGGCAACACGGGAGCTGTGCCGCCACTGAGGGCGCAGTGTCTTCAGCTGGGATGCAGGCGCAAACTAGAGAGCCAGCGCTGTCACCAGGTGGCGCTCCTTCTGGGCGCAGCTGCATTTGAAGGTGCCTGGCTGGAATGTACTGAGGGTCCAGGTTTGAACTTCCACCTAAGGAAGAACTTCCACTTCTAAGGACAGGGCAGTGTCCAACCCTGGGTCACTTTTGCTTCCCACCAGCTTCAAAACCCACCAACAAGGTAGGCTTTCTGGAGACACTCCTGCTGGAATCCCCACCTACATATTTTATGAGTCTGTTTATAATGGACTTTGAAAGGATCCAAAGTGAGAGCTGACTGGGCCAGCCAGGCTGCAGCTCCAGAGTTCACGGCATGCTTAAATGCTGCTAACAGGAAGACGGTGGACATACGCCAGTATTTATGCAAATGCAAGACTGCCCGGGGCGTGTGCCCTGGGGATGCCTGCTTGGCACGGCCGTCTTCCAGAGATACAGGCTTCACCTTCACAGGGCAATTCAGATTACTTTGCAGACTGGATGGAAATAAATTTTGAATATTAGTGCAAATGGTGTCAAGGGCTCGTAATCAGGCTCCGTGGTCCTCATTTCAGGCCAGGTGGAGTGTCTGTGCGAGAGAACAGGTGGGGCGTGTCTGCGGCCATCGTGATGGTTTTGGGTGGAGGGGAAGGCTAGTGGCTCAGTGGCTCACTCTTGGGGCTTCAGGAGAGCAGACGGGACGGTCCCAAAGGCTTAAGATGCAGTCTAAGAAATCCCCCAAATGCCCAGAGTTTGCAAAAGCTGTGTAGCTACTGCCCCTGGCCCCGTTCCCCTGAACCTGCGCTGGAGCTGGGGGTGCAGGTTCGGTTGACGTGCTGCGGGGATGCCCTCGAGACGGGAAGGGTGTGGGCCGAGGAAGCCCAGCAGGGACTGGGCTTGGCTGGAGACTGGCTTTATTCCGGGGAAGGCCAACAGCAGCTGGGGGATGCATGTGTGCGAGCTACAGGCTCCGGGGTGGGTTGGGGGTTGGGGGGCACCCACAGCACCTGCCAGAGTCCACGCCTGGCACGGTCTTGTCCGCTTACTCCTCGCCTGCTGTTCTTGCCGTCTGGGCACAGCTTCTCCAGGGTTCTTGCCTGGGGCGGTTCACAGTTTCAGGGAGGCCTGTTGAGAAGAGCAGAGCCCGCTGCACTTGACTCAGGCCGTCTCGGCTCCTCCTGGTCTTCCTCCTCAGCCCCGCCTGCTTTTCTTGGCAACACTCTTCCTCTCCTCGTGCTTGGGGGTAGGGGGTCCCTGCACCCAACCCTGAGGGATCTGAGCCCTTGGACTTGCCCAATGGGGAGCTAAAAGGGAGGACAGGACTCTCCTAGGCGCCAGCATTTCCCTCTGTCCCCATCCCAGGCTCCGGGGGGGGGGGGGCGGGCAGACAAGAGCCCTGCCCTCCCCTGTCGCTTGGCTGGAACAACAGTGCCACAAATGTCTCCTTGTCTTGGGGGGTGCGCTTCCAGGAGAGGACGCGGGGAGAGCACTTTGCAGAGGACTGCGAAGCAGGGAGGCAAGAAACACTGTGAATGAGAAGGACGAACAGGGGCTGTGGTGGGCTGAACGGCTGAACTCCAAGGTGGACACTGAGTCGTCCGCCCTCGTCCCCTTCAGGGGCCTGGAAGCCTCTTTCCAATCAGGAAAGAGACGGAAGAGAAACTTTCTCCCCTGCCCCCCACCCCTCATCCGTCCAAGGGTGACTTCATTCTAACGCCGGATGAGTCACAGCCCACAGGTCTGCCTCTGAGGCGACCTTGGGGCACACGCGGGCTCCAGGTGGGCAGGGGCGGGGTGGGGGCAGGCGGGGGAGTCACAGCTTAGGGCAGTGCAGCGCGGCTCCTTGTGAGGCCCAGCAAAGGCTTTGGCTCAGACTGTGGGAACCACGCGGGCACCGGCCTGGCGGCCACACCCTTGCATCCCAGCACACCATCGCTTAGTGACCATAGCGACGGCTGAGAAGCCATCAAGGTCACTCGGGGTGGACAGGCGGCTGGACTCTCCGTTCACCTGGACTGACCTAGTCCTGGGGGAGCCGCCGAGCGTTTTGATTAGGGAGTGGTCTGAGCGACGCTTTGGCAGAGCGGCGAAGGAGCACAGGGGCCGGGACCACGGTCGAGGGCTGTGGGCTCTGACCGCCGTCGCAGTAGCAGGCGAGGAGGGGCAGGGGGCGGGCGGTGTGCAGCGGCGGTGCCTGCGTGGTGCGGAGAGGGCTGGGCTCTGGCCTTTGATGGGGAGAGGAGTGTCCACGGGGCCCTGTATCCGCAGCCTGTCCTGGAGCCCCATCAAAGACCAGAGCCCAGCCCTCTCCGCACCACGCAGGATCTACGGGCAGGAGTGACTCCAGCTGGTTCTCAGCGGGTTTCCCGCCCCCCGTCCCCCACGGCTGCCAGAGGGAGGGACTGTGTCCACTCGGGGCACGGATCTCAGGACTCACTGCCCGAGTAAAGGAAGCCCCTCTTCCCCCAGGAAGGGCGTGTGATGTTTAGAGGGACCGTCAGAGGCTTCCTGTCCCCAGTTCAATGTGCTGTCCCAAGCGCTGTGGGGAGCCGGGCCAGGCAGCGGCGGTGTCCAGTGTCTGCAGTGAAGCATGTGGCTCCCAGGCTATCGCAGGCCGGTCGCTGTATCCGAGGTCACCTGATGGGCACAGTTGTCTTAAGCAAGGCCAAGAGCAGGCTGTCCGGAGCCTTGCCGACACCTGCTGTGCCTTCCCAAAGGCCTGGGCACCCCAGAGGTGAGCCCCACATCCATAGAAGGACGTGGGGGTCCCCAGGGAGTGGCCCCAGGCTCCTCCTGGTGTCATTGGGCCAGGAAGCCACTCACTGGGCAGAGAGGCTAGTTCTTCACGTCCTCGGGTGTTCTGTGAGCTCAGGGGAGGAACAGGACGAGGAGGCCTGCAGCTGTCTCTGCCTCATCAGCCCCAGGAAGCTGTTCTGGGTTACGTGGGCCGGTAAGGTGCAGTCAGAAGCTCAGGCGCTGCCCCCACTGGCACCCCCCGCGTCTCCCCCTCCCTTCATCTCCCCCTTTCTGCGGTCACTGTGGCAACACGAGCAGAAGCTCTCCTCTCCTCCTGCACTTCACCAGAGCACTTGGGTGGGTGCACCCGAACTTCTTTTGATCAGCAGTCTTTAATGTTGCTCCAATTATCGCCACGGAAAAGAGGCCGCAGGGCCAAGAGAAGGTAGGTCAATGTGTGTGGAGCCCAGTCTGAGCTGGGCCTGCCACCGGCACTGCCGACCCAGGATGTCCCTGCATCTACCCCAAGTAACCAGGTTCCAGAAAGATGTCTTGTGCAGCCCCGTCTCCGTGGTGGGTGTGTCTGCCCCTCTCAAGGTCAGTGAGGACCCCCACGGGGCT